>CM035817.1:7752629-7797629 GCA_020458035.1 Magallana ariakensis | reverse complement strand
TTATCAGTATATAAAAATGGTTTGTGTAACTAAATTCGCACATATGCAACTATATTTTTATTTGCAATTTTAACATCACCATGTGATTGTATACTCAGTATATTTCCTTATAAAATACGTAGTAATGCATTTGTAATACAATGAATCATAACTCATCATGGTTACACTGAAACAAGAGGCCCATGGGGCCACATCGCTCACCTGAGCAACAATGGGCGTTCAAAAGATATTGTGCCATATGGCCCCTCAGTAGAATAACAAAAAATAAATATTGTAAAGTATTCGAATTTTACACGTATTTTTGCATACACGTAATCTTTGACATTGTATCTTTATGGAATACTATTTTTACTTGGAATAAGAAAATCCTATGCAAGATATAAAACTAACATTAGGTAGGGGTACACTGTTAACTTCCAATTCCCTATATTTTCGTTCTGCCCCCCCCCCCCCTTCCCCCACTTTATGAAGTGATCAAAATATATGAGAACATGTAAGTACGTTTTCTTCCTCAACTACTTACTAGTTATTGTATTTTTTAAAAATATCATATAATAGTTATTGCATTTTATTAAATATCCTATAGATGTGAAGAAGAAAATTGTACTCCAATCCGTGCAATTCCTCAAATTAAAAACATTCAAAAATTTAATTTGTCTTCTCCATTATAATTAAATGACTGTTGTTTACCTGGCGTAAACTCGTGTGACTTTTATAACTTTACTCACATTTGAGTGATGAATACACTGGAAGGAAAATTGTTGTCACGTGACATGTTAAAGAACTATAACAATCAATGTTACAGTATTGACAGGCACATCACTCTATTTTACTAAGGCCCACCCATTATTTTCATCTTTATTCAAAAATAAAAATGGCTACAGACCAGGATAATTTTCCGCTGTAATATTTTCTTAGGAATAGCGATAATTCCTTTATCCCCACGACAGAAATGTGTCAGAACTATGGAAATTGTTTAACGGTGTCGTTTTAATTTTTAAAAACTATCAAAATTGATGTATATTTCACATTATTCATTGTATAAAGAGGGGGCCCAAGAGAGTAGTTATATACAGCATATCATCCGTTAATTTTTTTGTACAAGTATTTAACATTTAGCGAAACATTTCTAATGATCAACCAAAATTTCAGTGTCAATCGTAGAATTATAAGCAAGATACAGAGCTCACAATTCTGCTAGGTTTGAGTCATATTTTGTTCACATGAGTTAAAAATTATTACATTCAGCTTAAGATTTTTAACTTGGTATTTCCTATTCAGTATTTAAAGTGGAAAAAAAGAATGGCCTCAGATCTGTGTACATAGAATTGTGAGCAAATCTCTGTATCTTGCTTATAATTCGAAGCTTAACACTCAAATATGGTTAGTAAATAGAAATTGTAAACAATTAAACATAAGAAACATGCACTATAACAAATAAAGTGCACAATTTATTTTTCAAAATGAATCATATACATGTATATACCTACATATTTCCGTCAGCGATATTAAACTCTATTTAAATTTATGAATAAACTCGAGAAAATGCTAAGCATCTCAACAAAACACATTGCATTAATCTAATATTACGCAAAAGATCATACCGAATTACCGATATAATGAATAGTATTTTAGTACTTTTTAATACATCAGATTTTGCTTAATTTGCGCAGGTAAACAGTTAACTGGCTGATTTACCGAAGTCTCCGTTTGATTTGATACGTAAAAATTTACAAAATACAGGCGATAGTTCCCAGGTTACAAAGCATAGATAATGAAAACGAAACGAAAATCAAAACAAGCTAACACCACCGTCATAGGTGAAAACTGTCAACGCATTGAAATATTTCACCTCAATTTACTTCACAAAATCGGCACCAATGTATTTTGCATGTTTCAAATATCCCCTTCGTACGCGAACTGTTGCACAACAAACTAATTCATCCCGTTTATCTTAACCACGAGTCTTGGTAAAATGGGTGGGCAAACCCGGGCCGGGGCAAAATAAAAGCCGGGGCAGATCGGCAATCGTCAATTCCATAATACGCATTGTTTTGCAGCAATATTTACAGCGAATACAAATAGAACCATTTTAACAAGAGCCTGGACTTTGGGTAGTTGGTGTCAAACAGCATTGTGACGTAATCCTGTCTATTTCATCGTAGGCCACTCAGCCATTGCTCTTGAAATCAACAAGATTTGTCTGGCTTTTGAGTAAAGACTACGCAATCGGTGTATATTTCACTTGAAACCAGCATCATTTTAACTTGTTTTGACGCAGTAAATAGATAGTCACGTCCTACTGAAAGTCCAAGGCCTTGTTAAAATGGTTCTATACTGGTCCGTAACATATCCTCAAAATTTTAATGAGATTGGCATATTAATAACTGCCAATCTTTTGTTTTGCCCCGGCCCGCGTTTGCCTACCCATTTTACCATGACTCATCATGTGTGCTCATGGAATACCGAACCCAAAGCCATAAACTGATTGAAACACGCCTTTCCTTTATTATTATTTTCGTAATAACTCAGATTTGAAACAGAATTACCCCATAAGTTTTGCAATTTATATTTTCCTTTCCATAAGGATTATTTATGCTAAATTACATTGAATTTGACTCGGTAGTTCTTGAGAAGAAGATTTTTAAAAATGCACCCCCCTTTTTCTACAGTTTCGAGATTTTCTCCGCTTTGAATAAAGATTGGTCTTTTATTTTTGCAATTTATATTAACCTTCCCATAAGAATGCTTTGTGTCAAATTTGGTTGAAATTGGCCAAGCGGTTTTAGAGAAGAAGTTCAAAATGTTAAAAGTTTACAGACGGACAGACAGACAGACGGACAGACGGACGGACGGACGGACAGACGGACGACGGACAAAAGGTGATCAGAATAGCTCACTTGAGCTTTCAGCTCAGGTGAGCTAAAAACGAAGAAGTTTAAAAATAAATTAACTTCTTTCTGCTTTAAACAGTCTTTGAACAAATTTCACGGGTTCATCATTAGTATACGAGTGTAACACATTAACAGTGTTTCCCTAATTATAATAAAACATACTTTTATTTATTTCAATTTCCGTGTGAAACAAGATTACCTATATAGTGTTGTTTACAAATAAATCTACACCACGTGCGTAGATCTGCCGTATCTTAGACTGGATAGCCTGCCCTTGATTCCAAACGCTGCCGCTAGGAAATTCAAGGACAGGTAAACAGTGGGAAAACTCACTGCAGCTTCGCGCACAGCAAATGCGCACACTTAAAATAAATCGGAAAGAAGATTGAGGCGGATCAAAGAAAGAAGGTTTAAGAAGAACTAAACATGAATTTGACAATAAATATCAAATTAACAAGAACAAATTAATTGTTACCGTTGACAATACATTGTTTATGTGGGTATTGTAAATATTAATTTACATCGGAAATGTATAACGTTAAATATTTTCATTGTTGAGTAAGTTATAATTGGCACTAGACTACTCGCAGCATTCCAATCCATGCCCATTATAACTTGATTTATGGGGCTGCTGAGGATGGTAACGATCTGATTTAGCTCCGTTTTCTCGTAAAGGTCCGATAAGAATAAGTAAGCACATATAAATTGAATGCACACAGGCTACACACAATTAGCACATGGTCTCTACATATTATCTTATGTGTTTATAAAATATGGAGTTATTAACTTAGAGAGTGGGATCGTGTCAGTGTAGAAATTGGTTTTTTGTAAAGCTAAGGACTTTCTATAACCAGTAGGTAAAATAAATATACAGTTGCCTGGCTTCCAGAGATTTTTTCAGGCTAACACTTTGTAGCGGTTTTACTTAATCGAAAGATGTTTCTCTTTCTTTGTTTATAACTATTAAAGCCGTTTTACTTTTAAAATAAATCTACTGACTCTCCGAAAGATTTTTTCGGCATTCCATCGCAAGCGTGTGAAGATAACTTGTGGGCCTAAAAATAAATTTTTCTCGTCACTGCTATTTCCTATAAGCTGGCGAACCAGTCTATGCCGTATCTATAATGCTAAACCAATATACAACAAAATCACAAGATACATTTATCGCTTACATTTATTTTGGAGACCGTGCCCGACAACAAATAAATTTACATATTAATTTTTATTTTTATCGGGCACGGTCTCCAAATAAACTATAAGCGATAAACTAAAATAATGTTTAGTGAATTTTTACACCTTATCGTATTCATCCGTCATTTCTTGATTAAACAAACTTATATACTTATGCCATGAGTTGTCAATAATCAGGGAGACACAGTTGGGTTTTTTGGTGCACAATTTAGTTGAATAAATGGAACAAAAATCTTGTAAATCTTGTAAACATGTTTCTATGTATATTTCTATGCTAAACTTTGAACCCCGCCTAGGGCCCCAGTTTTGGTCCGAGGGTCACGATTTTTACAATTTAGAATCTTCACTATATACACTAGCTTTTGTGTAAATATTGGCATTTCTGGTGAAGTGGTTCTTGAGAAGAAGATTTTTAAAGACACACACCCTATACTCACTGTTTCGCAATTATCTCCCTTTTAAAAAGGGCTGTGTCCTTTATTTTAACAATTTATAATCCCCTTTCCATTAGAATGCTTTGTACCAAATTTGGTTAAATTTGGCCCAGTGGTTTTAGAGAAGAAGTCGAAAATGTGAAAAGTTTACAGACGGACAGACGGACGGACGGACGGACGACGGACAACGGGTGATCAGAAAAGCTCACTTGAACCTTCGGTTCAGGTGAGCTAAAAAGATCCCCTTTCAAAAAAACATTAATCCAAAAAAATAAAAACAATGTAAAGAAACATGATAAACAGCAACCCAAAACTATGTCTTGAGACCAAAGAGCCAAGGAAGACAACCCATTATGGCAGGAATAAAGGAGAAATACCAACCAACTGTATAGTAACACCAGCAAAGTAATATGACAAGGCCTAGCATTGGAAATACAAATCTTTGGCAAATCAAGAGATGAGTAACACCACATAATGTTTTTAAATGAACTAATGATATCATTATCTAGTGAACATTTCTCGCAAAATTCCTCACCCATGGCAGTTTCATCGGCACCGAGTTTCAAAATTACGAATTAATTGCTCTAAACTGATGAAAATTATGCAGATGAATCATAATTACCTTCTAAAGTGAAAGGTATAAAGAGAGAAAACTGACACCCTTCATTAAACATGAGAAACCTAATCATGATCTGTGTGTTATTACAACATGCATGAATATCGAATTGACTCAGGTAAAGGCCGACCAATGGAAGCAGAGATATTAAGCTGATTCAGAAGCTGTTTGTTTGTCATTGATTCTCTCTGATCTTTTAAGCCGGCACCAACAGGTTTTGATAAAAAGATAAATCAATTTTAATTATTCATAACTCTTAGTCAACAACACTTTTATTCCACAATAAAACATCAATCAAAGCTGATAATCAGATAACTTCTCTTCAAAGCTGCAGAAAGTAAGGAAGGCTCCTATCAGGCTTGTATAATACCACTGTGCTTGCTCAAAACACTCCAGCTATAGGATTACGGAAACATGCAACGAGATTACAGGGAATAGGAGGATAATGTACCTTTTAATGGACGGATAATTACGTAATCATTATTCTCCAAGTATTCTCCTACTTTTTCCTAGAATTTACAGAAATTAACTAAAAGAAATAAGCAACTATTTCGTAATACATTAATTTTTCTAAAAGAAACATAAGAGCAATAATTATTCTAAAAGAAACTGTGATAAAATGCTTGCTTCCAACAGATATGTTCAAAATTGATTGACATTTTCTTTCATACTATTTTCACTCTTTCTTTATTTAATTTTCATCATAATGAGTTTTCTTAGCTTCTCTTTTGGGAAAATTTCTATATATAAATCAAATTGAGGCTGAGGATTTAGATTAAGGTTACCACATGCATATAATTAAATCATTCGTCTCATTTATCCCATAATTTTATTTCTCACGAGTGCATTTGGTGGCAATATAATGAGAATCAGAATCAATGTAACGACCATCATGGAGGAAAATGGAGAATGCACTGAAATGTGGCACATTAATGAACAGGCTTCTGTAGGAGTTATTGCCCCTGGTATCCCATAACTAAGAGAGTAGTCCAATCAATACTAGATACACAGAGATCACACTTAATTGGCAGCCTACTGGGGATTGATCACAAAATCAATGTCCGTTCTAAGAGTGGGGACGGAGGGGATTAGTTGAGGCTCCAGGTACAAGGTTAGGAACCTCCCCAATACACATAGAATCACCCCCCTTAAACAACAAACAACATACAAGGCCCATTGTTGTATGACAAACAGCTCCAATATTGACAGTGATCATTGTTGTATGACAAACAGCTCCAATATTGACAGTGATCAAGTAAATATATATGTTATAAAAGCAATTCAAAGAGCTTTATAGGTAGATTTAATGTAAATACCAAAGCTATATAGATCTGCTTACTCCCTAGAAGGCCTTAAAGTAGAATTAATCTACTGCTTTTTAAGATGAGATTAGACAAAGCATCTACATTTATTGGATAAAAAATGTATGACTGCCTACAATAATCTGAAGCTTGCACTGTGCGAGACATGCAAGGATCCTTCGGCAAAGCACTAACCAAGTTCAATACATAGCTTGTTAGGAACAAGGGAAATTTATCTTGCTTGCTATAAATAGTGGAGAAAATTGTAAGTGGAATGAGTGTCTATATATAAAACTATATTACATTGTACTCTGTAACCCCACTGCACAATTCTATTTTTTTTTTAAATTGATTAAAAAAGAACTAAAACATCCAATTATGGTATGGTTAGTACAAGTTATTTCTGAAAACAGAAAAAGAAAATTGGAGCAATTGTCATGAGTGACAGATAATGTTAGTGTGTGTGAGAGAGACAGAGATTAATAATACTTTGTCAAAGCAGCTTTTGGGGGCGGTTTCATTGTATCCAAAGGAAGGTCCCTCAAACACAGCGGCAGGGAGGGCAAGCAGGGCATGGAGGTAGTCCTCAAATCTAGACCAGATCATGTGACCACTCGAGTCTGAGATCTGTGTGAAGATGTCTGAAACATAGAACAGAAAACATTACCACTGTTGAGATTTAATTCACTATTTTTTCAGGGAGTTTTCAATAGATTATAATAATTACATGTATTAAGTACATGTACCTACACTGAAATTTGTTGGCTTAAAAATTATAATATCACATGCTAAATGCCTAAGGTAAACTTACAGGTACTACCCTGGTAATAATTTGAAATGAATTTACAATAACAGTAAAGGGAATTGAAAGATAAGGACAGGCTATCAGTTTCCTTCACTTTCAATATGTGGCAAGGACAGGACACATCACATCATTTAGAAGGAAACCTAATTATATGGATGTATCTTATAATATACTTTTAACATACAAGTGACAATGGTTAATGGTAAATTAACAATGTCATTAAGATGGCTCATGTTCAAGATACTATTAGTATTCCTGTGACACTTTTCATGGTTGGATATCATTGATCATAAATATTGGGAAAACAGCATGTATGGCCTCGATGAATGAGATGTTACATGGGGTTTAAGGCCATAACACATAATTAAGGGGTAACCTTGACCTTTAATTAAAGTATAGTTGAAGTGTTTGGGACAAAGCATAGCTGAACTAAAAATAGGACAGTTACAGGCAAAGGAATCATTTATCCCTGCCCCCACAATTAATGGCAGAGGAAAAAGAATGTTCAGTATATATCTGAGGTAATAAGCTATGGTACAGAGGGTTCCACTTAATCTGATAGCGGTTAATCTGATAATTCGGTTAATCTGATATAATATCAAAACACCAAACCATTTCTTATATATCCCTTTATATTTTTTCCTGATATTCTGATAGAAAAAAATGTCATTTTCGGTTAATCTGATAGGATTGTGACCGTGTAATATTGATTTCCCACCCTTTTACACCTGTATACACCTATCTTTTATTGGTTGACACCCCTCTTGTGTACACAGTAACTCTTTACAGGGCATTAGTTACACATCAACGCACACAAGGGGCTCCTTTCTTTGTAAGATAAAAGCTACCGACATCGATAACTGTTTCGGATGACCGCACACAGGACTGACCTTACCTGTGTACAATTTTAATTGTTTGTTTACTTACCAATCGCATGTGTTAATTTCATGCTGGGCTTGCACCATTAAGAATTATTTAAACGTAATTTCTGAATCAAAAATGACAGGCTTTGGAGCATGTGACATCGAGGAAATTCTGACTACTTTCAATTTCACATCGTTGTTGAAAACTTATAAATAAAAATCAAATATTTTTTTATCATGCATAATTAATTATTTAAGAGCATTTTATAACAGAAAAAGAATTAAAATAGATAGTTCAATTGAAAGAGGTACTGTTCAGACAGCCATTTCCTCTTATTACTTCCTGTCAAAATGGCGGCCATTTTAAAACCATCGTAATGAAGAGAAACATTTTCTTTTGGGCATTTACAAACAAAATAAAGACTTTCATGCCATTTCATTGCTATTGCAAGGTAAATTATTTCATTTCAAACTGTTGACATACAAATTATATCCTTTCATTGATAAATTATGTCTTGAAACAATTTATATTGAATTCTATACCAAAATCAAAGACCACAAAAACGCTAAATCGGTTATTCTGATTTTCGGTTAATCTGATAATTTTTCCCTGACAAATTGCCTATCAGATTAAGCGGAACCCTCTGTATTGATATTTAACTGCAGCTGTATCAAACTCTTTTAAAACTAAATTAAGGACCATGGAAATTTGCTTTAATGTGCATGGAGTTTTATATCTGTCTTTTATAAAATACAAATTAATAAATAATAATACTATTGATTATTCACCAGTAATTCGAATAAACATACCAGTCCCCTGACAGAGAGATGATGTATGTGTTGTGTAATGATGTATTTGTAGACAGGGACTGAGGGAAGGTCAGTGCAATGCTTTACTTGTGGTATCCCAGTGGAACAATGGGTCTATATGAACTCCAACAGTACACACTGACCGAAATAGCCACAATGACTGTACTATGCTCTATTTTTGTTACTAGAAAATGAGCAGTATCTACATGTTTATCAGCAGGAGTCCCTTAATTACTGTAAAAGTGGTTATTTATGCGTGGGGAAAATTTACACTTGTTTCGCGGCAAGCTTTAAACTGTGTAAAATAACCCCCGCGTTTGGTAAAAAACTTTAAACTTCAGAGTGGTAGATCACACATCTGCCTATTTAATACCCATGCGTATTGTTTGACCATAGAAAATGCGTACTTAAAGCTGCTTGGTCCGATTTTTTTGATTATTACAGTATCAAATAATTTTTCATACAAACCAATTATCTTTGAAAGTTATAGCTTTTCTCCTAATTAAACCAGCAGAATCGGTCTCTTTTCAAAGTTAGAAATATTAAAAGTAAATATGGGCAAACGAAAAAACAAGCCAAAATGCATCATGGGAATGTTAAGAAAAGGGAACTGTTGGTTTTGTCTCCCGAATGACTAGGTTTATTCAACCTGCTTGTTATGCATTGATTGTAAACAAGGAAAACTTCAGAAATATTAGCAAACAAAATGTACACAGGTTAATTTTCATTTGCCTGAACATTATGACCTTTAT
This sequence comes from Magallana ariakensis, assembly GCA_020458035.1. Classification (NCBI taxonomy): domain Eukaryota; kingdom Metazoa; phylum Mollusca; class Bivalvia; order Ostreida; family Ostreidae; genus Magallana; species Magallana ariakensis. Next base: position 7,787,963 of record CM035817.1, on the reverse strand, counting down.
TATAGCATACATGTTAACCTCCAGTGATGAAAAATAGGTAGATTTTGAACCGAAAAGCGGTAGCATTGCGCGCGGCCGTTTTCGCGTATATTTCAAAGCACAGATTTTTATGTACTACATTATGTAGAAAAGGTTTTCAATTAGTAATTAACAATATCAGCTAAAATATAAAAGACTTTTGAAATTTAGTAATATCAACACATGCAATAAAAATGTTTGCATGCATTTACCATCATATTGATTAGTATTAATGCTATTTTGGGGGGGGGGGGGAATATTTGAGTGCAGAAACTTTAACAATTGCCTTTGTTAAAAAAAAAATAAGTTACGTTGCCAAAATTTAACTCATAAGAGAAGTAAGGACGAGTAGGAAATCGTATATTCTTTTTCAATATCAAAACGATGTTTACATGCTTATCACAAATCATGCAGCTTTGCAAGTCAAGTTTACTGTTATGGTCAAGTTAAAAGATATATTCAGTCATCGTTAAAGCCACATGTGGAATTGCAGAGCTTCTTTTTCCTTGGCGAGGATAATATCGACATGTCTTGTAACTAATGTAATCACGGGAAGTGTGGCTTCTTTCATCGTTCAATGTAAAACACGAGCTTGAAAACTTGTCATTCACCCGACTTATAAGAGCGTTTGTGTGCCTCCGATTCAAAGTCACGCGCTAATTTCAAACCCGACGAGATTTTTTGACCAGAATGGCTTCCATAATGGCTATCTATCAAAACAAAGAACGTATTTTGAAGAAAAGCGGTTGATTTTTAAATAAAAGCAGGAGGCGGGAGAAGGTGCTAAAAAGCAGTAGACTTCCGCGTAAATCGGTAGAGTTAACATGTATGATTATAGCGGTGTCAAAGTCGTAATACAACCATAACGGTCTCGACGTCAGGGGCAAGTTTTAACATGAGGTGAAATAACACGATGCTGTTTCTGTCGTTTGTGTTTTGTTAACAAATTTTGTACATATTTTTTTTCATTGAAATTTGGCTTAATTGACCGGGAAAACAACTGCAATGTCTATTATTATACACATACTTAGCATAACCATCGTTTAAAAGAGTACACAAAATTTGACATAAAATCGGACCAAGCAGCTTTAACCACATTAACAGGAGTTAATCTCATCTTTCTTTCCATGTACTATACTTACATCTCAGCTTGTCCATCAGTTTGCCAGAGCACATGTGAGAGAGAGCCACCTTAAGGGAAAACACACTCATTCTGCCATAGCCTTCTCTGAAATTATTACATCAAAAATTCAAACAGTGCTGTTTCTTACAAGAAAGCAGTATATCATCTTTATTCATTCTTTATATACTAGATTTTTCTACAATAATATTAAACACTAAATCAAAATGCATACTGGTAATATTAACTAATTACTTTTTGTGAGAGAAATGAATAAATGAACAATTCAGCTGAGTCTCTTCTTAAAATTACATGATAAGCCAATTTGACAGGAGAGACAGATAGCATTACTCCTCCTGTGGTCTTTTGTTCATTTATTAATTTCCAGTAATTTTAAACCATACAGGCACCTTATTTCAGACATTACACTACTATTGCATTAACTATTTTATGGGCAAGTAGATTCATCCAGGAAAATTTCAATAAAACATATTTTTTTCTTATTTCCACATCCGACCTCCTTTTTATTGCCATTTCATCTGCAAACTTTAAATTTACAGATTATCCCGACACACAAAATTTAAATATTTTTTTGTTAGAAAATGAAACTGCAAAGAGTATAAAACTTGCAAAAAACTATCAATCCATGAAAATTCCTTTTAACATACTATTTGACTATAGAGAGACCAAGAGTGAATCAAACTCCACTTTGTTCCCAAATCCTCACAAACGAACCCATACAACCCACCCCTTCTTCCAAAACTTTACATTTTACATAATATCTTTCCTAGTCAGACATTTTCATATCTACACAAATTTCTCTATACAGACATCTTCATACACAAATTTCCATACACAGACTTCTCCCTACCCACTTTAACAACTCCATACCAACACAAATTCTTTCTTCCTTCATAAACTTCTCTAGACAGACCTTTCCATACATGTGCAGACTTCTCTATGCAGACCTTCCCTTACCTACACAGACTTTTCTACATAAACCTTTCACTACCTACAAACTTCTCTAGACAGACCTTTCCCTACCTACAAACTTCTCTACACAGACCTTTCCCTACACACAATCTTCTCTACAGAGACCTTTCCCTACATACAATCTTCTCTACAGAGACCTTTCCATACATACAATCTTCTCTACAGACCTTTCCCTACCTACAAATTTCTCTACACAGACCTTTCACTATCTACAAACTTCTCTAAACAGACCTTTCACTATCTACAAACTTCTCTATACAGACCTTTCACTACCTACAAACTTCTCTATACAGACCTTTCCATACCTACAAACTTCTCTACACAGACCTTTCACCATCTACAATTTTCTCCACACAGACCTTTTACTATCTACAAACTTCTCTACACAGACCTTTCACTATCTACAAACTTCTCTATACAGACTTTTCACTATCTACAAACTTCTCTACACAGACCTTTCACTACCTTCTCTACACAGACCTTTCCCTACCTACAAATTTCTCTACACATACCTTTCACTATCTACAAACTTCTCTACACAGACCTTTCACTATCTACAAACTTCTCTAAACAGACCTTTCACTATCTATAAACTTCTCTATACAGACCTTTCACTATCTACAAACTTCTCTACACAGACCTTTCCCTACCTACAAACTTCTTTATACAGACCTTTCACTACCTACAAACTTCTCTACACAGACCTTTCACTAACTTCTCTACACAGACCTTTCACTATCTACAAATTTCTCTACACAGACCTTACCCTACCTACACAAACTTCTCTATAAAGACCTTTCACTATCTACAAACTTCTCTACACAGATCTTTTCCTACCTACAAACTTCTCTACACAGACCTTTTACTATCTACAAACTTCTCTACACAGACCTTTCACAACCTTCTCTACACAGACCTTTTACTATCTACAAACTTCTCTACACAGACCTTTTACTATCTACAAACTTCTCTACACAGACCTTTTACTATCTACAAACTTCTCTACACAGACCTTTCACTACTTACAAACTTCTCTACACAGACCTTTCACTACTTACAAACTTCTCTACACAGACCGTTCCCTACCTACAAACTTCTCTACACAGACCTTTACCTACCTACAAACTTCTCTACACACCTTTTACTATCTACAAACTTCTCTACACAGACCTTTCCCTACCTACAAACTTCTCTACACAGACCTTTCCCTACCTACAAACTTCTCTACACAGACCTTTTACTATCTACAAACTTCTCTACACAGACCTTTCCCTACCTACAAACTTCTCTACACAGACCTTTCCCTACCTACAAACTTCTCTACACAGACCTTTCCCTACCTACAAACTTTTCTACACAGACCTTTCACTACTTACACAGACTTCTCTACACAGACCTTTCCCTACCTACAAACTTCTCTACACAGACCTTTTACTATCTACAAACTTCTCTATACAGACCTTTTCCTACCCACAAAGCTTTCTACTAAATGCACAAATCTTTATTGTCTTTAATAAACTTTTCTACAAAGAGCTCTCGCCACCTACACATAGACTTTTTTTTACATAGACTACTTCTTTTTTCCTTATGAACTCTTATTTACACCACCATCCCAATTTAAAAAGAGTAAATCCCTTACTATCCCCCACCTGTCATAGGCTGATATAATCCAGTGTTGTAACATGTTCACACATTGGTCGGCATGGACTTGCTGTGTGGATGGAAGACGCTTATTGAGGTTACAGAACAGGCTCGAGATGATGGCCTCGACTCGAGATGAGTTCAACTCCGAGTCTGGCTCCAATGTGTTCAGTCCATTCTCTCTGAAAGACTCGATGATGTTCCAAATGTCAACAAGGGATACTGAAATAAAAGAAGAATGAAATCATCAGGATTTAACAGAAATTTATATTACCGGTAAAAAAAATTAATTGGTTGACATTAAAACTCGCTTACAGCAATCATGCCTAAAACATATTCGCTTTTACAGCAGAATCAGTTTCATCCCCCTTTTCTTAATATTTATACATACTTATCAGATGTAACAAACAGTGAATCAGAGTTGCTCATTCTTAGCACTTCTCTATGACAGCTAGTGTTTTAGTGTATACCCGGTAAAAGAAGTTTAAGACGTATCTTGTTTGATGGATTCAACCCTGTTTAAAAATTACTAGAATAGTGAATTAAGGTTTATATGTCTTAGTATTAGTAAACAAAATATCAAACTGACTTCATTTTTCTTAAATGTTAATTTCAATAAACAGTTATTTTAACTCAGTTAAAGTGAATTCCAGTGAAACAGGGTATGGCTGTATCACTACAATACAGGGTATGGCTGTATCACTACAATACATTACATCATTGGGTACTTCTTTCAACAACCGTTTAAATCATTGAAAACCCACCTTGAAAAATTATAAATTAGCAATGTATTAATTTGTCATTTTGACATTTCTAGTAATTGAAATCTCAAAAAATTCCTCCTTCTGCAATTTACAATCTACAAACCACAGTTCTCCAGTTCTCTTGTAAATGAAGGTTTTGTATTGAATATGTACTTCAATAATCATATTAATGTTTTGATAAGAAGTAAATCATATTTACTGGTATTGCAAATTTATTTTCTACCCCGTACATATATGTTTATGAATTTGATTAAAATTGATATAATAAATCACAGATACAACAAAGTGCATCCAGTAGATAAGATTCCCAGAGCTTTGCCATTATCCAGTTCTTAGTGCAGCAGTACTCACAGTTGGTTTTTTTCTGAATGAATCTCAATTTACAAGCCGTCCGATACGTGGCAAACCTGATGACATCAAAGTTCTGAGCCCCTAAACAAAACAAGATAAAACCCATATCAAGTTCAGCTTCTCCCAACAAAAAAAGGAAACTGTTTTACATGCGAGGAATACTCAATCAATCTCTCCTGTCATGTTCTACTGCATGAGAATAAACGCTTCATTCAATCACAAAACCCTTGATGAAGGTTTGATTCGGAATAAAAAAATAAATTCCTGAATAATTGTTTCTGTGATGATGTTTCGAAGCTGAGTTGATGGAGTCCAAGTAATTCCTTGCAGGAAAATACCTAGAATCCATGACTAATTAAAGGCATAATTTGTTCAGAATATTTCTTTCTGAAATGGCATCTGTATAATGGCTTCCAGTTATAAGAGTTTACTACTGGAGGTGCAACTACATAAAAATTACTCAATAATTTGTTTTTTCTGGGGGGCAATAAAAATTTTCACAAATTAGTCTGTTTCTGACCAACCTGCATTCAACATTATTTTAAATATGGACTTCAAATGACACTTATCAATTTCCATTTCTAACCCTCCAAAAATCTGCCTTATTGCAATTAGCAGATATCTACTTTAATGAAGAAATTTCCAGGTCAACATGGACAAAAAAAGACAGACACAAGTGACTAACAGCTTAATATAGACAAAAAACTCCAACTAGGCATTTGAGCCTTTTTGTGAGGAAGATTTCTGAGTCACAGACAGATCAATTTGCTGCTTTACACATATTGTGTGGGGGAAAACTAAATTATTACTGACAGACAGATTGATTCAGAAACCCCTCAGTATTTATTCTGAAAAAGATAGTTACTAATCACTCCGCCGAGATTCCCAAGAAATTTAAGGATAACATCATTAACCTAGTTCATATTTAGAATTCAAGGTTGCAGACTGATCAATTGATTAATTAAACAGAGATTATGTCAGCTCTTTTCAGTGACTTACTCATTTCCGTGAGGAGTGTTTTGGAGTCGCGGACTGACTTAGAGGTAGGACTTATATCCTCGAGCAGCTGGTTTTCATTCTCGATGTTCTTCCCGTGAACATAACCTGGAAAAAAACCCAATAGTAATTTAAATACATGATTAGCAGCTACAAAGGTAAGGGCAATAAACATTTGATGAGCCACCTGAGCACAAAACCCAACTGGATGAAAAAATTCAATATCGGCAAACTAACGGTAGTACATGTAGACAAAACCTCAAGGTTAAATTTCATTAAATATATGCAACTTCAAAATTTGAAAATCAATTACAAATTTTTCTTTATAACACATTAGTACTTTGGAAAATGTTCAATATTGCATGAAAATGCTGATAATACACATATCCTATTTGTCAAAATAAATTTTTCAAAGGTAAGGGATGGATAAAGGATTCATCTGAGATCCCTCCATCAATATGGTTTATCACACATTGCTTCATCATCTGAGGGTTTTACTTAGTCATCAGTTCAATGAAGCATTTCCTACAGAGCAGAATTCTCTCAGCAATGAAAGGAACTTCCAACGATCAAAGCCCACTTACAATTCCACGCTTGGTTAAAACATGTCCACATTTCGGAACGAAACACAAACCAGCTGAATGAGAAAAAATTCTCCAACATGGTGAACCACCAAACAAGGTAAGTATCTTATAAAATCCAGACTGCGGTGTTAACAAGCATCGGAGTGTGGAGAGGCTTCAATCTGATTTCTCTCCTGCTCGTAGAAGATGACTCACCCATGTCTAGTGACAGAGTTCTACCTTGATCAGGCCTCTTTGAAATCAGCCATGACATTCGGGAATTCATATAATGCGGTGTCAAGTGGTCCATGCTGCCTCAAAAACAAATCTGTCTTTGCACTTCATTTTTTTCCCTCCCATTCAATTAAAATACGATTTGGAATCATTTTGGTGTGGAAAAGAGAGATGAAATCAATGGAGATGAGGCTTCGGTGAAGAGTTTTAGTTTTTACTTCAAATTTGAATTGATTTTATTTCTTCACCCCTATTTTGGACAGTTGATGACTTTAGCAAATAATTGAAGTCAAAAGACAGAGGATTTCTCTACAGAGTATTAAAACTTGGAAGATCAATGTTAGTGTGAAAAAAAAATAACCACAAACAGTTCTCTCTTCTTTTGTTCAAGCAATATATCTAACCAAGGGGGTGTTCTTGTCCTGTTTTATAAAATCATTGGAAAATGGAAAGTTAATTGTCAACATTTGCAGTGGCCCAGCATAGGCCTACATAAGTTTGATGTGTACTCTGTCTGGGACTCACAGTTGCCTTAAAGTTGATCCAAAGCAAAGCCCTGATGGGGGCTCAAGGGACAAAGCACCTAAAAGCTCATACATTATGGCAGTTTAAAAATGACTTTATCTCTAAACATGTGCAAGCAATTTAATTTTGCATCTGGTTAATCATGCTACAAATATAGTTATTAAATTATGTTTATGATACATAAAAGTTTTAATTAGATATCTCAAGAAATTGCAAGAATTCTAATAGAACACAGCATTAATTTGGAATAAACCCATTTTGATCAACTACTATTTGACATTTACCTAAAAATTTAATTACCTTTTTTATTTTTACATATTTTTATTTTCTTGAGAAGTAAATTAAGAAAGGGGAAACGTTCAGCCCTCTTTCCCTTTCTTGTCATTTCTAGTTACCTAGCAAATTGAGATAAATGTATAATTGAATTTTCCTTATTCATTTGGTACCTATAGAAGATTTAGGATATTAAGCCATTAACTCAAAAATGAATGTAAAATTTCATATATAAAACTCACTCTCTTTCTCTAAATCGTTTGCCATCTAAATGACCGCCATACATTTCTGATCTGAGACATTGCACAATATAGTTCTTTATTTCTATCAGGCAGGTTTAGGAGGAAAACAAAGACCCAGTGGTGTGGCATACAGTACACATATTGATTATCAGAGAAGCACATCTCTCCCACTCTGTGCGGTAATTCTTTGGTATATACATAAATACTGCCAGACAATTTCGTGTCCCTGTCACGGCCGCTGAATGTTCAAGCTCGACCCCGCGAGGTGGGGGATCAATAGCTACGTGGAGCTCATTCCAAAAAAACATATTGAAACCGTCACCTTCCAGTGCCACCAGAAGACTTAGTGCCGTATCAGAAGATCATCCCTGTATCCTTCATTGATCAGACTCGGTGTCCGCCTGACAGGCATTTATAGTTGATTGACAGACCACATCAAAAACAGAGAATTGAGTATGATGTGTGATTATATTATGTTTTAATAGCAGAAGTCGTGGCACTTTTCCTTCCAGCTTCTAGATTATCTTATAAAGAGCCCTGATGAATTAGTAAAAATGAAGAAAAACTGTATGGTTTCAAATATTAAAACTAAATGTACAAAAGTTGAGCTGCATAATAAAACACATACTATAAAGAAGGTCAAAATGCATGAAAAAAAATATTAAATACATATACTGTATACATGGAAACATTCGCCCCCGTTTTATTTTCACCCCTTTCGCCCTCGTTGTCAGTGGGCAAATTTAAGACTGGGCGAATTCCAATGTCCCAAATTTAATCTCTTTAAACACAACTTTGTGTGGGCGAATTTAAAGCGGGGCTAAAACTTTTACAAGTGAAGAAGGGCGAAAATAACATGGGGCGAAAAATAACCCTGTATACAGTAAAGCACGGTTATTGGCCCATCAACATCAACCTGGTTATTGGCCCGCCATCAACCTGAAGGCCAGTCAAGTTTATTCTTGGGTTCTTGAGTTATGATCAATATTATAACCATAATTCAAAAGAGAAACTGTTTTATCTTAATTGATACCTCTTCAAAGAGAAACTATGCATCCGTAGCAATAAGTTACTGCTGAGATCTTATAACTCTGTACTGAATGCCTTCAATAAGGAACAACGAAGTGTCTTAACTGAAATTATAAATCATCCATGTATTCATTAGTATATGTACAAGAGAATAGAAATAAGAACAGCTCAGTGAGAATTAAATATATAAAAAAAACCACACCACCACCATTTTCCCACTCTGAACATCACCTTAAAGAGCATGTTATATATCTCAGAATCAATCAGAAATAACAACTTTAAAATAAATCGTATACTTTTATATTTAATATGGGCATTTGTTTAATTTCAAAATGCCTTAACTATATAATACTTAATAGTGGTGAGAGAATAATCATGTACAGGTATCATACATACACATAAACAAATATAACTGTTATTGTGGAAATATTTGTAAAGTAAATTTATTTTATGAGAATATTTGACCACCAAACAGTGTAGAAGCTTAATCCTGGTTAAAGAAAATGGTTTTCATGTTTGATATTTTTTCTTCTGTAAAACTTGTTACCATTAAAACTCTTCAGTAAAATAAAAACAATTAGTAGCCCATAAAATTATCCATATTTACAGTAGATGTACCACAAAATGGAAACTTTTAAACCATTATCGATTACATAACTGATTTACATACCTATCCATGCATTAGGGACCAGCATATTGCATCATAACAAATGCCATCGAAATATCATGGACAGAATATATAGATTCTGTCTGTCTCCTCCAACAAATGTTTTGTAAACCAAAGGTTACAAATGACAATAGAACACTACTCCATGTAAACATAAACATCAATTCCTGATGCCAAAAAAACTATAACCACAAACACATCATAATCAGCACATATCCTTTTGCAAACCTTCAATATCTTTTTTATTGACTAAAGCCTTTACAAACAAAGGAACATCAACATATAGGCCATTACCAAAACAAAAGGACCTATTAAACTATTAAAACCAATTAAGTTATATAAGTACTGCAGAAACTCACCGTAACATTGAAAGTGTACCCTTCTAACTCCCTGCATGCTAATGGAACTCCTCTACTGACATTATTGATGAAATGCTACTCTAAACTCAATTCGTAAAAGCCCAAAACATAACTCCGCAAACAGTCAGTGCTTTTAAACGGAACATGGACAACTCGCGTAACCATTCAAAATGAAAACAAAACATAGACAATGAGATAATCAATTTGTGGAGAAAAGGGCTTCAGAAGAAACTTACACGTAAAAGCTAATAAAAAAAAATTATCACCTTTCTTCTGTTGAATCAATTTTGTATGGGCCTCAAATAGACACAGTAACAATAACATTCACTCCCCTATAATGCATGACTAAATACCATCAAAAACCAAGAAAGTTAATTCTGGAACCCTCTGGTGCAAAATGCAGCACTGTAAAACAGAATCACCCTAGACTGCAATCATTTGTCATGCAATGTATACAAAAAATTAAATATTGCTGTCATGACAGAAATGCTTGTAATATTAACTTATCAGCAAATTTTTTGTTTTAACTTTTTAGTCTTTTAACTATTTTTGAATACTGTTCATTTTGTAGTAGTTGGGGCTATATGGACCGTGGATATTGGCCTGGGTAGCTCAGTGCTAGAGCTCCTGACTAGAGTTGCAGGGGTCCTTGGTTCGATTTTTGGTCCAGCCATGTTTCAATGAGTTATATGCTCATTTCTCCTTTCCTACTACAGATGGTGCCGTGGCCTTCCTTGTTCAGGCAATATAAATATAACTCCTGACAAGGTGAACTTGTGTTGTGTCTTTGGAGTTGAAGACTACATGTATTTAAGGAGGGAGGAATGTAGTATTTGAGGCTATATGGACCGTGGATATTGGCCTGAGTCACTCAGTGGTAGAGCTCCTTACTAGCGTTCAGGTTCGATTCTTGGTCCAGCCATGTTTTCAATGTGTTATATGCTCATTTCTCCTTTCCTACTACCGGTACAATATCAATTGGTTACAGATAATGGGCATGGCACAGTAGAGGGGAAAATATTCCCTAAACAGGGTGAATTTCTCAGTGTACGAATGACGTGTCCATCTCATGATAGATAAATCAAAGAGACTTGAATATCAGAACTAAGTGTACCCCGGTATATACCGGTACATTGAAGCCAGATATTCCATACTTAAATATAAATGAGGGTCAGATCTAACTAACTTAAAATAAGGCAACAATCCATTGTCCAGGTTAACTAAGGGTGAGTCCCTACACCTTTTGAAAAAGTTTCGCATAGAATAATAGCCCAAATATTTATACATGTATTCCTTAGAAATATGGAATTCTAGCAGGCATTTTACATGAAAATGACAAAAAAGGTTCAATTTTCAATTGGGGAAATCAACCTTTTTTCAAAATTCACTGCTATTTCATGTCAAATAAAGACAACTAGAAACTCTGATAGGTGACTTGACTTTAAATTAAATTTTTGTACAAACATTACAAAAAACCCATGCATTTGTCCTTTTCATGCTTTTAGGGGGGTAGGGGTGTGGCATCACAAAGGCCATTTTTTTTTAGTTGGACACCCCGTAACCCCCCCCCCCCCAAAAAAAAACAAACAAACAAACAAACAAAAAAAAACAAACAAAAAAAACAAACAAACAAACAAACAAACAAAAATGATCTGTCTATATGCATAGGTTGCTAACATCAATGACTGGTGCCCTGGCCAGCCTCAATGAAAAAAATATTTCTCATTCACTGGAGGATTTGCACATTGTTCTGTTACGTGATCAATGAAGTTCTGTTCGTTTACAGAGTGAGATTTATTGGAAATAAATCAGCAATAAATAATTAACATCAGAGCTTAGAACATCCCAGGAAACAGAGTAAATATACTTCTGGATTAAAATCTACATTCTCCCAATGCATTCTGTAATGCTAATAAATTTATAAATTCCCGACCAGCAGTTTGATACCCTATCTTAGGATCAATGCATCATTTTTTTTTTACAATACTGTAATTAAAGCTCCAATGTAATTACATTGATCTAGTTTTCACTTCTTGCATAACATTCCATTAGCTTAAGAACGAAATCTGCTATAAATAGTACAGAATTCCCATCACTGTTTAAACTGCAAGTATAACATGTATAATAATTAATTTCTTTTGGCATAAAGGCTTCTTAAATGAGACAAAATAATGCCTAATAAGTACACTGATTCAAAATAACAGATTAGACAGCATGATCAGCAAAGAAAAGGAAAATAACATATACAGAACTATAAAACTCCTACGGCTACCTATATATCAAATAAGGGTCAAAGTTGTTAACACATCCGAGATAATTCTGAGTTTAAAATGCATTTCACATAAGACAGGGGGTCAATTAAGGCCGTGAGGTTAAATATAACAAAAACATCTAGGGTAGAAATTTAATAAACACATGTGACAGGAAGTCACTATTAAATAAGGCCCGGGCCGGGTCAATATGGTCGGTTGGTCACTAAACATTAGTTTTTTAATTAAGCAATACTTGTTGGGAATTTATTTTCAGCATAATCCTCTGCATTAAATTTGATATAGAAATGTTTATCAATGAGAGAAAACCAAATATTTTCTATGTGGATGCTAAGCTAATAGCTGCCTTTTCTATAGTCTGTTAAATTGACACAATGGCATTGATTATTTATCATTGTCTCCCAACTGCCTCAACTGCTTAGTCTATCCAAATGAAGCAATAACAATATAACACTTAATTGACTTATTGTAGACAGTACATTGCACCCTTCGATCAAAATATTTTTAAAAATAAACATGCGCGGATCCAGAAAATTTTTCCAGGGGGGGTCCGAAGGGTACCGGTAATTGTGTTTTCCAGGGGGGGTCCGAGGCATATTTGCGATAATTTTACTATGTAAATTTAATAAATTTTCATTTTCCAGGGGGGGTCGGGACCCCCCCGACCCCCCCTCTAGATCCGCGCATGATAAAAGCTCATTTCTAGAAAAGATAAAACATTTAGTTCAATATTTCAGCTCTTGAACACTGCAACTATTAGCCTAAAGATATTGTCACTGCCCAAAAAAAAAAGATCATGGAATGCCAAAATATTATTTGTAATATGACCAACAGAGGGTTTTATACAGGATGTAATAGATGCACTGCCTGTCTGCAGATATACAGATTTCAGGGTTACTATACCATAACAAGTATCTGGATATTGAATTCTATTGAAGCTATATATACTATCTGTTTTATCTAATACTATCTGTTTTATCTAATCTTATAATTATGACTGCTGCCTATATCTGTAATATGAAAATCAAGATGGCCTGCCTACCATGATATACATATACTTAAAGTGAGCAAAAAATGATGTATCCATGGACACGTACAGTAGAGCTATACCCATTAAGTACAGACTGTTATATTCATGTACATTGTATACCTGATCATGCAGCTTTAATTAGTACTGCATATAATCTGACAGAGGCAGATCCACAGTATGTACCGGTATTAAACTCACACCATTTGGACACTACAACACACATACAGCAAATCATTGAGGGTTGTATACAACATAATTGGTATATAGATTTAATTAAAATGCTGGTCAGCTGGAAACCATTTCGGTGATCAGGAACAATACCTGTACAATGTAGTCACCTCTCACCTTTATCATGAAGTTCCTGGTTAATATTCTGAATCACAGAGGCAAACTTTGTCTGATTGTAAGCCAGTAGCTCCATGTTTCTCCTGTGTCAAACACTTAGCACTTGGCTCAATATGCTGGTACATGTACCACTATTTCACTCATGCTCTGCTCCAATCACTATATCTCATTAAAGAACCAATGTTCCATCCACAATCTGCAGGCACAATTGTCCCCCATTTTTATTGTAATGACGGTGAAAATATCTGCCATGCCATCATTTAATCAACCAATGCAGCCGTCACTCGCTCAGGCAAACATCAACATAGCAGCCAAAGAATCAATTCGAGTTACCTCCCTTACAGGCTACAATACGCAACCTCCAGTGAATCACAGAAGCAGTCTGGGAAAACTCGCACCCGCACCAAGCCTGCGGTAATTGTGCCGATACATCTTGATCGGAGTAAACAAGCGATTATAGGACAGCTGGGCTCTCACTGAGAGAGGGATATTGATCGGGGTGCCTGACGACCGGCACCTACCCACAGGTACGTAAAATCAACAGTCCCCCATACTCACATAATTTATTCAGGCAATGACACCGTTCTGCATTGGGGAGTGAATTATTGAGTACCTTAAATGGGTTAAATTTCTGTGTTTTCAGAGGCTGGCACGCAAAGATGATTGCATATTGATTATTAAAAACAAGAGACTGTCACTGGAGAATTGACTCTCTGATCAATATCTAACATATAATCTCTAGTTAACGCTATCATTTCGTGCAACACTCGTATAGATCAAGGGAAATTATAGCAAGAGGCCAACATCGTAATCAGCAGTACACACACTGATGTGTTACTGATATATTGGCCTGAAAAGAGTAACCCCGATCAAAAATACATGTGATAAATGACATACTGAATGTAGGTTAGCTATTTTTACTGAATAATTATGCTAGGGTTGATTTTTATACAGAATGCAAAATTGGTTATATATATAAGTAATAAATACATGTGGCACATCGGTTCTTTTCTCTAATTTGTTATTTCTATCAAGTAAACCACACTGTCATGTATGCAATACATAGAAAGATTGCAAGTATCTTTGACTGAGCCAAAACATCAAATTATACAACTCTGCAACTAGATCAAAACCTGCTTGATTGATGTCCATCAATATAAGATGCCATCATCACCATTTAATTAATATGCATTATAAAAATGAAATCAATATTAATAAGCAACATCTAAACACTTAAAACATTTTCCTCCTTGGAATCTGACCTTGGTCTGCATTAGACATCTGGATGACTGAAGCCTTATTTCCACATTCTTCTGTGGTGTCTCCATTACATGATCCCTCCCTGTCCCTCCTCTGTACTTTAAGTATAGCATCTTTGTGATGGCCAACTATAGCAGAATCTCCCCCTGAAACAACTGAAGTCTCCTGTTCCCCACCCACAGATTTCACTGGGTGACTCTCGTCCACGCTCTGATCCTGGTTAGCCACACAGCACAGGCAGCAAGATTTGGACCTACCTCCTCCCCTGTCTTCTTTGCTGAGTCTATGATATCTGGATTTTTTCACATCTCGCACAAAAGACTTCTGCCTCGATGATATGTACTTGTTAGACACTCTACACTCTTCATCTGGAAGTATTTCATTTTCTTCCGACTTTATCAATTCCTCTGAAATTTCTTTCTCCATTGTTGCATCATTGTGGCAGATTGGTTTTATAACTCAGTACATACACCAGACTTTGTGTTGTTTTCCAAGTCATTATACTCTACATCAATATTTTCCCCTGAAATGTCCTTTGTACTTAATTCCTCCTGTCGCTTCATCCTTACCGCTAGATAATAAGTCTCGGGTATCTTCCCGTCTCTAAACTCTGTGGTCTAATATACCTCTCTTTTAATTCTAAGCACACAATCTAAAGCTCTTTATTAAGCCACATCTTTTCCAATAGATAATCACTAATGGCTTTAATTGAAAAGACAAATCCTTAATCTGCACATTTCTTTCTGAATTGCTCCAACAATTATTTTACACATGAAAGATGCAGACACCACTGAGCATTGAAGTTTCTGATAAAACAAGTTTCGCCTCAGTATTTTATTTTCCACTCATACTTCTTCATTCCTAAACATACATCAATACTGTATATCATCTCCATCCATGCATATTGAATATATTCCTCTTCACAATGAATTGACATATGGCAAATACTCACTATATTATAATTCAGCTCTTTATCTGTTTTAATTCATACTATGCCAATCAGACTCCAAGTCAATTCTTTTCTGTTGTGACAATTGATTGTGTCAGCTGTATTAACTGGTAGATGTCTTCTCATTTCATTGGTCAATGAATTAAAACCTGTGTCTTTTTAATGTTTCTATATGCTAACTTTATGCCAGTTTCTTACCCCTATTGAGTAATTTGACATTCTGTTAATGGGTTAATGCCATATTGCCATGATATCAGACTCTGTATATACTCTATACGTCCCCCTGTGATAGCCATCTAAACAATTCATCACAAGTTCTGTATCATCAAACACTCTACAATATTAGCATTGGTGCTTTGAAGCAAATGGAGGTTAAATCTCCATAGAATCATCAAGGGGTATCTGTATTCCCATTCAAATCCATACAAATGTCAATGATATTTAACTCCTTATATGCATGGCTCTTTACTGTGCGGGATTTCCAACATTATATAAATGTCTGCAGAAAGTTTGGTTCCTTGAACAAATAATAACCATTTCAAAGCTTATTAATTCATATGGCTGCAAACAAAATCGCAGTCAAACTTTCTTTACATCATTCAAGATTGTGGTAATTTAAGTATGGTAAAAAATTATTATGACCATGCAATCATTTTCAAACTCAGCAGACTTCATTAATTAAAGTGGACTTATTGGCATCTCTGTTAGATTGTTGAATTAATTCTACTTCTTAATCAGCGAATAGTTTAACTTCATTTAATGTTTCTTAGTTTAGAAGTTGAAAATTGCAAAAACGCCACAACTCCGTCATTGAATTTTTGCAACAGGATGAAATCAAAGTTGTCTCCACAGACAATGATAAATTCTTGCCTAATTAAGTCACTAAAATGCATTTTAGCCAATACAAACGTACTTGAAATGGCATGAAGTGTAATTAAGTGAGAAAGATATGCTCAAAATACCAAACCACAAGTCAAAGCACCTGTGTTATATCTAAAGAAAAGCATTGTCCATCCATTCCTTATCTGAGAATGATTTACAGTCAAGTCGTACACAGACCAACTCGTATACAGGTCAACTCGTATACAAAAATTTCCGCATAAAAACCAAAAGTCAGCTTGTATACAAGGTATTTTTGAGTCATTATCGTTAGCCTATTTACAGAAATTGGATATTTACAAATGTATCACCGTATTAGACAATGAAAGTCATCTTTTGCTGTAAAATATTACATAACTTTTCTTAAATGATATCATCTGTTGTAAGAATATTTGTTAACGTTGTATATATATTTATTATCATGTTTAATATTTGACATAAATTATATATATTTGATTATATATGCATATGAAATTTGTGTATACGAGTTGACTTTCGGTTTAGCATACCGGGAATTTTTGTATACGAGCTGACTTTTGATTGTTTATACGGAAATTTTTGTATACGAGTTGACCTGTATACGAGTTGGTCTGTGTACGACTTGACCGGACTCCCTGAGAATGAGTCTTGTTTTTAAACTTTATTTTAAATTGGCATGACCATACATCTGTTTGGGATCTATATATCTATAGAATATATATAATGAGTGACTTCTTATCTGGTTATACGGTCACTGATATAATTATCTTCTCCATCAGTAAACATCATACTGTAAACCAACAACTTTCTCCCCTCAATATTCTTAGTCGTTATAGCATATCCACACCATTTTAAGTGATATGGTAGAAACTATTGAATAATTAAGATCACATAAAAATCCATCCTTCTAACATAAGATTACAAGCGAAACTCTTTGTGATGACAATGTTCATAACTTCATGAATACAGAACTTATAGTGTGCAAAGTTTCGCTACTTTCATTTTCATGCTCGATTTAGCTCCAAAATGTTGCCAACAGTTGTAAAAATAAATGTGCATCAATATTACTTATACCCCTATAAAACGTAGTTGATTCCATTTCACTTGTTCAAGGCTTTTCAGGGTTTTTTTGTCTTCTGTCAGCTTCTCTGCACCATCCTTAGCTTGCACATTCGGAGATCCTCTAGCTTTATCGCTGACTTATGGCGGGAAGTTCACGAGGGCTTCTACATTAGAATTTGGCTTCCTAAATTTTGTTTAGATTACTTAAACATGTCATATGCCGCTTTTACGTGTTATTTCTTACCTATATAAACGTAAAATGTGTGAAATTTTAAGAAAAATAATTCATCCGAATTTCTTTCGAACGATATACCGAAAATACTTCCTTTCAATCTATTGTTATGATATGTTTGATTGGTCATATTTTTCTAAAATTAGCCAATGAATGTTTATCTTTCAACAACCATGCTAATCTTTACACTTCCTTGATGAAGAGGAAGAAAAGCTAATGTGTTGACGCGATTTTGGTAAATTCTAATCACTAATCTGAGATTTTACCAATTAGAGCTTCACTACGGTTCAAAGAAACAGAGATTTATAGAACTGACAAAACACCAAATCGACCATTACGTGGTATGTTTTAGAATGATCTTGTTTTTTCGGTGTACGCGACAAAAATTAGTCACGTCATGACAGATGAAAAATATAGTTCAATTAATGGGATCAGTATAATGGTTTTGACTTTAATATGCATTTTTAGTT
This sequence comes from Magallana ariakensis, assembly GCA_020458035.1. Classification (NCBI taxonomy): domain Eukaryota; kingdom Metazoa; phylum Mollusca; class Bivalvia; order Ostreida; family Ostreidae; genus Magallana; species Magallana ariakensis. The sequence continues at coordinate 7,769,712 of CM035817.1, read as the reverse complement.
AATGTTTCAACAAAAAATAACAATGAAACAATAGTTTGAGTTACCGGACAGTTACATGTATTATCTGCATGCTAAGCTGTTTTAAAGATTAAATATGATTATAGTCTGTCCCAAGTTATTGCTTCCGTCACTTTTTAATAATTTTTAATAAAAATACACATACCTGTGATAGAAGTACGGTTGAAATTGATGAAATGTAAAATATCCAAGATATCATCATTGACAACGTATCTATTTCACTCATAAAAGTTTACAGGAACGAAAACAAATTTTTTACGGAGATTTATAATGGAAAATGTTTACATCTTTTCTCCATTCGGAAGTTTTCGGGACGTCCCCTCACGCAATTTTTCAACATTATCATCCGGGCTTATTAATGGCTGATGCAATGCAAAATCCTCGTAGACTTTCTATTTTTGGATGTGTATTGAAACCTGAAGCGGTAGAGGGGGCGTTTCAAAACAGATATAATCTGGACATTTTTCATATTAGTGGATGAACATAGTTTGAGCACAAAGGTATTTATTATTATCGAAATATCAAGCGAAAAGTGGTGGAAGCAAAAACCCGGGACAGAGTATAAAAAGTTTCTTATCAAACTCATGGTTACATAAAGTAACTGTGCTACTGCTCTTTTGCATGGCAAACTGACATAGTTTGGTGAAACCTGGTAATTGTTTGATTAAGGAATTTATTTTAACTTCTATCGTCTGTCCCAAAATATTTATGCAGCACGTTTTGTAGATTTTAATAAAAATACACATACCTGTGAAAGAGATGAAACTGAAATCAATGGAAGGGAAAATTTTCGAGATATATTGAATTCTTCTAAACACATTATCATTTTTCACTCGGAAAAGTTCATAGGAATGAAAACTGATTTTTACATAGATTTATATTGTGAAGTGTTGACATCTTTTCTCCATTCAGAAGTCACTTGATCGGAATACCTCCCACAATTTTTCAAAGTTATCATCCGGGCACTCTCATCTCGCTAGCATTGCAAAATTCCCATAGACTTTTTATTTTCAGCCGTGTATTGAAACTTTACAAGCTAGAGGGGGCGTTTCAAAGGAGAAATCTTTGGATTTTTTCATACTATCGAATGAACATCGTTTGAACCCTGAGGTATTTATAAATATCAAATAATTGAAGAAATTGTGTGGCATAAATATCTTGGGACAGACTATACCTATGTTATACAATATGATACAACATAACAAAACCACAAAGCAGTTTGTAAAAAAGCGAAAACAGTTTCAAGTTATGTTATTCTTGAATAAAATAATTAGAAATTAAATTTGTTCCTTATATTTCAATTTCTTATATCTAAAATCTGTAAATAAGACTAGTTTTTTTTTTAATCTGACATTAATTTTTACCAAATTTAAATGTAACGTGAAGCAGATTGATGTGATTTGCACTCGCCATGTAATGTGAAATAGGCAAGTTATGTTATTAGATGAAAATGACTTGGTTTAACCAATCAAGGGAGACGTTACAACCAAAATTAAATGATTTAGTTATCTACCAGCTAAAACTTTGCCAAACTTCATCAATTTACCCAGCAACACAGCAGTACCATGTCGGTTACTATTAATTAAGGGTAAATTGCAGTGGACTGGGGCAAATGTTACTACTTACTGCATTCACAAATGCACTTTTTTCCTCATTGATGTTTAAGTGTGAAATAGTTTCAACCATATGTTTCATTGATTCAAACCCATAAGTGGTGCTTGTTTGTACAAATGCTTTGTTTATTTACACTGACTTTTATCAGGGACCTTAATTATAATAAGTTAGTATATAGGTCCCTGCTTTTATGAAAAGGAAATGCCAGAAGTAAAACTTAACCAGTTTCCACTTATGCAACATGATCTTTTGCAAAATGAGGATGCTTTAGGTATCACTGCATTTAACTCATTTGACAATGCCCTTGTTAGTATGTATAGTAGATTCAGTACTGCCACACTTCTACTAGCATTAGCTAGTGGCTTCATTAACCATTAAGCTAAGTCTGTAGTTTGAGATACATGTATTAAGAAAATTAACATTGAAACACCAGATTCAACCTTATTTAAAAATAGGACAAATCGGGGGACGACTATCTTTGTAACTACATTGTTATTATACTCAAAGTGATGCCAAGATATAAAGTGCATATAGCATAATATAAAAGGTTTAATCTAATATATTTTATGTAACAGATATGTGAAATTAAATTGATGTACAAAATAAAAGAGCCCATTGAAAAATATTGTGACTTGGTAAGATATCGATAATTGCCTATCCTTTTAGTACATGTACCAGTATAAACACATGGAAAAGATCCCTGGCTGATCATTTCCCATACCTGTAGAATTATTTATTTGTAATAGCTGACATTGATGGGACATCAATAATATATTACTGTAGAATCATTAAATTTGTAGGTTGTTCACTATTACATATATGTTTGAATCTGGATACTTGTATCAAAACAAAAAGAAATGGGATTTTATTTTTTTGCAACCAATTAACTTTAAGTTGATTCAATGGAGTATTTGCGCAAGAACTTAACTTCTTCAAAAGAAATTCTTATTTTGTTGTTTATTTCTGTGTTATAGGTTTATAAAAGAATGGTTTTAACAAATAAGAGATAAAACCATGGCTGCCAGGTTCAACAAGCCGTCAGCCTCGCCGTTCTTCTACGGGAGGATCACAAGGGAGGAGGCAGAATACTTCCTGAGGGAGAGGGGCTCTGAAGAGGGGTTATTTCTGTTGAGAGAAAGCATTAGTCCACTTGGAAACTACGCCATTAGTATCTGCCACAATAATAAGTATGTCACTCAGTTTCTATATTAAGACTGCGAACTTTTACTAGTAGTTTCAAATAGATCAAACCAGGATTGAGGAATGATGACATGAATAATACACAAACATTATATACATGTATAATTTATTCAGAGGTCTTTTAACATGTACCATTGTTTCCTGTTGGTTTCAGTGTCCATCACTACAGTATAGAGAAACGACTGGACGGTCAGTTTATGATTGCGGAGGGCAAACCCTTTCCTGGCCCTTTAGAACTCATTGAACACCACAAAACAACCATTGATGGTTTCGTCACGAAACCAACAAAAGCTTGCAACCGTGCCAAATTCCAACCTGCCATTGCCTTTAGAGGGATGACATACACTGATCTAGAAAATGAACTGCTGAAAAAAGCAGAGAAAATGAAGGTATGCGGTATTCTTTGTGTTTATATGTGCTATCAGAATTTGACGGAAATATGATCAAAAGTAAGGACAAGTATGAAGATTAAATACATGTACCAATACAAAAGTATCAGTACAAAGTACTATCATTTTGAAAACAGCATCGATTCTATTCTTATAAAAGTCAAAGTCCAAATTAACTTGGTGGCAGCATATATTCAAGTGACCATAAATGTGTGTTTGCTACATTTGTGATAGCATTCAATGACAGATCAATAGCAGCTGGCAAGTTTGGTTTTCAATACATGCAAAGCAGAATTCGCCCATTAATGAAATTAGGCTTGCATATGAGTCTATTTAAGGAATGAGAGTCATTTTATGTACAGTCAGGTGTTACTACAATTGAGTTAGAGACAACTATTTTTCACTATACATCAAATGATGTCTATTTTATAGACCATATCTCCATAATATTTGCATGATGGCTAAAAATTGTAAGATCCACTGAATTTTGATATAATGCTGTTGTTTTGTGTGTGGACAGAACGTGCGGATGGAGACAGCCCTGGGGGCCCAGAGAGACCACCTGATGGTCATGGTGGCCAAGGATCTCCACACACAGATGCCATGGTTCCACGGTAGTATCAGCCGCGACGAGGCAGACCGGAGACTTGCGGCCGACGGACACGATGACGGAAAGTTCCTGTAAGTAATGAAAATTAATGATGATGATTTTATTATTCCAATTTTGGGCCCAGAAGGCATAAAAGTTTATAAGAATGTAGAAAGTTTTAAATGACCAATAAACTATATAAATACAATGTACTGCACTCATGCATGCGCTGATCTTTTTCAGAGTGCGTCTCCGAGAGGACAAGAAAACGTACGCTCTGTCTCTCAGCCACAAAGGCGAAACCAGGCACTACATGATAGAAAAGAAGGATAAATTCCACATTCTGGGGGGACCAAAGTTTGACTGCATCATGATGGTTAGAGAGCTTTATAAAACTAATAGAGATATTATATATATATATATATATATATATATATATATATATATATATATATATATATATATATATATATATATATATATATATATATATATATATAGGCATGAAGATTTCTGTTTGCATCCATTTGCTCCTACATACTGGTACTTCAGATACAGTGCTGAGTCAATTAAAATCTTCTAGCATAATGGAGTGTGATGACTAAATGCTATGAATTTTTAAATATAAATCAGATTAAATTGTGAACAACCAATGTTGATGTATTAAATATGGTAACCAATTTTGATTTTGTGATGGTGAATCCATAATTGAATTGACTGTTTGATATTGTTTAGAGTGAGATAGACATTAAATGGTTGGTGATTGTTTTGTTAGATGATTGACCACTACCACAACAAGGCTGACGGACTTCTGTGTAAGCTAGCCGTGCCATGCCCAGCCCCCAACTACGACAAAGGAAAATGGAGAAGTAAGTACATGTACTTTATGGGTTAATCACTAATAAGTTTCAATTTATTTGTTAGATTAAAAAATTTATCTTAGTCTTAATCTTTGTGTTGCTGTCTCATAGAATCTTGATGAGTACCTATCACTCATATTGTGTCTTAAATGATTTACTGGTAGGAAAAAAGTTTAGTCTTTATGTTTTTATAATTTCTTTGTTTACATTAAGTTTTACTTTTGTTGCAGAGTACATGGACTATAATTGTAGTAACTTGGCTTATGGGTCAACTGATCAGTTTTCCAGGTCATCAGATATACAGGTGCGCTTTATATTACATGTATTGTTTATTACATGTACTTATATTTACATTTGAGAAAGTAAATTGTTCAGCTGTATTTAGTTTTTGTGATGATAGAATATCTTAATTTTTGAAAAATTGCTCTTGATCCATGTGAAAGAATAAAAGAATTTGCTAGTTGTTTTATCATGTTGTATAAAAACTGAATTACGAATGGTGAAGTCCTTTATTGATATGTGTGTGTTACAGGATGGTCCTGGTGTCCCTTCCTTCCCTGCCCCCCAGCCCCCCGTGGGTAGCTCACCACCTGTCCCTCCGTCTCGTCCAACCGGTCGGCGGCCGTCCAATCGAGTTCGTGCCCCACTGCCTCCGCTACCTCGAGGAATCAAGGATGAAACATGGGAGGAACAAGGTGAGTCAAGCTCAGTGTTTGTTTCACTTTCTTGGTCTTTCAAAATTGGTATTACATGTAAATACTATACTAGCAGAAAATGAGATTTGTGAAGATGGACCAGTAATTCAATTTCTGTCTGTAGCATGCTATTTCATTTGCTACTATTGCCAGCCTAACGATGACATGCACCAAATCTCCCAAGATTTTATTGTTTGGAAATAAGTCATGTTGTAAACTATTTTCAGTGCTAGGGTTTACTTGATTGGCCAAATTTTCAGAACTGTCATAGTATTATCTGTCTTTGCATTCCGAAATGGCCCATATTGACAATTGTTAAAATTTTTGGCCCATGTTAAAATGGTTGTCAATTTAGATTCAGAATTTGATGCATTAAGCTATGTTTTTTATTTGATATTATAAGAAATGCCAGAAAATTTATATTAACAAAATGATTTGAGAGGACAATGTTGAATAGGGCCTTCTGTTTTTCACAGATTTTCCGCCTGAGCGACATCGGTCAATGCATGACATTGATGCTAACAATTTGATGAAGATTTATGACACTGTACCAAGAAATGACGAGATGTTCTCTTTAGAAAGACATCAGATAAAGTTGGATCAAGAAAACCTAGGTCAGTATTCAGTAACCGTATAACTCCTCATGGAGTTCTTCTAAGCTACATTCAAGTTACTACAGTGGCAAGTGATTAAATGGTAACAATCACTTAAAATAGGGACTTTAAAAAAAAATGTATAAAATACAATACTGCAGGGTAGAAGAATTGGTACCTGTTATATGTCTCAAATACACTATTTTATTTTTTAAAAATACAAAGATTGTGGCATGAATAAGTATTTTTATATAGTAAAATGCAAATGATAGCAAGTTTGAGGACCTTTGAATTGACTTTATATTACATGTATCTCTATAACAAATTTCTAGTATTGGTATAAGAATACATGTAGTAAAAATATGACCTGTTTTGACAGGCTGTTGTTTTATCTGTATAATAAATTGTGAAGATATACGGGTAGATAGTGAATAATTTTACCTGTTTTCGTAGTCTATTGTTTTATCTAATATATCGAAGGGTTTAGATAGTGAATAATTTGACCTTTTTCTGGGCAGGTTCTGGACAGTTTGGCTCAGTGGCCAAGGGCGAATGTACTCTCAAGAATGGCAGTGTGATACCGGTAGCCGTCAAAACTCTCAAGAATGAAGACATTGGTGCCAAGGAAGAGGTAAGGGTCATTCAACTCTGTCTGATTCAAGTCACATGACCAAAACAAGTATACAAGTCGTCCACAGAATGAAGCTTATCTGTTTATACAATGGTGCTTCCCTTGTTTATTTTAGATGCTGAAAGAGGCTCGATTCATGATGAATCTGAACCACAAGCATATCATTAGGATGATCGGTAAGTTGATTATGTGAAGAGTTTTATTGCTATCTTATGATTTTACTTCATTATGGAATGATGTACTTGTATGATATAAGGTATTTTAATGGATGCCAAGTTAAAGAAGAATTGTATGCCCATCATTTTACAATATGCCTGGATTTTGTAGGTATTTGTGATGCAGATTGTGTAATGTTAGTCCTGGAGCTAGCCCCTAAAGGGCCCCTGAACTCATTCTTAAAGAACAACAAGTGAGTGAATCTTACAGAATTATATCTCATGACATCAAAATGCATTTTAATTTGCTTGCTTTACCCCGACCTTAATACGTGTAATAAACCACTATGTTACATACATGTACTTCAGTGGATGAATTTAGAGTCTAATCTTTAAAGAATATAATTAAAATCATTGAGAGAGAAAGAGCAGAGTATATGTGTTTTGGAATCATATATTAAAATGTGGATTACCAGTTTTCCAAGAGTTTTATTGGGTGTAAATTCATGCATTGATTTTTATGAATAATGAATAAAGATCAAATTTCATAATTCATTGTGGGTGTAAATTCATGAGTTAGGGTTTCCAACAAATATTTGACCCACCATGAATATTAATGATTCTACAGTACCTGATGGAAGATGTAATGAAATTTCTTTGATTATCAGGGACATGAAGCAATCAAACATCGTGGAGATCATGTGGCAAGTCGCATCGGGAATGGCCTACCTTCAGCAGAAGAAGTATGTCCACAGAGATTTGGCCGCGCGTAATGTGCTGCTGGTCGATCAACACACTGCAAAAATCAGTGACTTCGGAATGTCCAAAGCAATGTCCAGGGAACAGAACTATTATGAGGTAGAGTGACCTGTTAAGTCTGATGTGTACATAGAATTGCAGATAGATAAATGTAGTATGTAAGCAGTGCTGTACAACTTAAAATATCAACAGTTGTAGAGAAGCCTTGAAAGTCTTGGATAATCAATTTGCCATATTATGTGTAGATAAAGTTCATTAATTCATGATTTGTTGCTTGATATCACATGTATTTTTAAAAGTGACCTAATTCTGCATTAATGTTGTAAAAGAGTCCATATATCATCGAATGATTTAAACATTTAATGCTGCGACTAATTTTCTAGGCTCAGAATGCTGGGAAATGGCCCCTGAAGTGGTATGCTCCAGAGTGTGTGTATTATTGGAAATTCGACAGCAAGTCTGACGTGTGGAGTTATGGGGTGACCATGTGGGAAGCGACATCTTACGGGGACAAGCCTTACAGGGTGAGTGTCCCCTAAGAATGTGTAGAAAAAAATGTACATGTATAGATAAAAAGTATAGAAAATAGATACACTGTACATGTATGTAGAAAAAGAGTGTAATAATTTAGGATGTTAGATAAGGGAACAAGCCCTACCAAGTGAGTGTCCTCTTAGAATGTGTAGAAAAAAAGGTAATAAGTAAGGGTGTCAGACAGCTAATTTTTTTTTGGTACCAGTATTGAACTTGGTAGTGTAAATAGAGGTGTCCACTAAGGATGTGTAGAAAATGTAGAAAAGTCAAGTATGTAATGGAAAATGGGGAAAAAAACCTAGAGTGTCAGCTAAGAATGTAAATGAAGTTGTCTTCTAGGAATATACACATGTATTGGAAAAATTGTAGCTGCAAGTATTATAAGGTGTCTTATACATATGTACAAAAAGGCAGGCTATCAACATAATTTGAACTCCAAACTATTTCAACTTCCTCTTTGCTGAAACATGTACTGGTAATCATTTTGATACATACGTTCATTGGCAGCAGATTTTAGATTATGAATTGTTTATTTTTTCACAGAAAATGAAAGGTCAAGAAATTTTACGTTTTCTTGTGGAGGAAAATCAGCGATTATCAAAACCCCCTCGTTGTCCTGATGAAGTCTATGATATCATGTTAGAATGCTGGAAATATGAGTAAGCACATGTATCCAATTACATTATGTTTATTCCACATTCAAACTCATAGTCAAAGTTCAAAAAGGATAAAAGTTTAGTTCCTTAATATGATTTTCTATTAGATACCTGTGTATGTGCGTCAGTATTTTATTTTTTTATTTTCAGTAAAAATGAGCGACCAACTTTCATACAACTAGAGACCAAGATGAGTTATATCTTTAACTGTTTACTGGAGAGAGGAGAATGATACATGTACATGTAGTGTTTCATTCACCCATCAGGACATTTCTCTAGTGTTTCATCATGGAACAGGACTATCAAAGATTCACAGAAAAGTGTTGCTTTAAGTCTACTAACATAAATCAAATGTTCAATTATAAAAATCTACATTCCTGAAACTGTTTGAACACATTCAAAGACAGTCATAAATCATGGATGTTAAAGTTTATTTGAATCTACATACATGTGTAGAATATTAACTTTGCCAAAGCTCTTATATGACTGAATGTTATCTGAATGCATGATGATGTACATGTATGAGTCCTTTATATGTTTAACATGACATTGGTATTATCTGTTTGTACTGTTATCTGTATAGTTCCAAAGGAACAGTGCTGTCAACCTATTTTTAGAAATTTACACTGCATATTGATTTTACCTTGCATCGTTTTATCTGTGTGTTTCATCTTAAGAACCACCACCCCATTCCAACCAAAACTTGTAGACAGATTTTTTTATGAGGTGTTCCTCTATGTTACATGTCATATTGTTGTTTCTATCAGTTGTTCTCTATTACTGTACATTGTATTTTGTGTAACAATCAATTTGTTAAGTTAAGTTAATTTTTTCTTATTTTGGATCAATATCTTGGCTCAATCCAACAACTTCCTCAACTCTAACTAGAGTTACATGTATATGACCACTATAGAACGTACCCCCCAAAAGACTCATTTTTTCTGTCTCCATCTCTCTTATTGCATCTATTTTTCTACATATCATCTACATGTATTTACAAATATTTCTATAGTATTCATATTGATGTCTGAAAGATGACACAATCTTAAAAGAGATATTTATATATTTTGTATACATAGTATATTTTAAAACATCCTTCCCTTCATACATGTACTTTACTGCAATTTTTTAGATGTTATATAAATGCATGTATACCCTTTTTATATTTATTGCAAATGCTGTAACATTCCTGTACATACATGTACATACAATGTAAATTCACTTAAAATGAATGGTCGTACATGTGTTAAACAGCTGATTTATTCATCATCTGGTTCAAGAAAATTGATTGAAAATTTTGCCTCGACATCTGAAAGAAATACATGTTTTTCAATTTTATGTATTTGAACATCTTAGCTGATCAAAACCAGGCCACAATGACCCATAGTCTAAAGATACATAAATTTACACTGGATACTTGATCAGCAATAGATTATATCTTAACCCTTTTTTGGACAGAACTTTATAAAACAAACAATTGTCAAATCATTGAATAAAGCTTTTACTCTGTGAGTAAATTTATGCATTTTCAGACACTTGTGAAAATATTTATCATGTTCAAAATGGATGCCATGGAGTTCAGATTTGTTTTGTTTTTCCTGAGATTAATTCCTTATGTTTTCTTGCAAAAATCTTGAATATTTGATGATTTGTTTTGTAGAAATGTTATTTAGAAATAAAATGTTACCCTCTCCGATAGTTTTGTACAATCGTTCGACACCTTTGTCTTTCTGAATTTTGTGCACTTGTGACGAGAATGTATGTGTCTTTAAAACCACCACAACGAACAATTTGTTGAAAGAAAGTAGATAATGCACCATCATTGACTAAAGAATCATTGTGTTGAATTACACAGGCCTTACTGAGTGTGCTGAATTTCACAGGTCTTACTGAGTGTGCTTCTTTTTACACAGGTCATACCAACTTCTTGATAGATTTATCATTTTTGTAGTTGATGATTTCACGATGGCCTTAGTTTGTACTGTTTTTCTGTTTAATGGAGTTTTTGCTTTTGTAACTGACATATGATTCAGAGTAATGCCTATGTGCATTAAATATGTTTCTTTGTGTTTATCATTGAATTCTTCTTGTTTTGATCTATTGTTTGATTTACAAAGAATTCTATCTTTTCAGACCAATGCTACACAATTTTTTTTGTTAGGTGATCAAGTTTGATATCAACACTTTGATCTATTCTAAGCAAGATGTTCCACATGTTATTTTTTGCTTTGTTTCTCTACGGATTATCAGAAAGAAAGGCTGAATATGACATGCATATAAGAAATAAACACTTTTTTTGTGTGTGTGCGTCAACTATATATTTTTTCCACATCACTGTTGTTGCATCTCGGTTACTCCAGATTGGCAACTCCGTCTATCAGAATTGATTTTGTTGCTCTTTGCCAGACATGTTATTTTTATCTTTAATATTTATACTTAAAAATAAAAATGAATGGTGAGGCTAAATTGTTGCATGTTCATGTTTGTGAGACTTGTTGCTGTATATGTTTCATTCCTTCCTTTACCGATGTATTTATTGTCTTAGATTTGCATGTATTATATAGAGAAATATCATATTCTGTTTGATGTACAGAAATAGGATTGCCTATTATTTAATTGATGACCAATAAATGACCAGATACAAAATAAACAAGGGTTTGTGTATACCCTACATAGTTCCATATACACCACCATCATCAATCTTCATTTTTTGGTTCGTCAAGCACATACATGTATCATTGTTTTTGACCGGGGGGGGGGGTCCTACACCAAAACCTTGACAATCAGCAAAAAAAAAATTCCTAAAAGGTAAAAGGGGGGGGGGGTCGCAACACACTTTGAAAAATAAATTCAAAGTGCATTAAATTTTGAATAAAATCAAAGCACTTTGAATTTTTTTTCACAAAGTGCGTTAAATTTCGGACCAAGTCAACGCACTTTGAAAAATGTTTTCTAAGTGCTTTATGAGTGCACATCAACATTTTTTTTTATCATGGAGAGACCTAATGCAGTTTGAAAAAATATGTTCAAATTCTAGACCTTGCTCTTAATGGAATGTGTGGTTTATTGCAATTGGTCGTGCGTCGTCCTTAAACAATTTCACATTTTAAACTTCTTAAAAAACTACAAGACCAGTTGTTATCATCTTTGGTTTAAAGCAAATCCAGGATAAGACGAATCTATATTGTGAAATTCATGACTTAAAGCTGAACACCGCTCGTAAATAGGCACTGTCCGCCATATTTCTCTTTCAGCACCGCTCTCTCTACACCCCTATTTAAGTATATCGCTGTAGAGGTCTCACCAGTGTGGACGTACATCTTTCCTCGCCGTGTTACTCGGTCTCGATGAAATTATCAAAGAAGGTGTTGCAGTTCCTATGCTAATTTTCCCTAAAGGAGTAGCAGATAAAATAGAAAAATCAAAGTAACAGAATTCGATTTATATCTTTTTTTTTCATGCAACATTGTACGTAAAGCAGTGTAGAATTTCATTTGGAAAATTTGTACCAACTTATTTCAGACCATGAAATAAATTTGAAAATGGTTACACAGACAAATGTGGCAGAATTCACGCTATATAAAAGGGGAATCCTCATCATTGTGAAAAACTGCCTCCTTGAAACAAAATTAATTTAATCTTAACGTTAAGAGTAAGACAATTTCTTGAAAACTGCCATTTCCGATTTTTGTTTCAAAGAGGCATATTTTTAATAAATCTGACTTTTGTAAAAAATCTATAAAACCTTTGAAATCTAAAAACGATGTATTAAATTTTCCCTACTTTATTCATGTGTAGATTAGTCGAGTGGTAACGCAGTTAGAATAGACTATAACCATGTCTTAATTTTTTGACTGTGTTCGAATCCCGAAAAAGTTGGAATTTTATTTTTAATTTCATTTCTTTTAATCGCATGGAAAGGTAATGTGTAGAGATAATTTAAGAATGTCAGAATAAAGTTATCTAAACTCTTGTTAATGTATTTTGCATGCCTGCTTAATTTTGTTCGTCATTACTGTGTGAAGTCCCCGTTATAGACTTGAAAAACATTTTCTTCTGAACAAGTGATTTTAAAACAATGTACTCAGTATGCATCAATGTAGAAAGTTGATTTTTCACCCTTTTTATGGAATAAACGGGTATGCTGATTTCAAAGATACATGTACAGGTTGTTAAAAGCAAACAAAATCATTTTAAAAAGTTTGAATCGGTGATGAAGCTATAGGTTACTGAAAATATTTACGGATAAATTTATTCTACCTTTTTATCTAGACTTAGCGTTTATTTAGATACTATAGAAACATATAGGGTGATTATAATTACAACTCTGACGGTTTTGAAGAGCCAGAATCAGATTTAGTCATGTATCTCAAGAATGATATTTTAAACACGCTGGACAATAGAAATCAAATTGATTTATGTTAACATTCGAATACAGAATACATGTATATGGTAATCTTTCAAACTGTATTTGGTGGCTGCCGTGTTCGATAGAAATGCGGGTAAAATGTTTGTTTATTTTGCCTCCGTACGGAACATACCTGCTATGTAAATATAGTCGTCTACGTAATTTGTCTATATTTAGATATGGGTCTCAAACGATACGGATATTTAAAGGTCCTTTCCACGTTAGGGAATAGTCCCGCTGTTTTGCAACACCTTCTTTTACGCACTTTTTTCAAACCAGGAGAGTGCTAACATCAAATGAACTGGTCAATGCATTATTTACAAACATAATATGCACATAAACATATCCACGTCCACAGCAGGGGGAGATAAACTTAATGCATGGTTATTAAACGGTTATGATAGTGAAGCCCTTTACCTAAATTGTGAAATTTATGACCCTGGTTCAGGGGTACAGGACCCTTGAATAGGGCCAAATGGCTCGATAAACGTCGTCATTTTGTATGAAATTGGATCTAAATCAAAACGGACATTTGTAAATCCACGTATTAACATTTTTATCCTACAGAATCACACCATCGTCTACCAATGTTTGTACAAAATGGATCCTACAGGATTAAGAAATTTCTACAGGATTTTCAAATCAATTATCCTATAGATAAATTATTTCTCTCAAGGGAATACTTAGTTTCCAATGGCATTGGGATTTTAATTCTAAAGGTAAAAGAGGGTGCAAAAATGTCATATTGGCACTGGTATAATTTTCCGGCACAGTGTTTGAGTATTATTTTCGTAAAAGGGTTGAAAAATGAATTTAAAAATAGTTTACTTTCTTTAATGATTTGCCAAAATTTGAATGTTAGGAGTCAAGTTACAAGCGAGATACAGAGGGAAGAAGTCGTTGTTATGTAAACAAAGCTCGAGTCTTATATTTGTTTACAAATAATGCAAAGTTATGGTGGCATAGATCTGCCACCACTTGTCAGATAATTATGTCGACTTGTCAGATGATTATGTCGACTTGTCAGATATTTATGTTGACTTGTAAGAAAATAATCATATTGACTAAAAACTCGATATTTTTTGTCAAAGCGTGTAAGTGCCACTAACTGCCATTTACTTGTCATCATAATATCTCACAAGTCGACATAAAGATCTGACAAGTTAACATAATTATCTGACAAGTCGACGCAAAGATTTGACAAGTTAACATAATTATCTGACAAGTCGACATAAAGATCTGACAAGTTACCATAATTATTTGACAGAAAAAAACAGAATGGCCACCAGCCTGAAGAACTTTATCATTCATATTATAAGTCGACTTGTCTGATAATGATGTTGACTTGTCAGATGTTATGTCGTCTTGTCAAATAATTATGTCGATTTGTCAGATAATTATGTTAACTTGTCAAATAATGATGTCGACTTGTCAGATGATTATGTCGATTTGTCAGATCCTTATATCAACTTGTCAGAAAATATTATGTCTACTGGATGGCACAAATGGGCGTGGAATCGTTTTAGTGTTTAGTTTAGTTTGAATTTTTAAACACGTGAATAAGTGACAAGTCGACATAAAGATCAGACAAGTCAACATAATTATCTGACAAGTCGACATCAAGATCTGACAAGTCGACATAATTATCTGACAAGTGGTGGCAGAACTACGGAAACGTTTAACCGCCTCTCATTGTTGCGTTGGAACGCGATATATTCACATAAATATATTGTCATATATGATTGTTTTAAAGTTTAGCAATTTAATTATGACAACAAACTCTATTTAGTGACACCATTTCGACATGTTTTTGACGTCTTAAGCACTTTAATCTATTAAAGTCGAATTCCGCAATGTCGCGTTGAATTATTGCGTATAAACTATGCCGCCAAAATTAAATGTCGCAGAATTTATTGCAAAATAATTGTTTGTCGAATTTACCAAGGCGACTTATCTAAGTCAGAGGGAAATTTTCACTAAAAATTTGAACGACTAGAATAACTAATTTACTTATATGTTGTGTGTGTGCGTGCGTGCGTGCGTGCGCGCACGTGTGTGTGATTTCTTATATTCTTTTTCGTTACCATCAAATAATTTAAGTTATTATGGTTCCCACCACAAAGGATTAATCTCTCCTTTTTACTTTCAAATTAAAGTTTAAGAAATATATATAGAGCAATTTTCTTTCAGTAATTTTATATTTAATCTTTCAAAAGCACTTCGAATGATATAGAATCATCATTAATTAGGTTTAGATAAAACTCTTCAAATATACATCCATACATGTATTATTTGAAACCTAATTAAAATTTACTAAAAGTTTCTTCGTTTTGTATTACAAATTTAGTTTAAATAAACTCATGTGTTGATTAAAGTATTTACTGAAATAATAAAAAAAAAACCTGTTTAAATCTTGGTGTATCATCTTTGTTTTATTTTTTCATTCGTTAATTTACACTTTAAAGCTGTTGGTTTTTTTTATTACTAAAGAATGTGCTACGCTCTTGTCTCTTACGCTTATGGAGCTTTGCAGCTATTATGTTTACTGCTCTATATTATTGTGTTTTTAATTGCCATTGATTGAGTTTATTTGTTTTTCAAACTTAAGACGACAAACTTAAGTTGACATTCCTTGTAAACAGACAAGAAGTCATCAAAATATGGACGCGAAAGCCTTGCAAATTGTACAATTTCAACATAATTAATTTTCAATATAAAAGATAGCGAGAAAATTTCTACGTATTTATATAAATACGACAAATTTATAACGCAAAATAGTATTATGACTTAATCAAAGTCAACAAAGCTTGAAACAAGAGGTTAAATCATCAAAGATATATCGACTTGTTATTTACTCATTGTATAAGTCGACATAATTTTGACAATATATACATTTTATAGGAATATGACACTAAATTTAATTTGCCATTAAGAAATTTAACACAACATTAAGAGGCGGTTATACGTTTCCGTACAGAACTATGCCACCATACAAAGTACAAAAATTGCCATTTGTTCGACAAAATATCTTGTGGAAACAAAATAAACTTATTCAATGTGTTCATAAATAATTTTATCAACGACAAAAAGCATTAGATTGAAACTTATACCAAAACGACACATATGTAAACAATAACAGGATTTGTGCTTTGTTTACAAAACAAAGAATTCTAACCTCTGTAACTCGCATGTAACTTGATATTTGACTTTCAAATTTTGACAATTCAAAATCAAAATTAAAAACACCTATATTAACCGTTCTTGACATTAAAAATGAAAAAATAAATTTTGAAAAATTCCAGCCCAAATCGTGTCCAAGTCCCTTTTAATTATGATTATATGATTTAAACCTGCGTGCATAATTATATTAAGAATTTGTGTTTATATTACTAACGTAACGTATATTGCACAAAACTTGAAGAACGAGAATGAAAATGATATGAATCAAAAAACTATTACTGGATATAAGTTGGTTTGCAGGATTTTCTTTTTCTATTGTTGACTTTAGTTGTACATATTTTGCAATCAATTTTTTTGTTCATACATGTAGTTTGTTTAGATAGTAGAACCATTTTAACAAGGCCTTGGACTTTCGGTAGGGCGTAGCTATCTATTTCTTGCGTCAAAACATGTTAAAAATGACGCTGGGTTCAAGTGAAATATGCACCGATTGCATAGTTTTAGCTCAAAAGCCAGACAAATCTTGTTGATTTCAATCTGCCACCACTTGTCAGATAATAATATCGACTTGTCAGATGATTATGTCGACTTGTCAGATATTTATGTCAACTTGTCAGATCTTTATGTTGACTTGTCAGAAAATAACTATATTGAATAGAAACTCAATATTTTGTTGTCAAAGCCTGTTAGTGCCACTAACTGCCATTTACTTGCCATCATACTATCTGACAAGTCGACATAAAGATCTGAAAAGTTAACATAATTATCTGACAAGTCGACATAAAGACCTGACAAGTTTACA
>CM035817.1:7447629-7750129 GCA_020458035.1 Magallana ariakensis | reverse complement strand
AGGCCTAGAATCATTGTTATGCAACTTATTTTTTCTGTCGATTAGTGGAGTGTAACGTTTGATTATAAGATATATCAATATATGCACCTATAAATGCATCCGTATAATTTTATTTACATGTATAACGTTAGGCCTATAGCCTGCGTCATTTCTTTTATGTCCATTACTAAAATTAAAGGAGACTCACTCTTAAAGATACAAGATCTTGTGATATACCTCATTAGAAATGGGGTGTGTGTGTTGTATTATGTTGTTATAGGTGCCAGGTAACTAAGTTGTTCACGAATATGACTACGTTATTTTCTTGATTTAGATTTTAGTTTTGCATTAATTTTCTTACACTGTGTTTGCAGCAAAGACAAAATTTGACATTAGCACCAACATTAAGTTAGTACTAGAAGATGGGTGTATAATTGATGATGAAGAGGCCTTCCAAATGCTTCAGGGTAGCATAAGTGAAGTGTTTTGCCTCAAAGAAGGTGAAAGTCTGTCCTTTGCAGGACCATCCACTCAGTCTTCCCCATCAGGTAAGGTTTATTGTGTAAAGGTGGTCTGAATTAATTTCTGATGTTTTCTGAGTTTTTCATAATGATTTTTAACTGGCTCTTAGGTCTCTTGTTCAGTAGCTGATGCATTTGTTTGTTTAAAAGTAAGGGCAGTTTAGTTCATCAAATTCTTTTAACCCATTGAGGCAGTGTTAACAATTTTTTTAAAGACTGATACATATTTTGAAACATCTTTCTTGTTGCATGAAAATCTATTTTGCTGTGATTGATTTTCTTAAATTTACATTACTACAGCTGGTAATCCAAGCCATCTCTTGCACCTAGTGCAACGCATAAGAAATAAACAAACTTCAGTAAGTATGCTTGATTAAGTTTAACAAAATGCTTCCAAACAATATTGGAAAAAACAATTTTTATTTATTTTGAATTTTTGAATTATTACCCTCATACATTGTAATATGAAATTTATCTCATTATAAAGAGCTATGAGGTCACATTATGATTAAATGTTATTTACTATCTGTAATGTAATTTGTGATCAAGTGATACATGTAGAAGCCTGTTCGGTGTAATTTCAAATATATGTTTAAAACTTGTTATAATTAAATTAGCATGATTCAATTGATTATTACATGCAAAGCATTTATTTACTAATTGTCATATAATTGGAAATGAAGTCCTGGATATTAGGATGAGTGATGGATTTATGAGGAAAAGAAAATTTGTTGTAAATATCATGTAGGTATTTATCGTTCAATCTTTGACTCTTTCTTTTTACAGTTACACAGTCAGCCAAAGCGCCGTAAAAGTACCATCAATTTGAATTTTGGGTGGATGGTGTTTGATGAAACAAGTTCAAAATTTTGTCAGATCCGCAGTCCACGGGGAGGAGGAACAAGAATCATGGAGATGAGACTAAATTCAACTTATGATGATCTTTTGGAAATAGGAAAAAGCACCTTTTTCCCAAACGGTATCAGATTGACATTTTGTTAATTGTTTTCTTTCAGCAATGAACTGGTTTTCTATTAATTCTCACATTTAGACTCATTATCATCTAAACTCTTCTTAGGATGCAGTTCAAGTTTGTTCTATTGGAGGGTCACTTTTCTGATCATATTTTGTGTGTCATCCATCTGTGCATCTGTCTATATATATATATATATATATATATATATATATATATATATATATATATATGAGCAATTGTTTGAGATCTTCTTGAGAACAGCAATGCTCAATATGTGATATGTATAAAATCGTTTTATACTTGATATATTCTACTACATTGTCCATACATGTATTTTGTGGATGATTCCATAAAGCTGATTTTTTTATGCTATTGTTGTTCAGGTGAGCGATGTGGCGTATGGGCGTCTTGATTTTTATATTGTGATAACTTATATTAGTAAAACTTCATTTAATAACTTACCAGACGTGAGTATATGAAAAAAATACCTCATCTAAATAATCTTTTTTATGATTGTTTTGTCAGTACTGCAACCATTTGCAAATCAGTTCATTTCTATTACATGAATATGGATTAATATTTTCAGATACACTGTAATACAAGCATAGTAACGATAGCATACATGTAAATACCATAGCCATCAGAAGTTAATAACATAATATACATGTATATTGAATCTTCTAATGTTTATAGGCGTATCGCATCTTGGTATGGTAGAAGAGTATAACCACGAAGTTGGTGACTTTTGTGGGAAAGCTATAACAGCACAAGCAGAAAATTTCACATTGGAGAGCTATGTCCTTAACCTTAAAATGACCACCAAACCAAGACTTTATCTTCTGTCAAAGAAGAAAGTGCAAGAGCAGGAGGTAAAATCAATCAAAAAGCAAAATTTTAAAATAATATAGGTTTGTTTCTAGAGCTTACCCCCCCCCCCCCCCCACAAGTTATTGATTAATCCAAAGAAATAAAATTTACAAAAATCACTGTTATTGGATCATTGATAATTTAATTTAGCTCACTTGAGTCAAATGTTCATATGCTCTTTTTTATTTAATTTGTGTTTTGTTTGTTGTTGTTAACTTTTTACATTATTTACTTCTTGAAACTGTTATATTAATTTCAACCCAAATTGGGTATTGTAGATTTAATACCCTAATTAAACGTGAGGAAATTATAATGTCCACATAAACGCTGACAAGAAGCGACCCTCACAGACCTAAAATTTCTGACAGTTTTGAACTTTATGATATTAGAAGAAAAAAAGCATTCTGTGGGCAATTTTATATTCTTGCAATTTGATACAAAAAAGTGGAATTACGGAATTAAGTACTCGCCTAAAATAAGATTACTGTCACATGAAATAACGCAAAAAACAACATCAAAGCCAAATAAACTAGTTATGCGTTAGTATCTTATTCTGCATCCTTGCATAAAAATTTGGTAGTGCACCTATTATTTTCCCTGACCCAGAATTGTCACAGTAAACATCAAGTACCATGCTTTAAATACATGTTTATCATTTCTATGGTTTATATATATTTTGGAAAATCAAGTGTGACTCATTATTTAATGCCATGTTTTAGGAAGAGAGTAATGAGTCTTGGGAACTGCCAGATATACCAGAGATATCTCCAACACTTGAAGAACCAGATATCCCTGCGATTCCTGATCATCTACTCACTGAACAAGCATCTGGTGATATGCCGGTGCAAGCAGTGGCCTCACCTGTTGTAAGAAAGCTGGTTTTTTTTCGAAATATTTTTTTCTATTAGCTCACCTAGCTCAAGTTAGCATTTCTGGTTACTTTTTGTCTGGTGTCTGACTGTTTGTAAACTTTTCACATTTTTTACTTAAAATTCTTCTCCAAAACCACAGGGTCAATTTTAACCAAACTGGGCCCAAATCATTACTAGTTGAAGGGGATTCAAGTTTGTTATGAAGACATTGTTATGAATGAAGGACCACACTCTCTTCCAAAGGAAGACAAGTTAGAATCATCATAAAATTGTTCTCTTTTTAAAGTCTTAAATTCTTCTCAAAAACCATTTGGTCAGAAATGCTGAGATTTGTGTGGAAGCATTCACAGATTTTATTAGGGCCCTGCTCTGCAGGCGCCCTATAGTAATCAGTGTGTCTGTCCTTCCTTCCAGCTGTCCATCGGAGATCACTTGTTTGGGGCATATCTTCTCTCCCTTGGCCCAATCTGGCTCATATTTCACCTACAGAGTGCCTTTAGGTGAAGGGTGTGCAGTGGTCTTGAACAAATTTCAAGGTTTAAGGTTAAAGTCATAGCAGAATTATCTGAAAAATCCTTGTCCGGATCATATATTCTCTCACATTGGTTCAATCTGGCTCATACTTCACCCACAGAGTGCCTTTTGTGAAAGGATGTGTAGTGACCTTGAATGACATTTCTAGGTCAAGGGTCAAGGTCATATTGAAGCACATAAAAAATTATTTGACTCATACTTCATATAAACAGAGCTTTTGGTAAATTGTGTGCAGTGACCTTAGGTGGTATTGGACACCATGTTGTGACATACTTCCTATTAAAATAAACAATAAAATCAAATATTATTTTATAATAGTTTTCTTTCCCAATTTGTTACCTTATAGCGTAGTGCAATGGGTTAGAGCATCAACTACGGATCTGTAAGTCATGAGTTCGAATCCTGCTGGGCCTTTTACAATTTTTACATTTTAAAAAATTTTTAAACTTTATTTTTTGGTCAAATATTGTAAAATTTTAAAATTCTAAACTGGTGAAAGTATTTTGATTTTAGTGTTATTTTATCCACATTAATATCAACAGGTATCCCATACCACCTTAAACCAAGTTTCAAGGTCAAATGTGAAGGTCATAGCAGATTTCTTTAAAATCTAGTTTTAGACCACATATTATTTCCCATTGGCTTAATCTTGCTCATATTAAACCCCAAAAAACCTGTTGCTAAGGGGTAATGAGCTTGACTTAAAGTTCTATGCCAACCTGAAATTTTTTAAGTCATAGGTCAATGTCAAATCAAAATCCTCTGAATTGATTTTATCCTATTTTCCATTATTTAAGTGGGGCCCTTTGAGATGTCACCATCTCAATAGTGTCTAGTTCAAATTATAATCTTCAGGTAAATAAGTGGCCATTATAAGGAATGGTGGAGATAGTGAATTTTTACATAGGAATAAATAGAGAAAAAAATTCTTTTAAAAGCTTCGTCCTATAACTGAAACAAATAAAGGATTTTGATGTTTAATAGGAATATGTGGAGAAAAATTTAAAGATCTTTTTAAACAAGAAATACTCTACTTAATTGTCAAGATTTGTATTTGATGACATGAAGTTTATGTGATGACATGTATAATAATCAACAAAGATACTACATTTAGTTTTTACTTGTAGACTATTAGAATGCCTCAGATGCCCACATGCACAGTTTGTACAGAGAGATTCTCCAACACATTTTTTATCCCGTGTGGACATATCACCTGCACCGTTTGTGCAGCAGAATTGGAAGAGAGAGGACAGCAATGTCACATCTGCAGAGGAATTTTCACTTCAACCTCTAAATTGTATTTTTGAGATGTATACTAAACCAGTATTTCTGTATTAGACACTTAGTATGTACACATGCTAAGTAATTTGCAACTTTTCTTTTGAAAACTAGAGTATATATCAGTAGAGAAAACTACTGAGCTGTTGGTCATGGTTTATGGATGATTTCTTATTTTTAAATTGATCAATATTTTTTTTTTAATTTTGCCTATTATTAACAAATATTTTTTTTAATTTATGGTTTTGTGCAGTAGTAGGCAACTATTGTATTTATAGAGTGAGGACAAACTTATTTTTTTCATTTTTAATTCATTGTCGGCATGTTTTTTAAAAATTGTGAATTCATAACCCTGACCAAGATTAGGGGATCCGTAAGTTACATGATAAAAATAGACATTCCTAGGGTTGGTGTTTTTTTCCAACACTTATTGAAGAAAAATTGTACTGATGGTCAGGAAGAGACATGTTTCAATAAAATTGTATAATAAAACTAATTGTCAATTTTTTTCTGTAAAATGATCCAAAATAAACTAGAAGAGGCAAGTACATATATTTTTTGAGCTTAGCTTTATAAATTTAGCTTGTTCAACAAATATATTTACTTCTTCAAAATGTCCTGTTTACTCCATCTGACATCTGCTAATCTGTACTGCTACATGTATATTCATTTGACCAAAATACATGTACTATGATATCTGGAGGTCTAAATGCTACAATGCAAGGATTTAACAATTTATATTTCTAAATATATAAAAATTTTTACTAAAGAACACTTAAGGATCCTTGATTTCTACTTTTTATGACAGTACGTCACAACATGGCAATTTTAACTCATTATGAAACAGTTTATAAATATAACTGAAATTTGGTGTTTCTCTCTGTGTCGCAATGGTCGTGGCTTCGATCTACCGACCCGCAGGTCCAGAGTTCGAATACTGCAGGGAGTTTTATTTTTATGAATAGGGGTACAATTTTAAAAGTTTTTTTTTTATCCCAAAATTATTTTTTTTTTCAATTTTAAGTGGAACACATGCTAGAAATCTATATCTTTAAGATATTTAGAAGAATGGGCTTGTATGCAGAACTTTACCCAAATTAAAGGTGTAAGGACCCTTAATTAATTAACTCTTTACAGCCGACTAGGTTTTGCTTAAGTACTCTTGTAGTTACGGACTTAAGTCTTAAGAACGTACTGAAGTCCAATTTAAGCAGTCTTAGGCTTTAAAAGTACCTTTTATGTTACGACCTCCGATATCATAAAACTATATTAAATGAGAGAGTTTGATTCTGTCATTTATTACTAGCATATCTTTTTTTAATCTACATGGTTTTAAAAAGATATTAAAACAAGAGCTAACGACTACTAAGTACTAATCTCTGACGACAAAATCCTGACAAGTGATAATCAAAGTTTTCTGAGTTTACAGTTTAAACAGTTTCACAGTCTCGGAACTTGCATGAACCAGACTGTTGAGAAATCCTTTTGAAGTTCAGCCATCAAGGGGGAAGGCCCCGTTGGGGAGGATCATCATTGGTCAAATAAAACTGAATTCATAGACAACTAAAATAATGTCAAAGCTGTTTGCTTTATCAAAAAATCAAATATCTTATAACCAGTGTGTCGCTCACTCACGGCCTAATTTAATTGCGCAATAAGGTTTGTAAGCCGAGCAAACAACTCGGTGGCTTCATCTTTTGTCGTGGGTGTATACACCAAATTATTTTGGCGAATCAAATGTCCAGCCAACTCTTCGAACTCAACGGATACGCCCCTTACTGGTGGATTTTGACCATATTGTCGCTCAAGAGCCATGAGGTTCCCATTCAAAGGCATCTTATAGTCCCGTGCCAAGTACGTTTCAGGTTGAAAATACAAAACATCTGGCTTCCCAGCTGGCAGATCAACATTCTTGCTTTTTCTTATCCGATGCTCGTTCCAGTGCCGTGCTACTCCATCAAGTTCTGTATCAATCAAATGTAAGAAACAGAACCGGCTGCATTCAAGGTGAATCATATCGGAGGTATCCATTATTCCATAATCAGCCAAATCTTTGAAGTGATCAATCCATGTATTCCCTACCATTTCACGCAAACTTCTCCAAAATCTCTCTATCCTGGTATTTCTGTTGGAAGATCCGTAAATGAAACTTGAGATTCCTTGAAATGGATCATTATGATTCCAGCGTAAACCATACTGTATGTCGCGTGCGATAGAGTTTTCTGTTCCCCTATCAGCATAGATTATCATAGGTACACCATTTATTTCCTTTACGTAATCTAAATAGAATCTTGCAACATATTGCGGGTTTTTATTTGAATTGCAAGCACGCAACCATAGAACACGTCGTGAATAGCCATCGATTGCTCCATGTATCGAAATACCGAACGGTTTAAGTTTGTCCCAACCGTCCATGTGGATGGCAAAATTTGGACCTTTGTTAGAATAAGCTCGTCGATGCAAACATCTGCGACTTCTTGCAAGCACCCCCTCTGCATCCAATACAGACAGTGCCAAGCGAACAGTTTCCGAGGACGCGATGATATCGTGATCAGTGAGCAACTTTCGCCGCATCAGCCTATACCCCACATTTCTAGAAGATCCAGCCAGTTCATGTAGTATAGCACGCACAATTTCTTCTAATGAAGATTGGTTTTCTCTTCTCTTAAGCTGTTTTTCTCTCAAAATTCGGTGTACCTGCCTTTCACCAACAGCTATTCCATGTCTGGTGACTAGAAACCCAATTATTTCTCTCACAGTGTATCCTGCATGGTAGTAAATGGCGATAATATCATCTCTTTCAAAATTTGCTCCAAATGTGTTTAGATTTTGCAGAAGAGCTGGTGTGTAAGTGTTACGGCTCATCATAACAAGTTACCAACCTGAAATACATTTTGAAAAGTTTATAGAAAGACTACACGTAAGATGTCAAGTTTGAAACAAGTACTTTGAAAAATGAAAACAAAACAGTTAATAGCCGAATACCGGGTAGTTATAGCAATAGTAAATCAGAATTCATTACATGCTCATTAGCATGAGCAAATTTATATGTAGTTAGTCATTAGTAATTTGTTATACATGTATTTTTTTTTTCTATATAAAGAGATTTCCTTCATTTCATAGGGATCAGTCAAATATAAACTTCATTACAAATCTTTTGAAAGTACTTAAAATAAAAAAAAAAAAAAAACCAAAACACCTATACGACACCACAGCTTTCATAACTTTTGTCATTTTGTAAAAAAAAAAAAGGGGGGGGGATAAAGGAGATTGAAAATTAATATCAATATTATGGAGGCTTAGCATTGGGAGGGGGTTGCTTGTCAAGACTTTGGATAAGTCTTCCCCCTGATTCTGTTATAAAACGATCAAGGGCGTACATTATAAGCTTTTACAATTTTTTACGTATGCATAGTTTCCCCTCTTGATATACTTCTCTACCTTTTATAAGATAATGTACAAGTTAATGAGAATAAAGAGTGAAAATATAAAAATGTTGTCAACGCTACCATCGATTTATGGTCTTTAGAGAAGTCGACAGAGATACCAAGCACGTAGGATGTGCCTGCCTACTATTCAGAGAGCGAATACCCTCGATTTCATATAAGAGAATACTTATAATTTGCATTCATGAAGATCGGTAATTGTTTGCAAAGGCACGCAATGCTCTATTGCATGTGAATTTTAAAGATACATTGACCAACAGGTTTTCACAAGTCATAACCAAAACAACACTGAATATATTCCTGCATCTGCATTGTTCACATGTAAAAAAAAAAACCTCCATAACAAATCTGAAATAAGTCAAATGGCTTACCTATGATTTTCTCTGCTACGCTTCGCTTTGAATATTGATCAGAAAAAACAAAATGGCCGCTAGTTTGGAGAAAATTATCAATGATATTATTAAGTCGCCTTGTCAGATAATGATGTTGACTTGTCAGAAAATTATGTTGTCTTGTTAGATAATGGTGTCGACTTGTCAGAAAATTATGTCGACTTGTCAAATAATTATGACGACTTGCTAGAAAGTGATGTCGACTTAAAAGTTGATTATGTCGACTTTTCAGATAATTATGTCGACTTGTCAGATAATTATGTCGACTTGTCAGAAAATATTATGTCAACTGGATGGCACAAATTGGGCGTAGACACGTTATCGTGTTGACTTTTTTAAACACGTGAATAAGTGACAAGTCGACATAAAGATCTGACAAGTCAACATAATTATCTGACAAGTCGACATCAATATCTGACAAGTCGACATAATTATCTGACAAGTGATGGCAGAACTATGCCACCATAAGTATGTTAACTTGTTAGATCTTTATGTCGACTTTTTAGATATTATGATGACAAGTAAATGGCAGTTGGTGGCACTAACACGCTTTGACAACAAAATATTGTGTTTCTAGTCAACATGATCATTTTCTGACAAGTCAACATAAAGATCTGACAAGTTGACATAAATATCTGACAAGTCGACATAATCATCTGACAAGTCGACATAATTATCTGACAAGTGGTGGCAGATCTATGCCACCATATGTATAAAACAAGAAAAATGTATGTTGGATTTTATATATTTTCTTTGTTTATTTCGATAGGAAGTATGTCACACTATGGAAGTGTCCCATACCAGCCTAAGACTAAGTTCAAATACAGAAATACATGCATTATTCTGGTTAAAGCTGCATTGATTAGACAAAAAGAAGGTTAGATTCGTATAACTTGTTTTGCCTATGCTTTAATAACAATAACGCCAAAAATAATTCAGTAACTAAAACAAAATCCCGAGCGGGATTCAAACTCGGGATGTGCGCAGCGGTTAACAAGTCCAATACCTTAACCACTGTTATGAATATTGTTGACTGATGAGGTCGATATAATCATTTTAATAAAACTAAATGGCTTTTCGAATGGAAGTCAGCCATCTAGATGTCTGCGTAGACTTCCCCATTAAAAGGTACACGGAATTATATTTCACCTTCAGCTGCAAACATTCAAATTTATTTATAAGTTAGTGTAACTTGTGTTGAAGCAGTATACCCTACCTATGTTTTGGTAATAAAAAGTATGAAATTATTCCTCATTTTATTGTTTATTTTGATAAAGAGTATGTCAGGACATGGAAGTGTCCCACCTTAAGCTGCAGTATACAATGTCTATCTCACAGTTCACGCCACCGTCTATCAGTACTATCAGTACTTTGATTAAGTCTCAAGAATGCCGATTGAGCCCTGGACTTTTATCAAAGTACGGTAAAATCGAGCATATCAACGCACTTGTGAAAAAAAATTAAATTTATTAGTGACTTGGTCCTAAATTTAACGTCTTGGGTGCAACATTTCTCTAGTTTCAAATGCAAGGTTTTTTATCTCACCTGGGTGGAAATTATTGCACAAGTGACATTCGTTGTCTGTCTTTTTAACTTTTTCACTGTTAACAAATTGTTTGTTGTTATTCCAATTAATTTTAATGACGTAACACAATGAAATGAGTATACTATTCCATTATTTATTCCATCAATAATATTCAATAAAACAAGATAATTTATTGACCAATTAAGGTCCTCAAAAGGCATTTTGACAAACTTGCATCTTATTTCACAAAAGAATACATTATTAAAACAATAATGGGTGATAAATGATCAGGCTATGGTGTCTATTGTCTGTAACAGCAAGAATATGCATTTTTAATTGTAAGGTACGTATTCACAGTATTAACTGTTCATTTGCAGTAGTTTACACAATATTTATCGATAAAAACTCAAAATCAGTTTCTCAGCTTGTATCAAAACGTGGGGCATTAATGAATGAAATGATTTCAAAAATTATTATTCTTTATTGTTATACTACAGTTATTAATTAAAAATATACAACTCAAGGAACAGAAATAACGATCAACCAAATGCGGAGTTGTATTGTCCTTGTCAAATCTGATTTATGAAAGTTATTAAAATATTTTCATTTCCTAATACTAGGTGTGGAATTTCGTTTTATTTTACAATTCCATAATTGGCATACTGCCTGAAATGGGCGTGTTCAGCAGCATCACGTATTTGCTTTGCACCGCGTGATAAATTACAGTCTGCATTACTTGTCTTAAATGACGTACTCTTTGAGACACAAGCGGGGTTTGCATGAAAATTAATGTATTATCAATAATTATAATTAAATGTACAATAATTGAAAAATGATGTAAAAACAAGTAATAAGGAATTATTTTTGACTTTTATGGGGGTGATCATTACAGTCGGAACGTGATCAGAACTATCATAAAGCTTTATGGAAATATCTAATATTAATACAAATAATTTTCCTGTTTTTTTATTATGGGTAAACGGGGTTCTGTTTTGAATAATCACTCATTTTAGAGAGTATTTAGGTACAAAGAAAATTACTGCCGGTGTTGTAGAGCAGTTTTTCACCCATAGTAGATCCCCCCTCCCCCGCCCCCGGAAACCCTGCTATATAGTAGCCATTCCCCCGGGGGAAAAAGCTACTATATAGTAGTTTTTCCCCTATAGTAGGGTGTTTGGTTAAGATTTTATAAATATATTAATTGAAACCTAGTAAGGATTAAAATTAATGTTTAACACCCCCAGGTTGCGTATAATTATTCATCTGTACATGTTGATTTTCGTTTAGCTGTTTTATTATTTTTTTTATAGACAATGCTAAAAATTGAACATTCATATCATGGAATTATATTAAGACCTTAAACAATTTTCGTCGAGGCAAGATGACTGATATCGTTCTAAAGTATGTATCACCTCCAAGTAGAAAAAAAAACCATTTATGAAATGTATAATCAGAGTGGGCAAGAAATATTCTTTGTTCATAACTAAGATTTGATAAGAATTATTAAATCAATATTTTGGACCTACAAACGTAATAATGCGCATATGTGCGAAATTAGCAATCAAATCAAGCATCATTTTTGTTAATTCTTGTTTCGTATGAATTTACATTGAATTGAACCAAGTTGTAAATACTCGAGAACAATAATCAAAATATCTTCGATTTATCTTCGATCAATGATTCAGGTTTTTTTCCCCAGAGTTATATATGTTTCTGAAATCTTTACGGACGGATTTAATACATGAGAGCGTTCGTCGTTACACCCTGTTGTCACCGGAAGCGATTGATTTATTTTAATCTTTGATATTTGTAAGATTATATAGGTTTGATATTTAATGCAGAAGATGTATTTTGTATTAAAATTGATTAATGCATATGATTGATTTTTGTACTTAAAATTTCTTAGCAACGGTCTCGGTGACTTGATTAATGGTTTCTCATTAGGTGACCAACGTCCAATCCTCGTTATAACGTCTTTTTCTTTTTTATTATATCTTAAAATTGACGATTTTTTTACGTTTCAATATGGTTCAATAGAATTTAAAAACCCTACCTTTAAAACATTATCTAAACCTTATCTCAAAAGAAACAAAAGAGATTTAAACAACTATTTTTATTTCCCTTTCCGTGCGTCAGACCCTCTGATCTTTATAGTGGGTTTCACAAATTTCACATATAAAGAACCTTTTGTAGTAGATGTTTCGTAGGGGTTTAAGATAATTCTCCGTCACTTCCGAATTTGACTTTTTTTTAAAACTTTAGTTTTGAGCGATTTGAATTATTAGTAATTTGTGTTTCAATTCGATACCTAAAGTATTTTTTTTCATATTTTTTTTTCGGTTTCACTTTCAGTTTCTCATCAATGCTCCAGGTCTCCGGTTTGATATATATATATATATATATATATATATATATATATATATATATATATATATATATATATATATATATATATATAGATAAAAATTAAAAAAAGAAAACACGAAAAACGTTCAATAAAGCTATATTGAACGTTTTTCGTGTTTTCTTTTTTTAATTTTTATCTATAACTCGCCGACCACTGTGGATTTTATTGTGTTTTATATATATATATATATATATATATATATATATATATATATATATATATATATATATATATATATATATTCTAAAGGTAAACTAAACATCTATTGCCTTTTGTGACAAAGGCCAGGGGGTAATAAATCCTTCCTCTGCAAAATCAAGTGAAGATTGGTCAGTTATTTTCCTGCTTTATAGCCATAGGGGGAATAGGCACTATATAACACCGGCGACCCACACGTTTACCATGCGAAAATGAAAGTGAAACGAACGATAAAGCCAATTTTACTAGTTTAGAACTTTAGATATTTACACATTTATCATGACTGAAGCTGAGACATACAGATGTGATCACTACAAAAGAAAATGCGCTTTGATCGTAAGAGAACCATGTATATATATATAAGAATTTCTCTGGTTTGTTGTGCACATTCGAAGTAGTTATCAATGTCTTAATCGCCTTTATTCAATTTTCAGGCTCCATGCTGCAATAAGCAGTAAGTAGCCAAAAAATTGCTAATAGCAACAAAAATGAAATTCTGAAAACTACCACAGCCCAAAAGAACCTCGAAGACAAAGTGAATAAGGAATTGAGAGAAGTGAAAGAAGTCAATGAGAGTATAAAAGAATCCCTGACGGATTTAAAAGCACGCTCCATGCGGGATAATCTTATTTTCACTGGAATCCCAGAAGAGAGGTGGGAAGATACCGAGGCATTTCTCCAAGATTTCCTGCAAAAGAGATACAAACTAGAATACGAGATACCATTTGAGAGAGTGCATAGAATGGGCAAATGGTCAGAATTCAAGGAGCAGCCCCGTAATATCATTGCGAAATTCTCATACTTTAAAGACCGAGAATTTATTCGAAAAAATGCTGCTAGGAAGCTGAAGGGAAGCCGTGTGTGGGTGAACGAACAGTTCCCTCCAGAAATTGAAGAAAAAAGAAAGCGACTGTATCCAGTGTTAAGACAAGCAAAGAAAGACCACAAACGCGCGAGTCTGATCCGTGATACACTCTACATCGAGGGAGAAAAATACGACCCATCATCAGGATCCGCTCCCCGATTTTGCCCAGATCGCGCCGTGCCGCATTACTCAACCCCAGCCCAGAGTCAACAGAGCGGGACCGCTAAGCATCATCAGCCATTAAAGAGGCAACGTCAAGGATCGACACCTGACCGATTATAGGGATGCGCCGGAGAGCAGACCAGAACACCACTAACTGACGATTGCCATAGGAAACTACATTTCCTTTCACTTAATGTTTGTAGCATTAAGAACAAATTAAATTATGATGAGTTTAATCAATTTATATCTGGCTTTGACATTCTTGGTTTAACAGAAACGAAAACAGATGATTCGGATATAATAGCTATACCTGGTTTTGTTACTTTTATGGAAAATAGACAGAAACTTTCTAAAACCCGATCTGGTGGAATTATTCTCTCGGTTAAAGAAAACTTAGCCAAGCATGTCAAAATCATTAAAACTGATTGCAAAAATGTCTTATGGTTTAAAATTAACAAACTTCTCTTAAACTATGACGAGGATTTATTATGTGGAATCGTTTATATACCCCCTGAATGTAGTAGATTTTCTTCACCTGAATGTTTTATTGAATTAGAACAGGAACTTATCAATATTGCAAGAGATTCTAAGTATATATGTTTACTCGGTGATTTTAATGCCCGTGTTGGTTGTTTACGAGATTATGTTATATCTGATGATTTTTTTACGCAAATGAATATGGGTGAAGATTTTTATAATACTGATAGAGCAGTCCGCTCACAAGTTTTTCAATTGTCAAATATTCCACTTGAACGTAAAGTGCAAGACTCTCATGTAAACAATTTTGGGTATAAACTTATAGATTTTTGTAAAAACAATGAACTTTATATTGTAAATAGCCGTATCGGCAATGATAAACATACTGGTGGTACTACATGTAAGAACAGTAGCACAGTCGACTACGTTTTATCCAGTGTACATATGTTTGCTTTTTTCCAAGATTTCGACATTGAAGAATTTAATAATTTATATTCAGATGTTCATAATCCGATTTCTTTTACTATTTCAAGTTGTAATAATACACAGACACCGTCGTATGATACCACAGGTAAAACTCAGCCATGTGTAAAATTATGGTCTCAGGATAAAGCTAAGGACTTTTGTCAAAACATCAATACTGCGGCCGTCAATGGTATTGAACACATTTTAGATGACCTAGTCAGAGGAACGCGTGACTTCAATCAAAACAATATTTCTGATATAACTAGTGATATTTGTAGTATTTTCTCTAACGCTGCTAAGGAAACATTTGGTGTAATTTATCCACATTCTAAACATGTAAGACGCAATAAACCGTGGTTTAATCACGAATGCAGATCCGCACGGAAAAAATTTCACTCAGCCACACAGAGTTATTCTAAATGTAAATCTGTCGAAAACAAAGAAACTCTAAAATCAGCGAACAAAAATTATAAAAACATAATGGATAAATGTATTAAAAACCATAAGTCGGAATTAACAAAACAATTAATGAACATGCATTCTAATAATCCTAAAGATTATTGGAAAATCCTTAATGCTGGAAGTAAAAACAACTCAAGCGCTGTAGATATTAATAATATGTTCGAGTTTCTGAAAGATATGAATGAATGCGAAGTCGGTGACGACAATGAAAGTCTACCAGATGTGATTACCGATGTCGACGTTTCGGATACATATACATGTAATTTTCTGAACCTTCCTATTAGCGACGAAGAAATTTTAGAAGCGGTTAAGAAACTTAAAAACAATAAATCACCGGGACATGATTTAGTGATTAATGAACACATTTCCACAACAGTTAAAATATTTCTTCCAGTTTATAGGAAGTTATTTAATTTAATTTTCGATAGAGGTTATGTACCAGACGAGTGGGTGATTGGAATTATTAAACCTATATTTAAGAATAAGGGCGACCCCACCCAGCCAGAAAATTACAGACCGATAACATTACTTAGCTGTCTCGGCAAATTATTTACTTGTATTTTGAGCAAACGTTTAGAGACGTACGCATCTGAAATTAACCTCATCACTAGAAGTCAAGCAGGTTTTAGGAAAAATCACTCGACTCTGGACCATATTCTAACTCTTCAATTTTTATCACACACTTTACTCAGTAGAAAGAAAAAATTATTTTGTGCTTTTGTTGACTTTAAACAAGCATTTGATACCGTCTGGAGAAATGGTCTCTGGTATAAACTACTAGAGAATGGAATAGGGGGGAAATGCTATGCTTTTATACGAAATATGTACAAAGGAATTAAATCTAAGATATGTATGAACGGTATGTCATCTGATTTTTTCTGTTGTAATATAGGTGTACGCCAAGGAGAAAATTTATCTCCTTTTTTATTTTCTATTTATATTAACGACTTAGAAGATTTTTTATTAGATAAAAATATTGCTGGATTACAAAGTATTAGCTCTTCAATTGAAGATGAGTTGATGTTATACATGAAACTTTGCCTGTTATTTTATGCGGACGATACGGTTATCATGACTGAGACCGCTGATGATCTTCAGAAAGCTCTAGATGAATTCCATGTGTATTGTTCCCAATGGAAACTAAATGTCAATGTAGAAAAAACAAAGATATTAGTTTTTTCAAAAGGCCCTAAGCCTAAAAATATATTTTATTATAATAATAATGTTGTTGAAATTGTGAGTGAATTCAAATATTTGGGTATTGTATTTTCCAGAAGTGGATCTTTTTGTAAAGCCAAAAAGCACTTAGTCGAGCAAGCACAGAAATCTATGTATAGTATTATTAGAAAAATAAGACTCTTTAATCTACCTATAGAACAACAATTTAATTTGTTTGATAAAGTAGTAGTACCCGTTTTGCTCTATGGTTGTGAGATTTGGGGTTACGAGAATATAGATATTATTGAAAAAATACATTTGAAATTTTTAAAATATGTTTTATGTTTGAAAAGTAGTACGCCATCTTATATGGTCTATGGTGAATCAGGTCGTTATCCTTTATATGTCACTGTATATTCTCGAATGATCTCTTATTGGACAAAAATGATCCAAGGTCAAGAAAATAAAATTGTGTTTACTGTTTATAAATTTTTAGCAAATCAATATATGTACAATAATGACTATGTAAATCCATGGACTGATTTTATACGACATACTTTAGATTCTTGTGGTTTTTCTAATATCTGGGTAGAACAAAGTACAGCAACATATACTGTTAAGTGGATTTCGGCTGCCATCAAACAAAGATTACAGGACCAGTTTATTCAGAAATGGGCAAATGACATAGATAACTCATCCAAGGGTCAAATATATAAAATTTATAAAGAAAATTTTGGATTTGAAAAATACTTTAGCATTCTTACAAAAAAATTTTGGAAACCACTTATCAAATTCAGAACATCTAACCACCGTTTACCGATTGAAACCGGTAGATGGTATGGAATTCCTTTAAATGACAGGAGTTGCACACTCTGTAATATTGGTAAATTAGCGGACGAATTTCATTTTATTCTCGAGTGCAAATCCCTCTCAAATTTACGTAAACAATTTTTACCAACCAGGTACTGTCATAAACCAAATACATTAAAATTTAGGGAACTGTTTACAACATCAAACATAAAAACATTGAAAAAATTAAGCACTTTTATTTTGAACATCCAGGAGCAAGTCTGCTGTCCAGCCTAAACTATTCTAGTTATTAATATTACTCTTTGCGTATATTGAATACCATTTAAACTCTGAACTCTACATAATCATCCACTTTTTCTACCACTCTTTGTATTATTACTATTTTTCTTCTCTTATGTATACTTATTGACACATGTATTACTATGTTGTATAATAATATTATATATGTATGTATGTATGTATGTATGTGTGTATGTATGTGTGTATATATATATGTGTATATATGTGTGTATGTGTATATATATATGTATATGTATATATATATGTATATATGTATATATATATGTGTGTATGTGTATATATGTATATGTATGTATGTGTATGTATGTGTATGTGTATGTATGTGTATGTGTATATATATATGATTTTTTTTAGACCCTTGACATTACTATTTAACGTAAATATGTTATATGTACCTCATGTACCATTTAATGTTAATGGTTTGGGCGAATAAACTGAATTGAATTGAATAAGACTTATATCTGTCGAGATTGCCACGACGACAAAGAGAATCATGAACTTATCAGGAAGAAGGTGATAGAGGTGCAATGTCTTACCTGTAAAAGAGTCCAACAGGTGAGTAGGAAAATTAAGTTAATTAGAAATATAATACTTGTATCACACAATTTAATTACAATTGTTGTGAAATAAATATTTATTTTTTTCACATGCTGTGGTATCTCAATACTTTGAGTTGATACAAAGACACGTCATTATTGATACCTGTTGCAGGTGCAGAGTTCCTGTGAGGGATGTGGTACAAAGTTTGGGAATTACTTCTGCGAGATCTGCCGTCTCTATGACGATGAGGACAAGCAGCAGTTTCACTGTCATAAGTGTGACATCTGTAGGTAAGGGGTTATTGCACCTCTTTCATCAAAGTAATATATTGGCCAAATCATCAGAAAATTTTATGCTAGAAAACCACTTATAGTAGTGCATGTATTTTACATGAAGTAAACATTAAAAAATTAAAAAAGTGAATGTTTTCACAAGTAATGTTTAATTTTTTTGTTTATTTATATGTACATCATTTTATAATTATTTGACTTGTTAATATTTTGCTCAAATACATATCGGTAGTTATCTCTGTTAGTACTTTTAAGTTAATATAACATTAAAATAAAATAAAAAGTACTTACAAAATTGAAAATGTTCAAAACCTATTAAAACTCTTAGGAAGGGAGGAAGGGAGAACTTTTACCACTGTGATGGTTGTGATGTATGCCTGTCTATATCCCTGAAAGATAATCACAAGGTGATTTTTCTTAATTTGTTTTATAAACAAAATTATATACCGGTAGTTAGTATAAACTACAAGTTGGTTATCTATTTACTCAGTGGGCTATAAGATGTTCATTTTCATTTATGTAATTTTTGATAGTGCATTGAGAAGTTGTCTTACTCGGACTGCCCGGTGTGTCTGCAATTATTTCACACATCCAAAGTATCTACTCGAATTCTTTCCTGTGGCCATCCTTTACACAAGTAAGCGACATGACGTACTCAAGTTCTTTTAACTAAAACTTTGACAATGTTTTGTACAGTACAAGACTTGTTTTCAATTCATTTTCCGATGATATGTACAATTTTTAACTTTCCAGCGGGTGTTACGATCAAATTGTGTCGAAAGGGTAAGTACAAAACAAAACTAGGTGAATCAAATTTAGATAAATCGGTGCCACTTTCTGTAGGTATTGTGGTATAATAAGAAATACCTTTAATATCATGATATTCCCCTTGACTGGTTAAGTTTCCTGTGCTGTGTGTCCAGTGGTTCTTGGGTTGAACCGCGCCAGATTTTGGTTTCTGTCTTCTCTTCGATGCAGTATGGCACATTCTTGTTCATTTGTAACAACGTCTGTCTGATTTTGGAACTTACGTTTGCTTTGTGTTTGATTTCTATTCTCACCTGAACTGTCTTTATATAGGATTACCATGATGGTTTGTTTTTTGAAAATTGAAATTCATTGCCTTTAACCTTGATAATGTTTGCAACAGTTGTCATTCTTGCTTCTCGAACTGGTCTACAGTTGTGTAATGTCCTGAATACCCTTTCACCCCTGCGAATGTGTTCGGAATGTTTTCTTTATCGTTGCTAAGTATGTAATAAATCCAGAGGTGCTCGAATGAAAGTTCACGAGACTTCGCCGAGATTTTTCCAGTTCCTGTAAAAATTCGAGCGGAAGTTTAAGTGTTCGGATAATATTCTCAAACTACGTAATTACTGGCCGTTTTTCATATAATATCCTACTTTGATTTATGTTAAAACATGAAAATCAATTAAGATATATGTCTTATTTCATCATCTAGCGGTTATTTAAACTAAACGATGATATTCAAAAAAGAGTTATCGTTCGTGTTCAACCACTCTACACGTGGTTGAAAATGTAAACATTGGGTTGCTTGATAAAATCATAGCAATGTTTTATGCTTTTGGTGTGCAATACCATGCTTTAAAAAAAAAAGAATTGGTGTCTGTTTTGTATAAACACTTAGTGTATCGAGCCATTTTCAAGTAACATTCTGCATAAAATAGTATAGTCTGTTTTACTATTGATGCTATTTCTAGGTCAGGCGCGGATCGAAAATTAATCCTTAGGGTGGATCGCTACTAAGCATGTTAATTGTTGCAACATCAGAAAAAAACCAATATTTTCTATTGTCACATTTATTTCTAGAACTCATTTTATCCACCAATTAATTAAGATAAAGTTTAAAATCAATAAACGTCTATAGATTTTATATTTGCTTACAAGTACCTAGATTCTAAGAAATAGACTATAAACACGAGGCACGATTTTTACTGCGAAACTGAAAGGGTCAAATAAAACCACATGGTCTAAATTTAAATGACAATAACATTCGCAGGGGTGCTTTGGCGTTCTCTCTTTTAAAAAAAGTGCTTAAATTGTAGGTCTCCACTACAAATATTAAGAAACTTATAACGCAATGCTGAAATCAAATAATGCTTCAAAAATGTATGCTATGTATGTCATTTTCAATCATATCTATTAATAGCTACTCATTCTGAATGCTTCGCCAACATTTGGTTTAGCTAATCTGAATTTTCGTTTAAAGCCATCTCCTGTAAGTTCATATCGCTTAGGAGAACTTATTTCAACTGGACATTATCTAAAGCATCCTCTGATGGTAAAAATGCATAAATATCTATAGCCCTCCATTTGAGAAGTGCACTAAAACTGTCATTCTTCCCTCTCTAGTCCCTGCTGTTGTCTAATAAATTATCTAAAATATCTTCTTAATAAACCAATGACACCCCATAGTCATTAATTAATTTAAAAGACTCTGACATGCTGAAAATTCAAGAGACAATATTTACATCTACCAAGTATGATTCCCTCTATTTTTAGGGAAACTTAGTTAATACATAGCTCTATAGAAACAGCCATACTGAAATCTACACGCCCCGTTTTTCGATTGGTCGAAACCTACAGCGACTGTGACAAGGAACTGACAGCGATGTCAAAACGTTCACTACTTAGAGACACTTGAAAACGTTGCAATTTCATTGTCAACAGCTGACTTCTAGGTCCCAAATAACTCAGCCACGTTCCTACAAAAATATGTATATGAATGAAAATTGTGTGGTTCTTAGGTTTAATGTATTACTAAGCAAATAATTCTTTTCAAACTGAGGATAAACCGTTAAAAAGAAAAGAATATAACCTTTTGTATACACTTTATTGAAATTAAACCCAACGAAAATTAAGGTTGATTGTTTAGTCAAGAGCTTGGACTTTCGGTTGGACATAACTCTCTATTTCTTGCATCAAAAGAAGTTCAAAATGACGCTTGTTTTCAGTGAAATATGCACAGATTGCGTAGTCCTAGCTCAAAAGACAAATCCTGTTTATTTCAAAGAACCATGGCTGAATGGCCAGGAATGGAAAAAACAGTCCTACGTCACATTGCTCTTGTTAAAAAGGCTATCAGTAATGTTTTAATACTAGAAATAAAGGGGTATTTGCTAATTTCAACTACTGTCTTAATCTCTCACGTGACCTCGATAGTGACGATTGCAGATATACTGGTTTTTCCAATTTCACAGAAAATCAAAAATTCAAGTGCAGAACTGCGTAGAATATCCTTGAAAATTAAAATATGCAAATTCCAACCGTAGGCACGAATTTTATAACAAAATCTATTCACTCGAAAGTGCTCAATTTATTGCCGTCCTTTTTTAAAAACATTCTTTTTCGTTTCGACAATATTCTTCGAAACGCATCTATTGAATCTGTGGTCTAAAAGACAAAATGTGTGCGCCAAGAACCGTCCAATATCTGGCAAAACGGACAGTTTGGTACGAAAGACGAATAGGGCCACATAAAAAAATATTTTTATCTCGTAATTACGAGAAAAAATCTCGTAATTACGAGAAAAGATCTCGTTATTACGAGTTAATTATCTCGTAGTTTTATTTGTTATTTGATTTATTATTGTGAAAAAGTACATAAATAATAAGTGTTCCTCGTTCATCGGATCTAGACCTCCAAGTCGATTGGTTCACCCTTTCAGTCCTTTTTTTTTCTTTCCAGAAACGTTAATTCAATTTTGATTATTTTAAATAACAATAATCATTATTTATCAATTTCTACATAAAATGACCGGATTTGACATTTTATCTAATATGAATAAGTGGGAAGAACTTCATGTAATTTTACTTTTCAGCGTATAATACAATCCCACTCTGAAGTGAAGTGAATTCCAGGTAGTCCTAGTCATAAAAACACAATTCTGTTAGTAAGATAACTATATAGTTTTAATCATGGATATACGGGATTTACCCCGGATTGTGTTTTATATATTCATACATAGCCTATATTGAATAAAATTGTTTTTGCATATATATTAACATATTGGAATCTAAAAACAAATTATCCTTCATATTTATAAATTGGTCAATTAATTTATTAATCAATCTGCTTTGCTCCTTATTCTGAAATTTCTTTCATTAATTTAATGAATTTTCTTATTATATGTTCATCCATTTTATATAAAGAGACTCAGAGAGTACATGTAGAACAATGAAACGCACCATTTTATATAGATCTTTTCTCGTAATAACGAGATCTTTTCTCGTAATAACGAGATAATTAACTCGTAATAACGAGATCTTTTCTCGTAATAACGAGATAATTAACTCTTAATAACGAGATCTTTTCTCGTAATAACGATATCTTTTCTCGTAATAACGAGATCTTTTCTCGTAATAACGAGATAATTAACTCGTAATAACGAGATCTTTTCTCGTAATAACGAGATAATTAACTCGTAATAACGAGATAATTAACTCGTAATAACGAGATCTTTTCTCGTAATTACGAGATAATTAACTCGTAATAACGAGATCTTTTGTCGTAATTACAAGATAAAAATATTTTTTCATGTGGCCCTATTCGTCTTTCGTAGTTTGGGGCTTATAACCATTAATTAAGGTTCTGTAGATATAAGATAGGAACATTTTTTTCAGGCAGTATTTGCTGATGAGGTGGTTGCATGTTTTTAAGATGGTAGCTGAAGTGGTGGACATGGTGCATGCACGCTCGCTTTGCACCTGTACTTGTTGAGGTTGTTAAGATCCTTTGGACTGTCTAACACATATGTGTGATCAGAACAAACATTAGCCCGTAGATGTTTTAAGATAATTGTCAGACGACCTGGTAAGAAACACCGCTTACTGTCTGGGTTGTCTCAGAGTTGTAGCATAGTATGGCTGTCTTGACATTCTCTCTACAGTAGTCAATACCAAGAATAAGATGGGAGTAGCCACCCTGTAGTTGAGTTTGGATACCCCGTGATTGAGTTGAAAAGGTGCCAAAGTATTAGTGAAATCGCTATGTGGTACCATTTTGACATTTGTACTCTGACTTCTAAACGGTATGTAATCATCATGTGGTATGGATATACTATTGGAAGATGGTACGGACCCCTAAGCAAACAATGGTTTAAACCGCCAAAAAACCGTCGTCCGACGTACATTCTTACCATTATTGAAAAAGTACATCTACAATTTACCATATTTTGTAAACCGCGTCACGATTTATAGAGCACAAACTGTTCCAACTTAAATGTACTTTATAATCGTATCAATTCTGTAGCGATGGTTTTAACTCATTCAATGAGATAGCCGTTCTTTGTGAATTGGTTCCATTGTAAACACCTGTTACTGCATCTCTTATGTTTGTTCGGTCTGATATTACTCTGTTTCTATATTGGTTATGCTTTTTAGGCGGAAGCGCCTATTGCAATTGCTTTCATGACCTTCTACGTCAGAGGTCAAATTCCTGCCCTTTTTCATGGTAGCTCTATCTGATGTTATTTAAACTAAGGGCATACAACTCTCTACACCACCCCCCCCCCCCCCCTTCACCGTTCGATTCCCGTTTGAACATTGTTTTGAGGAAAAGAACTTTTCTGGTATAAATTTTTACCCTATCCGTTTATAAATATCCATTGAATATACCCAATAGCAAAGATAGTAAGTGTTAGACGAATTTAGGTGAAGTAGAGAAACGAACGATAACTCTTGCTCTTGCATGCGACATAAACAAAGGGGTTCAACGTTTCTCAAGCACGGAGTCTGAAGCCTGTAGTTAAAATTACGAGGGAAAAAATAGTTCGATATAAAATTGGTTGTTTATGAGCACAGAAGGAAAAATAACAAGGGCACGGGTAATGAATGGTTTTTTAAAACAACTATTTGTATAATTCGATTTGAAAAAAAAAAGATGATTAGAGTGATACTTTGCCTGTAAATTATTTGTAAACATATAAACGTACGCGTAGTAATATCACACACGATTTTGCTGGATGCACTTCAAGTTGTAAACAACCCGAAGAGCGTGATATTTTTGTCAACAAACCCACGTTGAGAATAACGGGTGACCGTCCATCGTCGACATACGCAAGGTAACTAATGTGCTATTCTTATTGTTTAAAATTTTGCCTCATTTTAAAGATTTTCATGCTTCAATAATGGTGATATCGTTTTCTTGATCGAGGAGCTGATACATACGTACATCAATTTTATGACAAGTTATTATTGTTTGTGTTAGGCTAACACTTATATTATGTTATAAATATAAGCATTCTTTGATAATTCTGTAATTGTGTCGGTCTAGTTTTGAATACTGTTATAAGGCTTAGCATTCAGTTGTAGTAGAATCGCATAACGGAAGATAACGTTAACCTACGTAGGCCTTTGATCTCTGATCTAGCATTATTTATGTTCATATAGGGTGATTTTATACTCACTGTTACTGTATTGTGTTATAAAGCTTTAAGGTTTCATTTATTAATTTCTTACAGAAATTTAAAATAGCTTTGTTTTAAAATGACCTCATGAATATGCAAATGAATTTCCTTTGACAAAATCTCAGAATATCAGAATATATCTTTTATACAAGATACATTTTATTGGTTGATATAACAAGATATTACAGATATTATAGATATATGAAGATATTTAATTAAATTAACATTGTAAAAATTTTGCCCAATTTACCTTTTTGCTTACTATATCTCAGAATCGCATAATTATCATCAATAATATATGTGACTAAACTTTCCTGTGGAATTTTCTTAACATCATAATTTATTGGATAATTTTGATGACTGCTTTTGAAAATATTCATTTTATGAGAACTTGGACTATGTCTTAGATATTTTACAATTTATGAGAACTTGTAGTTGGAGAACAACAATTGAGAACTTTGAATCGGAATACAATTTTGAGAACTTGGAGAACAATTATTGAGAACTTTGAATGAATACAATTTTGAGAACTTTGAATGAACACAATTTTGAGAACTTGGAGCACAACTATTGAGAACTTTGAATCAGAATACAATTTTGAGAACTTTGAATGAACACAATTTTGAGTACTTGGAGCACAACTATTGAGAACTTTGAATGAATACAATTTTGAAGACTTTGAACACTGCTTTTGAATTCTGTTGAATTTAAGAATTTAACTTTTACCTGACTGTCAAAATTGAAATTTAACATTTTCTAAGTAATTTCGACAATGCATAAATTTCATAACTCATCAATGCCTGTAAAATTTTACAATCCATGAGAAATTGAAAAACTATAATCCTGCAGAAATCTGTTTATTAAAAAAAACTTGAGATTTATAATTAACGTGATTGAGTGTGAACAGTTTACATGATATTTGTGAACAACTCCATTATTGATCATTGTGAAATACATGGATTAGAATTACGTGAGCTACAGACATATTGAAACAATTTGTTTTTTGATAACGTGGGTTTTTTTTTTGTATTTTGTGCAGAGATTTACAATTTTTTTTTCTTTGAGTGATTTTTTTGAGTAATTTGATCATTAGTATAGAACTACATGTATTTCAATGAGTAGTTTCCTTTAATACAGCATGGCATTCTCACAGAATTACTTTTTACCTATTGTCCCACAATCTGTGCTAAAGGCTGACTATAATCAAGCTTCTTTGATTTTCCCTGAGAGTTCTAGAGGAAAGCAATGCATGTGCAACTGTTTCATGTTTATGATCTTAGCAAGCATTGAGGATGTTTCATCATGGAATAAAGAACTTCTTCACAAAATTTTAATTGCAGGGGATTTTATGTACAATTCCATTCAAAAGTCAGATGACTTATTGCAATTCTC
The DNA here is from genome assembly GCA_020458035.1 of Magallana ariakensis. Lineage (NCBI taxonomy): Eukaryota > Metazoa > Mollusca > Bivalvia > Ostreida > Ostreidae > Magallana > Magallana ariakensis. Next base: position 7,723,786 of record CM035817.1, on the reverse strand, counting down.
AGATTTGCCAAGATACATTCATTATGAGAACAGTTATTTCTCAGTTGTGCACAAACAAACATATGCTGGTTGTATGTCTCCTAATGTTTTAACAGATATTGGGACTAATCTTGAAAATTGTTTGAATTTGATTTTTGTCAAACAGTGTGTATGTATTCTTGTTTTCAATTCATCAGCAATAGCCATTTACTTTGACAGAAAAGACAACAGATACTTTGTATATGATTCACACTGTAGGGGTAACAATGGTTTATGTGATCCTGAAGGAAATTGCATTATGTCGACATTTAGTTCATTTGGTATCTTGTGCGACTTTCTGCGCCAATTATGTATGTCAATTTCCTCAAGTTCATTTGAAACTGTGCAGTATGAAGCTGCTTCTTTCTCTATAAAGCAATGTTCAAAAAGACCACATAAATCAATATTTGTATCTTCACTTTCAACAAAGTTGTCTCTTACAGTTACTCCTGGAAAAACTGAATCGTTTTTAATTGAGAAAACACCTGCTATTAAAAATTTTGTAAGAAAACGTCAACATCCTACACATTCTTGTAGTGGGAAAGAAGATGTGTGCTCCCAACAAAAACAGTTTTGTTCAAGAAATCAAGAAAGAGTTCCAGTTTCTCATACGTCAATGAGAACATCTATGATGATGAACAATACATGTAGTTTCGCAATATCACATGCAGAGGTATTTTCAAAAACAGACCAGTTTGAACAAATGAAAACCACATCAGACTTAATAAGTGTTGAAAATGTTCCTGGTGTGAGTAGTTGTGAGTCAGTCAGTGAAAATATTGTTTTGACAACAAATGGACTTGATGGGGTGAACTCTTTGCAAGAGAGTGATTTCAGTGACATTGTAATTACTCGATTCAAAGATATGGTATCTTCTGGACCAGTGTATATTTGCTCTTGCTGTACTCAAACATGGTTTAGACAGAATGTTCAGAAAGCAGATACATTACATACTTTACCACTTGGACAACAATGTTTACAAGGTTTAATAAGTGAAGGCAATATTGAGTGGGTTTGTTCAACATGTTATAGATCAATAAAGAATGGAAAGGTGCCAAGTTGTGCTGCCATAAATGGATTTAGATTTCCTGAAAAACCCACAGAATTGAATATTACAGAAATGGAAGAGAGACTCATCACTCCAAGAATACCATTTATGCAAGTAATGGAAAAACCAAGAGGAGGACAGCGAAGTTTAAAAGGAAATGTTGTTAATGTTCCATCAGATGTAAATACTACTGTTAAGTCTTTGCCAAGAACACTTTCTGAATCTGAAACAATTCAAGTTAAACTCAAGAGAAAAACAAGTTTCAAACATCATGTATTATATGAAGCTATTCGACCAAAGAAATGTATTGATGCCTTAAAATGGCTCTTACAGAACAGCAAAATGTTTCAAAATGAAGAAATAACCATAAATGAGAATTGGGATATTTCTAGCGAGCAGTCAAGCTGGTATGGGTTTAATCATGAAAATGTTGATGAAATGAATTCTGGTTCTGAAGATCCTAATTTGCTAGATGATGCTAATTCTCAGGAACAGGAAGATGGGTGGACTGAAGATGTAAATTTTGAAAGTAGATTGACCGGAAACACTGATACATTGTTGCACCCTGCAGATGTAAGGTCGTTAAGCAAAGTCTTTTCATTTGCTCCTGGTGAAAACCAATCTCCTCTTGGACTTTATGAAGATGTCAATGCAGAATATCTTGCTTTCCCAACTATATATTGTGGACAGAGGCGTCCTGACAACAAAGACAGACACACACCTGTTACCTATGCTACAATTTGTAAGTGGGAACTTAGATCACAAGACAGAAGAGCAGCTTGCTCTATGCCAAGCTTATTTTTTAAGCTTAAAAGACTGCAAATAAAGCAAATCCAAGATAAAGTTGCCCTTGCCATGCGGAAATGCAAGACTGAAGGAAAGAAAATTACAGTGGGTCAAGTATTGGATGATTCTTCCTTTGACCAACTTGTAAGATTGAATGAAGGTTATAGAGTACTTCGAACTCTAAGAGGATCACCTGCCTATTGGGAAAATGCAAAACGAGATGTATTTGCAATGATAAGGCAGCTAGGAATTCCTACCTGGTTCTGCTCATTTTCAGCCGCAGAAACAAAATGGGTTAGTGTGCTTAAAATTTTACACAAGACACTATTCAACAAAATTCTAACAGATGAGGAAATTGGAAACTTAACATGGGAAGAAAAGTGTGATTTAATCAGAAAAGATCCTGTTACTTGTGCAAGGTATTTCAACCACAGATTTCAAGTATTTCTATCGCATGTCTTGAAAGGTATTACACATCCAATGGGGAAAATAAAAGACTACTTTTATCGTGTTGAATTTCAACAGAGAGGTTCACCACATGTACACATGTTGATATGGGTTGAAAATGCTCCAATTTTTGAAGTTGACTCTGTGGAAGACATTACAACATTCATTGATAGGCATACTACATGTGCCAAGAATGAGCAGATATCTCAGTTGGTAAACTATCAGACCCACCGCCATGCTCGCACTTGCAAGAAAAAAGGGAAAAATATATGCAGATTTAATTTCCCCTTGCCCCCTATGCCAAAGACAACAATACTATTGCCGCTTGATCAAAATGAACTGGATGAAAACCCAGATGTAGAGAAAAATTATCTCAAAATATGTGAAGTTCTCAATGAAATAAAACTAGACCAATCTGGATGTCAATTTGTGAGTTTTGAAAATTTCCTTTCAAAATTGAATATGTCAGAAGAAATGTATAAAATAGCAATCCGATCATCCTTGAAGACTCCGAAAGTTTTCCTAGAACGCAAAGTGTCTGAAATTAGAATTAATGCTTACAATCAGACATTGTTAAAAGCATGGGAAGCCAATTTAGATGTTCAGTATATACTGGATGGATATGCTTGTGCTGCTTATATTGTCTCTTACATTTCAAAATCCCAAAGAGGAATGTCAAATTTATTGCATGAGGCTTGTGAGGAAGCTAGGAAAGGTAATTTTACTTTGAAACAACAAGTCAGAAAAATTGGGAACAAGTTCTTGACACATGTTGAAATAAGTGCTCAAGAGGCAGCTTATATTCTCCTGCAAATGCCAATGCGATCGAGCAGTAGATCAGTTGTTTTCATAAACACTAGTGAACAAGGAAAAAGAACATTCTTATTGAAACCTGTGGAAATTTTACAAGACATGCCAGGTGAATCTACAAATATCGAGTCAGACAATTGGATAAAACGCTATCAAAGAAGACCCAGAGCACTTCAAAACTGTTGTCTAGCAGATTTTGTGTCAAAATTTGACATTATATTACCTCCGAAAGAAAAAAGACAAAACATAAACGTTGAATATTTACCCGAACAAGAATTAGAGGAGACAAATGAGGATGATTATCTTCTAGAGCTGACTTCAAAGTCGGGATTGATGGAGCTAGAGAAAGAATATATTATGAGAGATGGTTCAATACTAAAGCAAAGGAATATTCAAAAAGTGATTCGCTATGTGAGATTTAACAAAAACCAAGATCCAGAAAATTATTATAGAGAACAGTTAATGTTGTTTTTACCATGGCGAAAAGAAATCGAAGATTTGTTAGGAAGTCATTCAAGTTATGAAAGCAAATTTATTCAAAACAAAGACATCATTTTTAACAACAGGGAAACTTATGCTCTTGACAAAGGTGTTGCTGATATTGTGGAAGACAATGACATGGTTTTATTAAATGACAATGCCAATGTTATTTCAGCACTTCAGCATTCTGAAGAGATTGATTTGAATATTGAAGATCAGATGTGTTTGCACCATGGTTGCTTTAATCCAGAGACAGCAGGAGTTTCCTATGACTTGGGATTAGATTTGGGTATCACAAGAAAGCAAGTTGAAATAAATGACTTGGTTTTCAACACAATGAATGATGAAGAATACAGGAAACTTACTTGTGAACTTAATGTAAAACAGAAACAGTTCTTTTATCACATTTTACATAGTGTGAAGACTGATCAACTTCCATTGTATTGTTTTCTATCAGGAGGAGCTGGGGTAGGAAAGAGTGTTTTAACAACTTGTCTTTATCAAAGTATTGTCAGATACTTTTCCAAGAAACTAGCAGATAGACCTGATGAAATAAAAGCTATTTTGTGTGCCCCAACAGGTAAAGCTGCATTTAATATCCATGGCCAGACAATTCACTCATTGTTTTGCATCCCTGCAAACCAAAATCTGAAGTATACACCCTTAGATGCACAGCAGTTGGACAACATGAGAGTAAAATTCCGTAGTTTGAAAGTTTTATTTATAGATGAGATATCAATGGTTGGAAACAAAATGTTCAACTTCATCAATATGCGCCTTCAAGAAATTTTTTCAAATAATCAGCCCTTTGGTGGAATTAGCATAATAGCTATTGGTGATCTTTATCAATTAAAACCTGTATTTGATGGTTGGATCTTTGAAGACTTGGTTGAAGGCTATGGTCCACTTGCACAAAATTTGTGGTATGACTTGTTCAAAATGTTTGAATTAACAGAAATAATGCGTCAAAAAGGAGATCGAGATTTTGCTGAAATCTTAAATAGACTGCGTGAAGGTGTCCAAACAGATAATGACATGAGTGTTTTGAAAAAAAGACAAAAAGGCTTGATAAATAAGCAGACAGTTGACTATGATACCATACCTCATTTATTTACTACAAATGTAGAAGTCAACAGCCACAATATGGAAGCTTATAGTAATGCTTCTTCTGAAAATAAATGTCATATATCTGCAATAGATTATGTCACAGGGAATAAGCAGACAGTTGACTATGATACCATACCTCATTTATTTACTACAAATGTAGAAGTCAACAGCCACAATATGGAAGCTTATAGTAATGCTTCTTCTGAAAATAAATGTCATATATCTGCAATAGATTATGTCACAGGGGATGTTTCAAATGATGTAAAACAGAAAATTTTGACTCAAGTCTCAGATGATCCTAACAAAACAATGGGTCTAGTAAAAGATCTCTACCTTGTTCTTGACCTACCTGCTGAAGTCTGTTTGAATATAGATGTAGTTGATGGGCTTACTAATGGATCACCATGTTTAGTGAAAAGGTTTGATTTCCGAGTGACAAATTCTATGAGATGCAGTATAATTTGGGTTAAGTTTGAAAATGAAACTGTTGGTGCTGCAAACAGATCAAAATACTCTCAGTATTACACTGACTCTATTCCGAAAACTTGGACTCCTATATTTGAACTTTCAAAAAAATTTTCAGTTGGAAGGTACAAAGCTTGTCATGTAACAAGGCGTCAGTTTCCATTACGACTTGCTTGTGCAAAAACAATTCACAAATCTCAAGGTTCCACTATGAAACACGCAGTGATAGATTTAGGGAAAAGGAAACAGGAGCATATGCATTACGTTGCCATGAGCAGAGTGCGTTGTCTATCTGATTTGCATATCCTAAAATTAAATGAAGACAAGATATCAGTCTCCCCAAAAGTTGTTGTTGAAATGGCAAGACTTCGTGAGCAAGCTTCATTGTCCTTGTGTTTACCAAATCTATCGCAAATCAACTCCGACATGAAAATAATTTACCACAATACAAGGTCTCTTAACAAACACTTTGAAGACTTGAAAAATGATGGAAATATTATGTCTGCTGATATCATTGCAGTTTCTGAAAGCAGGTTAAAGATAACAGACAAAAATGATGATTATAATCTGCCAGGATTTCAAATGTTTAGATTTGATGGTTCTGAAAATTTGGGTGTGAGGTCATATAATGGCATAGTCATTTATACCAGAGAAGAATTCATTGATTTGACTCATTGTGTTTTTGATGGAATTGCAACAGTTGTTGCAACTTTTCTACATAGGGGTCAGATGATTCGTATTTTCTTCTTGTACTGTCCTCCTCAAATATCATCAATTGCATCTTTTACCAAATATCTTCAAACTATACTTCAAGATATTGATGCAAGTTCAGAGCCTGTAATCATTTTAGGTGACACAAATATTGATTTCTTTGATCAGAAGGTATTGACATCTTCATTGCACAAATTTAAACTAAGGCAGATTATGCATAGTAGTACAACTGATTATGACACATGTTTGGATCATGTTTACACCAGCTGTATGTCAGATTCAGATATTTCATGTGCAACTCTTGAATCCTACTATTCTGATCATAAACCGATTGTTGTCTATTTACCACATTATTAATTGTTAAAGAGAAGTACATGTACCATAACAAAACTCCTGATAATTTCATTAATTTTTCATCAACGGTACATGATTAATTGCAATTCCAATCAATTCATATACCTGACACTGATTATGGATAATAACCTTATATATATGAATATGATTGAAATATTTTATTTTATTACATCTGTTAATTCTTTCAGATGAATGTCAAGAAACTGATTAACATTCACCGACAAGAGGAAACAATGAGAGCCCAACATCATCCTTCATCTCTGGTGAAGGGGAGAGTTGCTAAACTTAGGCACACTGCAAAATTCAAACGGAACAAAGAAAAAGACGGTCAGATGCTATAAATGCAGTAGTGGCAACGTTGAGAGATGCTTCTCAGTTCATCACTGTTAGAGGGACGAACATTGCACGTTTGGAATCAGGGCATCTAAAATATGCTGCCAGAAGGGACCTTCATCTTGATGACCTTAACACCATTCTCAAGGTGAGTAAATTAAAACTTACAGTTGAACTTCAATATCTCGCAACACTGATATGTCGAATACAATGGATATGTTGAACTGATTTGTAAGTTCCAACTTCATATTTTTTAAGTATTTTACTCTTGAAATCTCGAATACTTGGATATCTGAAAGTTTTTTAAACAGTCCAATCAAGTTCGAGATAACGGAGTTTGACTGTATTTTGATTATGATATTTCTTGTCATTTCCTGGTTAAAGTATGAATATATTATACCCATGCTCCAAAGGAGAAGGAATATACTGTTTTACCCTTGTGTATATGTCTCTCTGTCAGTCTGTCTGTAACATAAATTTTCATCATATATTTCTCAGCAACATTTAATCGCACATGCTTGAAATTTTAACAAACTCTTTGTTTAGGTATGGTATATGATGGGATTCATTTTTGTAGTGATCGGTCATCAACTTCTTGTTAAATTAAGACTTTGTGTTTATTTTAAGCTCAGATTTTCAAACAAATTTTCATGGCAGATTTCTCAACAAATCTAATCGCAGATGCATAAAATATTACCACACTCTTTTTTAAGGCATGCCATATGGTAGATTTCATTTTCTAAAAATCCTGTCACATGTAAATGTTTACTCTGCGTATTTCAATTTGTTTATTCACATCAGAGCGGGGCATCACTAGTGAGCATTGCCTCACACTTATGTTGTTGCACGAATCTTTGATAACTGTGTTAATTGTTCTTATTCTACATATTTTATAAGCAAAATACATGTATGCTTATGAATGTAAATCCTTTGAGGAAAAACAAACATGAATTCAAAATATTTTACAGGTTCATTTTATTTTAAAATCCATGTTTTTCTTTATTAAAGTTCAAGTATATTGTAGTAATATATTGCTTAATAACATATCCATAACTCTTTTTAGGAAAATCCTACTGAAAAAGACAGTTGTCAGGGATATGATGGCAGCAAGACATCATTAGTCTATTGAAATTGTTGTTGCAACAAATGGCATATACCAGGATTATACGCTTTCCAAGGACACATTTACAGCAGCTGTAAAAGGATTCTTTGAAAGTCAATGTTCTATCATGGGAAAAGTTCTCTTAAACATTCCATTAGTATTGATATAAAGACCCGAAGTTCAAATGTCTTCATTATTAGGGAACTGTGATTTGACTCAGTACAACCTAGAGCAATTGTAAAGGACACATAATACACCTATTTGTACATTATTATTAAATAGCAACCTATAACAAAACTTCTAGCAATATCCTCTAACTACTGGGCTTTTATTTCTTAACATTTGTATGTACATGTATGTTCGATCATTGTTAAATGTGTTTTGGTATACAGTACAGTTAGTAAATAAACTTTATCTGATTTTTGAACATATGTAAAACTTGAGAATATCTAAAGAAAAAAAAGATGAAAAACTTATGAATCATGACCTATTTTACTACACATTGTCCAGATAATTTGTACATTATTCTATTAAGCTGAATTCCCAATTTCTGTTAAAATTGCTTCTCATGTGAGCAATGTGACACAAGCTACTTGATTGTTTTAAGTTCTATAATCAAATGATTACATATGTATCTTCATTTTGGTGAAACTATGTTGTACAGTATGAAAAACTGCAGTTTCAAAAGTTCAGTTTCCTAAATTCTCTGATATTTTTTCATCATTTCCATCCAAATTACACTGAATAGATTTTACCTATGTAATAGTCTGGCCCAAGATATTTATGACACACATCTGGACATATTTAATAAAAAAACCATATATGTGAAGAAATTGAAATTGAAATCAATAAAGGGCAAATTTCCAAGATATCTTCATTGACACATTATCGTTTTTCAACTTGCATATCAGTGTCAACTGGTTATACAAATATATTTTACAAATAAATATCTTGATGCTCAAATTGCTTTTCCAGTTTTATTTTTATTTAAGGCATTATCCACACTTATCTTGTACAGTTACTGAATCTTTCCACATTGACCATCTGCTTCAATTGACAAATAAGTACATATACCGTGTTCTTTATGATTTGTTAACTATTACTTCAATTTTTTCATTTTTTAACTGTAATGCCTTTATAAAATATCAAAGTTTTAAAGTACTGTATCATAATTCTATCCACAATAAAATCAAATCATTGAACCAATATATATCTGTTCTATTGTATCTTAAGGCAACCAATAAGAGAGAAATTTTTATCATTCATTGACATGTTACCATAACTACCCCTTATCAAACTAATTCTGAAGAAAATAGTCATAACATCGACAATATGCAATGATGCTTCCGCCTATCAGTACTTTCAGTACTTTGATTTTTAATGTGACAGCCCATGTGAACCAGGCCTAACCGTGCATGCCCCTGTCTTTGTTTGTTTATATCCATTAGTAACCAAGTCTTTTTTTTTTACAGTGGGAAAACTTGTCCTGTGTGTAGGCAGTCACTGCTGGATTGAAAACTTGAATGCAGAAGAATTTTTTATATATTTTTTTTTCATTTGTTCCATCTTTTCATACTCTGATATTTTTTAGGTTTTGTTTTTATGATAGTGGAAAGGATAAACAAGATTGACGTTAATGTAAAATTGATTTAGAAACAATACAGAATCATCACATTAGTAATATCATATACTGTTTGATGTACATAATTTTTTTTTATGATGGCCAATAAATGATCAAATAATTTAAATCAGAATTGAGATACTTATTGGCAGGTATTAAAGTATGTCTTATTCAACTAGTCAAGTCTACCTGGAAGTACCGCTTCTCTCTCTCTCTCTCTGGTTTATCATTTATTAGCGTATTGTGTTCAACGTGGCTGTAAACCTTATATAACCTTCCTTAGTCTTAAATTTATAAATTTTGAAGTGATGTAATCTTGAATGTTTAGATTGCAAACATATTTTAGATGTTTAAGGAACCAGAAGAACAGCAGCCAATAGTCGGGTTGAGCTGATGATACTACAACAATGGTTATTAAAACACACCTTATTCACCAACGTTTTTTATCTAAATTATTTAGAATACATGAACTTCAAACCAATTGATTCCCTTTGAAATTCAGAGAATATATGCGCAGAGTAAGAGGATTCAGGAGTGGGGTTGGGGGTGTGGAATGTTGGACTCCCCCAGTACTGAATTTTCAAATTAGCAGTAGAGGAATCATTTTCTCACCAGAGGTCGTGCTACACAAGCTTCGAAACAAGCATGGCGAGCACATATGGCATTGTTGATTCGTTTCTTCTGTACAATCAGCTTGAAGGGAAGTCATCGACGGGCGAAGAGTTTGAGGACATGTTTAAAAACATCACAGGAAATTACACTGCTGCTGATTTATGTAAAATCATCAATGAATTGGTAGCGTACAGAAACGGATTTTTCTAACATCTGTCAAACTAAATCATGTGTTCATATTTTAATTTTTACCTCCGCAAAATGGTTTTCCCAGTAACGTTGAAATAAAAATAAATAAAGGCGTTATATAAAGATTTTAATTTAATTATTTATAATCATATTCATAGATAAAAGGAAAAACTACATCGATTTTAATTAGATTTTGCCTATCGTTTAAGTTTGTACAAGAATCTTGTACATCGGGCGTTGACAAAGGTGTAAGCGAAGCTTGTGTAGCACGACCTCTGGTGAGAGAATGTAGAGGAATGGCACGTCAAATTTATGGAGGGTAATCGTGTTCAAAAATCCAGACATGTAAACTTGTAAATTCAAATATGCAATCGTGTTGGTGTGTTAGTCTGAGTATGAATGTATGTGATTCTGATCGTGTAACCTATAAAAACTCGAGCATAAACACTTTAAGATTTGACTCAGTTCCTTTGTATGATGCACATTTTGCTGCTTAAAGGTATATGTGGCGTATTTGGAGTAAAATTTTTGACACGAGTTTGAGTAAAAATATACATTATGCTTCTTATAATTAGACGTTTCACAAACTCTAGGCCCATAAAACATGTTCTGTCTTTAGTTATTTGTCTCTAAACTTTGCTATACGTCTGATGAATATTAATGTTATTCGCCATTTATAACGCCACTGCGCATGAGTGCGGGAAAACCTAGCATTGAAAACACGATGGAAGAAGAGTTTGTTTACAAATTAGAATCACGTTTTTCATGTCTTAAATTAGATAATTCTTATATCAGATGATACTCGAAGCATTATTATTCCGATATTCATTAATGTAGAACGATATAAATTGTTAATTACGTGTAATAAAGACGAAACACGATTTTAGCATCATCGACACGGTAAACGGAGTAAATACATGTAACGTTACCTCTCCCTGAGGGATGCATGTAGTGATGTACTGAGAGTGTTTATTTATTCTTTATTCAAAAATTCCTCTAAACGAAAATCCACTTGTGGTTTAAAACTTATAAAGTAAAGACACGGAACACATGGAGCACGAACCTGACTATAGCAAAACCCCTACAACTTCATCATGGAAACTTAAGTTTAATTTGGCTTTAATTCCTGTTCCATCAATCTACATGATCTCCGATGACAATCTTCCCTTTGTTCCTATACTTGTCAGTCTGTCTCTTTTTTCTTTCATTGCCAAATCTGTCAAACTTTAACGGTATACCTATCATTCTCGTCGTCGCCATTCTTGTTGATAGACCAAGATGGATGTCACGTGACCCATTTAAGGCGGGGTTATTCAAATCTTTTGTATTTTTTACCGTGCCGGTAAAAAATAAAAAATATGTTTTTGATTTCTTGTATCTTTGTTATGCGATTGACTTATAAAGCGTAATTTGTGTGAAAGTCCTATCTTTAAGTAAAGAAATGAAGCAAATAATCAGATCTTATTATTGTTATTCACCAAAAATACGCCACATATACCTTTAATTGTTTTTGTTAGTTAATTTAACCTTCAACTTTGCACATTTTAAATCCATATACTTTCTGCATTTGTATCTTCACCCTCGGATATAGCACAGTTGACATGTTACAAATCAACAAATGTGAAGTCTACAAGTTTGTCGAATTTTGACATGACCTTATATGGCAAATGCTCACTGCGGGAAAAGGCATGCTGTAATCGCCGGAATGGACTAAAATAAACATAAAATTCAGTTAAACTGTTCTGATGAACGATACTATTTTCTTTGGATCAAAAATATTTTTTTAAAATTTTTTTTATAAAAGAAGATTTTGAGGCATGATTGAAACTGGACCAAACATAGCTGCAGGTCTGTAGCTCCCGGTCTGAAAAATTCGGATGGACGACCTGGGAGCTACAGGGCCACCCATTGAAAAATTGCGCAGAAAAACGTGCGCAAGTTTTGGACTGATTTACCTTATTTATACGCAAATTCTGTGAAAACAATTAGTACCATTAAATTCTTCATGCAATTTACTACTGATATCGCCTCTTTATTTGCCTCAGACTTTCTCCGAAACACGCTACCGACCTCGGAAAATCAAGTATGTTGAATTTACATCGAGATCGAGAGTCGCCATTTTTACATGTAAACAAAGTGCACCACATGAATTTACTGGACTGGTGATGGTGTTTAAAAGACTATCCGAGGCAAGTGAAGAGACGATATCAGTAGTAAATTGCATGAAGAATTTAATGGTACTAATTGTTTTCACAGAATTTGCGTATAAATAAGGTAAATTATTCGAAAACTAGCGCACGTTTTTCTGCGCAATAAATATACAATTTTTTCAATGGGTGGCCCTGTAGCTCCCAGGTCGTCCATCCGAATGTTTTCAGACCGGGAGCTACAGACCTGCAGCTAGACCAAACAAGAAGAGGTGAATGTTTGTAAAAATCGGTGCCGGTGTGACGAATGCGCTGGTTTCTGTAATATAATTCCCATGGACACTGGTACATGTAATATACGATAAGGGTTAACTTTTACTAAAAAAAAAAATTGCCTAAAATCTATTCCAATATTGCTAAAATAATTTGACATGTAATTTAAACTGAAAAATATAAAGTTGAATACGTGCTCTTTTCTAGAAATGAGACGGATCAAGAAATTTCCTTGGGGGTGAATATCTTTTGTGCAGCATGGGGTTTGGAGACCGCCGTGAAGCCCATATAGCTTCATTGCTTACCTAAAAGCTAAGAATTTTGAGAGTGAATTTTATATTCCTCATTTCTTTAAAATTAAACGACTTGCAAAAAAATTTGGTAATTTTTCGCGAAAAATGTATGTATCTATATATTTTTTCAAATATCAAAATGACTTTGTTGTGCAAGTGCATGATAAATAATAAAACAATCTGAAACTGTTATGAAAGAAGTTTTATAATCATTAATTAAAGTACAAAATGTTGTCAAAAATTGAAAGGTTCTGAAGAAATAAATAAGGGATACTAGTATGTTTTTATAATTATATTTTTGCTTCGAAAATCGAATTTCTGAAATTAAGGAACAGGTGGGTTTAACAGATTTGATTCTATATGAAATGGTAGAGTTTTAATTTTAAAATCTTATAAATATATACTGTAATGACAGTAATTTTACAAAACCAAGTAGCTACTTTATGGTAATCAGTATATGTTCACAAGTGGCTGTAAAGCTGTAGAGCTTTTCGGAAAATTTTGATTAACCAACTTCACTGAGTGTGTCTGGATTGAATCGAGATTCAGGACGCCATACTTATATCCCGTATTAATTGCTTGATGTCAAAACATTTTTGCTATTACAGTCAACCTTATGGTTGGAATTTTTTTTTTTCATTTAAAGGGACCTGGACACGATTTCAGATGAAAATTTTATTTTTTATTTTTATGTATTAAATAGTTTACTTGTGTATTTTGAATGATTTACCAAAATTTAAATGTTAGAAGTCGTGTTACAAGCGAGATACAGAGGAAAGAAGTTGTTGTTATGTAAACAAAGCTCGAGTCTTATATTTGTTTACAAATAATGTAAAGTAAAGAAATTACCATTTCTTTGACAAAATAACTTCTGGAAACAAGATAAACTTATTAAATGTGTTCATAAATAAGTTTATCAACAACAAAATTCAACTTTAGATTGAAACTTTTACCAATTCAAGACATAGGACTCGAGCTTTGTTTACAAAACAAAGAATTTTAACCTGTGCAACTCGCATGTAACTCGATATTTGACTTTCAAATTTTGACAGAGCATTAAAAACATCCATATTGACCATTCTAGACATTTAAAATGAAAATATAAATTTTGAAAAAAATAAGCTCAAATCGTGTCCAAGTCCCTTTAAAAGAGAGGGGTGCCGCTTCTCATGTCTCATCTAAATCAAAATCTTAAAACTACTGTTTTCAGGTAGATAGTTTTTCTTATCGATAATTCAGTTCTTTAATTAATCAGCAGACCGACCCCCTACCCCGTGATTTTTTTCTTCTTTTTCGGGGGGGGGGGGGGGGGCGGGGCTGGGGGGCTCTTGTCTTAACATTGTGGTAGCGATAAGGGTGCTTTTGGTGATATTTTCTTTATTCAGCCGAACTCTAAGTATACTTACACGATTTGTTAAATGTACTTTAAGACAATAGAAATGCGTGTATACATTTAAACAGAGCATGATATTAAAATTTTCAAGATCTAAAACATCCGATGCCGATTGAATTCTTCCATCTTCGCTAGCCAAGTGTACGATTCGTTTTAAAAACGAGCCTATAATCTATTGTTCGAAAAGTCGTACTTCCTAAAAAAATGTTGTTATCAAGAAATAATATATGTAATATTTTTTTTATTCATTCTGTGCCCGTTCCGGCGATTACGGCAGGCCTTTTCTTGCAGCTATCTGGGACGTCACTGTTTCCATATGGTTATGTCAAAATTCGACAAACTTGTAGACTTTACATTTGTCGATTTGTAACATGTCAGCTGTGCTATTTCCGGAAAACGGAGATATAAATGCAGAGACTACCGATGGAAAATGTGTATTATAGTGACAGGTTACATGTAAATAACAAACAGCATTTTAAAGTTGCAAATGTACATATTTATACTCAGGCTCATACACCAACACGATTGCATATTCGAATTTACAAGTTAACATGACTGGATTTTTGAACACGATTACCCTCCATACAAATTCACTAAAATGAGCTTTACATAGTACCACGGTTGTAAATCTACGTTTATCAACTGTAAACTACATGTTTATAAATTACATGTAACAGCAACTGATTACAAAAACTAAATTACAGTATACTGTTTACAAATAGTAAACTATATCAAACGATGTAAATCTATATTTCACATCACTATGAAACATTATGATATAGTTAACGCTTTCAAATAATATACATGTATGCTTCACAAATGCATACAAAACAACAGTTTACCGGTAACAATTAGGGGGTCCGAGAGATAATTTTGTTTCAAAGGGGGGGATGTTCAGAGCCATTTTTGTTATTTACTTTTACTATGTGAGTTTGATAAGTTTGAACTTTACAGGGAGTGGGGAGAGGGTTCCTGGATCCGCGCATGGCGTATCTGATTTGCATCGGAGATTCACAATTTTCCAAGACACTATGAGTATCTAAATTTTTTTCGATAAAAACTGTGGCGATAGTTTGTTAATCATACAGCTATAGATAAAGATTTTAAATTGAAAATCCGTTAAACGGTTTATAAATAGTTTTATCATCTTTCTCTAGCCAATGACTTCTATACTATGTATTATATAAAGTATCTCAGTAATTCATAGTCTTGATATCTAAGCGTTAATATTTTATTTCTAATTTAAGTGAAAGGCTAGTTACTGTTACCCTATTTAATACTTGTAGTTAGAGGGTATTCATCAGCAGCTATATAAGCATATGATTGTGTGAAACCTTGTTCCATAAACAGGTGATCGTTACAAAGTTATATTTTATATTTATTATAGTACGTATCTTGAAATAATGTAATCTACAAAAGCGCTACATTGAAAGTTTATGTTTTTATTTAATTAAATATTATATTAATAATGATATAGAGCATATTTCTATTTTTTTGTAAATTGTGTGCAAGGGCAGTAACTCTTATTGACCCTGAAAGGATGATGCATTATAACCAGAGTTATCCTTCTTTACAAATAGTTTGATTAGTAAACTGAGCAGTAATGTATTTCATGATTATATATTTGAATATGATTGTATTTTTTATGCTGAAACTTATTGTATACAATGATCATTTTTATACTGTTAATTGTATTACAGGGTTTAATCCTTTAATCCCTATATCTGAATAAGAGAAGAACCCTTAAGTGGACTTGTTTATCTTTGGGACAACCCACTATCACAGGATATACACGTCCCTGATCTAACAGCATTCTCTCACCAGAGGTCGTGCTACACAAGTCTGTCAACGTCCGATGTACAAGATTCTTGTACAAACTTAAACGATTGGCAAAATGTAATAAAAATCTATGTTGTTAATCCTTTTATCTATGAGTATGTTAATAAATAGTTAAATTTAAATCTTTAACGCCTTTATTTATTTTTATTTCAACGTTACTGGAAGAAATATTTTGCGAATATGATCACATGATCTAGTTTGACAGATGTTTGAAAAATCAGTTTCTGTACGCTACCGATTTATCGATGATTTTACATAAATCAGCAGCAATTTCATGTCCTGTGATGTTTTTAAACGTGTCCTCAAAGTCCTCGCCCGTCGATGACTCCCCTTCAAGCTGATTGTACAGAAGAAACGAATCAACAATGCCATGTGCTCGCCATGCTTGTTTTGATCATGTGACAGACTATACAGAGGTGTGAGCGAAACTTGTGTAGCACGACCTCTGCACTGGTGAGAGAATGGATCTAACAGTTCAATTTAAGACAACAGTTTGATTATCTGATAAACATTGTTTCTTGATTTGTGAACCTCTTCATAAAAATAGTTTCAATATATCATAGTTTAAAGTGAAAAGACTTTCGTCAGCGTGCGTTGAAAATATACCCCGGTAGGAATTATTTACACCTTTCTCCCCCCCCCCCCCTTCTTCATCCCCTGGACAATGGGGGTGCAAAGGGTGAACCTCTCTAAGGGGAAAAAGTATATCCGCGCCTTCAAGAAACTTTATAAAAAATGTAATTTTGCACGATTACGTGTCAAATCTCTTCCTACAAGCTTAAAACACCGGTATGCATAATTTATAGATTTACCATACGAACCGACCTTGGTACGACCTGTCTTTACCATAAACTTAACCCACAAGGATTAAAAGTGAACCAGTTTAGCTGCGGAAAGTTCCACCGATTTGTTCAACTTTTCCCAAATAACGTCATATTTAAATCAGTTTCAGTACATCGCTATGTTGATATACCAATAAAACTGTACACATTATTATGGCTGAAGTCGAGAAATACGGATGTGAACATTACAAAAGAAAATGCGCATTGGTCGTAAGGGAATGTTATATTAACGTTACGTCTCGAATATCCTCAGTCTTTTGTGCATTAGTAATTCTGTATTTCTTTCCCAGGCTCCATGCTGCAATAAGGCTTATATCTGTCGAGTGTGCCACGACGACAAAGAGAATCACGAGCTTATAAGGAAGAAGGTGATGCAGGTACATTGTCTTACCTGTAAAAGAGTTCAACAGGTAAGTAAACGTGTGAAATAACAGGCTTTCCTTTGACAGGTATATCAATTCACCAGAGGCGTGTTCAGCAGAGCAAGTGCTTCTGAGCTCTTAGCAAAATTCCATATACCTCGGGTTTGCATTTAAGATCATATAGCAGCTATCTTGCTCTATGTAGCCATCATTATCTTGATGGATACACTGACTTAGAAATAACAGGATTAATTCATTTAGTCATTTAATATGACCTAAATATCTAACCTAGCAGGAACTTCGGTTGAATCATTATAAGATCAAGCTAATATGAGACTGTTTCATTTAATATATATATCATAACGCTGGAGGCCAGGGAGGGCAACAGTTTTTATTAGAGGGGAAGGAGAGGTCTAATTTTAATTAGAAATATGAAAGAAATCATTCTTCCAGAGAAAACGGGGCAGGTGTAGTTTGTGTAGGTAATGTATAAGCAAGATTCATGTGTATTTTACATGTTCAATTATAGTTTCAGAAACACTTGGGGTTATATGGGTGGATATAGAAGGGTTTCAATTTTACATAGAAATATATAAAAAAAGGAATCATTCTAAAGAAAATGTAGGCTTTAAATCAGTAATAAGTACTGACACCTGTTTCAGGTGCAGAGTTCCTGTGAGGAATGTGGTACAAAGTTTGGGAATTACTTCTGCGAGATCTGCCGTCTCTATGACGATGAGGACAAGCAGCAGTTTCACTGTGATGGGTGTGGCCTCTGCAGGTAGAATTTCTGTTGGGAATAGTTGTAATTAAATGTCTAAAATTTAAAGCATAAAACCCAGATTATCACCAAAAAGTAATACTTTGACATAATTGCTTACCCCTTTAAGTAGCTGTCTAAGAGTATGAAATAATCTTACCATTATGAAAGAATATTTCTTAGTATGATTTTTTTATTTAGTAGGGCATTTGGTTTATATATGTAGATTTGTCTTAATACACATTTTTATTTATAATGATTGTGTGATTATAGCAAACTCTGACTGGTTAAAACTTTATGTATTTGAATCTGTAGGATTGGAGGGAGGGAAAACTTTTACCACTGCGATGTTTGTGATGTATGTCTGTCTATATCCATGAAAGATAATCACAAGGTAAGGAATTACACTTATTTTATTTCCATCATCATCATATTGATAACACATCTTAATATAAATACTTCTGCTTGAGTTGTTAATTCATTAACTCAATAGCTTGTGTTATATGAAGCCCACATACATGTATAAAGTACTGCTGTTTTTTCTTCTTGACAGTGTATTGAGAAATCGTCTCACTCAAACTGCCCGGTGTGTTTGGAGGATCTTCACACATCCAGAATTGCTGCCCATATTCCCCCCTGTGGTCATCTAATACACTAGTGAGGGTTATAATGTACTCAATTATTTCAAGCTAACTTTTTGATATAATTAAAAGGAAATTTTGTGTTTTTCTTTTTCCAAATAGATGTAAAATAATTTAATTTCAAAATCTTTGTATACTTAAGCACAGAAAAGAAACCTTTTGAAGTTTTGTTTTTCTATTTCTAAATTGACATAGAAAAAATATTTTCTTTCACTCCTTATAACATGTACACAGCACCTTTAAAGAAATTTTGATGATTTTTTTTCCAGCAAGTGTTTCAAAGATATGCTCAAAACTGGGTAAGCATAGCACATCCTTTATCTTTACTGAAAATCCAAATATCTGAAAAGTGTGCATTTGTTGAAGAAGTACTACATATATTATAAGTTGTAAAGTCATCTTATTTTGTGTTATGAATTATAAATCAGACTATTTTACAGTAACTATGCCTGCCCTATCTGTGGTCAGTCAATGTTGGACATGAAGGAGGTGTGGCAAAATGTGGATGAGGAGGTTTCCCAGTGTCCGATGCCCGAGGAGTACCAAAATTACTACGTCCAGATCCTGTGTAAAGATTGCCATGAGGTAAATTATTTATAAACATTAGATTACAAGGATTGATGTTGACATATTACATTTTACTGTGTATTCTGTTTGGCAAAAAGCAGCTTCTACTCTATCATGTACAATGCCAAATTTTATGAGTTTTATAGATAAATGAGCACATTCAGAAAAATGATAAATCAAATCTATATGCTAACCTGTTGAAAAATCAACCTCCTGCCAAATATGGTACATGTTTAATATAATTTGTTTTCAGCATACATTTTAGCAAGTCTTCTTCTCATATTAAATATGATTTTTATGAACATACTATATATATATGTGGACATTTAAAAAAAAAATACATGTAAACATTGAAAAATGAAATTGAACATATTTTTGTTCAGGAGAGTCGTGTTCTGTTCCATGTGCTTGGTCTGAAATGTCAGCAGTGTGGGTCGTACAATACCTGTCGTACCCAGGAACCGGAAGGTGCAGAGGGGAGTGAGTGTACACCCCCAGGCGTGAATGCTAGCACCACTCAAGGTACAACAGAAACTTCAATAAATGATCAGGCAGAGAGTAACCCCTCGGCATCCTCAAATAACTCTGCAAGAGGCTCTAATCTAACTGAATTAGTCAGTGATCTAGAGATTTCTGGGGCACATGCAGGGAATTTTTCCGGTAGCTCTGCCAGTAATACTTCAAAATAAAAAAGATTAATTGCATGACAGAGTTTTTAGTGGTATCAATAAGCTAAGCGTGTTCTAATATTTATTATTATTGCTTTGAATTTTGATATTAGGATATGGAATTCTTTTTTCAAATGAAGTTTTATCAACCAAAATTTTTCTGCCAGTAATACATGTGTTCTGGTTTGTTTTGGTTTTTCTTTTCTCTGCACATTTCAACCTCTGTTCTTTAAAATTTCTAATAGTGCATTTATTTTCTAAAATTGCCTTTACTGTATATGGAGCTTTTTCTCCAGGTTTCAAACTGCCTCGGTTTGGTAAGGAATGGTCTGTGAAACACGATATACCAATCTTTCCCTGTTGATTGTGAAAAATATTTGAAATACTGATATATGCATGTATCATGTTTTTTGAAGTTGTTAAATTTTTAATTTGGACAGTTAATAGTTGTGTTTTTTTAACATTTGTCTGTGACAATACTCAGAGCCAATTATTGGTTAGCGATCATGGAGTATTGATTTATATCTTTTGTTCTATATGTGTATACTTTAGTATTTATCATGTCTCTAGATATCGGTGAAGAGTAATTTGTACATGACAGTACACAGGATCAAGATTTTCAGTGATAATGGACTACTGTATATTGAGGGTTTTTTTGTGTATCATAAAATTTGCGAAAAATGGGGAAAACATTTGGAACATGTTTAATTTGCGGCAGTCATTTAATGTGATTTCAAAAGTTTTTTATAGAAAATCAGACGTAATATAATTTCTTCGCATTTGCGATGTAAAAATGATTGCTAAAAAGCGAAATTTAGATCATTTCGAAAATTAGCAGATACACAGTATATCAACTATTATTTATTATATACATGTATTCAAAATGTATACTTGTTGTGTTTATTGCAAGTACACATTGGTGATTGCTATTAGATCTCAATGTATGCTTGTCATATTAAGAATTAGAGTTTGATAGGTTTGATACCAGAATAAAATTTGTATTGTGATACGTACTGCATTTCTAAGTCAATCAGTTGAAATTGACAAAGATTCTAGTCCTGGTAAGACATGTAGATGGGAAATCACAAATTTTTTTTCACACTAATGATCTAAGCAAATGATTCTGAGAATTCATATTACTGAAATAATTTTTACTCATAAAAGTTATTGCTATATACCGGTACTTGTATTTTATATAAGGTTATGTGTTCTTCTATTTTGCCAATAAAATAGCAAAAAAGAAAAGTAAATTACGTAACAATTTACAAAGTGTACATTTTTTTTAAGTTTTGCTATTCATAATGTTAAACATATCAAAGTGAAATCAATGTGATTTTTTTTTTTGGGGGGGGGGGTTGAGTTTTGATAGAGATAAAACTTTTTTGGCAATCATTTATGTGAATGGGCAGGTGTTTTTGAAGCAATAAAAAAAAGCCAATTATTAAGGGAAACTGTATTTCTTATTTGAATTTTTACAGTTGATGACAAATATTATTATGTATACTGGTTTAAATATGTATTTGTTACTTAAATTTTGTTTTTTAATATTGATTTTGCAGGCATTCTTAATTTCTTTGGATAAAGGAGATGTGTAGAGGTTGGTCAGGGGACATAACTGTGTTCACATAGCTCCCACTGGCCTATGGTTGTATTGAGTACTGGGGTACTCTTATATAAACTGAAAACATGGACATTTGAAAGATATTTTTCTTCTTCATAAGTTTTATGATTTTAAATTAAAATATAGGTTATTTTTCTGACAACAAACTGGTACATTGGGGAAAAATTTGTAAAAATTAATGAAGTAACTTCTCTTTACAGCAAATCTTTGAGCAAAATTAAAACATAAGTTGTGATACTGTGTTGTTTTAAATGAGTGTTTATTGTATTGAACTCCTGAAGTGCGTGAACCTTTTATGATGTGACTTGCCAATGACTCATGACCACTCTCTAGGTTGTGAATAGTGTTAACTTCCTCTTTCATTGGTCCTTTTGTCACCCAGCTGTGGATTAATAGATAAAGTCATCCTACGCGCATTTTTTTAGCATACGTGTACGTAAGAGAAAAATAGAGAAAAGTGCGTAACAAGTATTTTGTGAAGAAGAAAAGCTTTCAAACGGCAGGTGCCCGTAAGTTAACATGAATCTTACTCGTGCATTTTTGATAGCAGAAGACACTTGACTATATCACTCCAGTGGTGTCGGAAGCAAATTGAAAGTGGGGGGGGGGGCGACTTATCAGAAATCTTGACAAGCAAATTAAAAAGGTTATCCTTATGGTATGGTTATGTCTAACTTTGCCAAAAAAAGTGAAGGAGGGCGGTGGGGGTGGGGGGCTAAGCCCCCACCCCTAGCCCCCCCCCAGTTCTGACGCATATGCACTCATAAATGTTACTATGTCTTTCTTTTCTGTCTTGCCTTTCCCCTGTAACCCCCCCTCCTCGTCACCAGAAATGGAACTTTTTAATTTGTTGGCAACATTAATCGGATGCCTTGGAAAATGATTAAACCGTATTAACTTTAGAAATGAATATAATGTGACATAATGCAATGCTTCAATATTATGTAAAGTTTGATGATTCTGATCATAAAGGGTTTCTTTAAATCGTGCCCACAAGCCTCTGTATGTCTACAACCCCACATACATGTATTGTTATATCAGTTTCTGTTATAGTAATAGATAAACCCTCCTCAACACGGTTTGTGCGTGAATATACTGGAAAAAAATGATTTTTCCCATTTTTAGAATAGACACGCTTTTAATAAAATCTTGGTATGAATAATCGTAGAGGCTATACTTTAAAGTTTGTATTTTAATACAGTGTAATATTAAATCATATGCAATGTTGGAGGCGTCTTGAACACGCGTTGTCTGCCCTCGATGTTCCGAAATGTTTCAGTAGGTGAACTGCATTATGTGCTGGAAAATTTCCATACCAATGTTAAGATATATTAGAACCATTTTAACAAGACCTTGGACTTTCGGTAGGATGTAACTGTCATTTTCCTGCGTCAAAACAAGTAAAAATGACGCTGGTTTAAAGTGAAATATACACAGATTGCGTAGTCTTAGCTCAAATACCAGACAAATCTTGTTGATTTCAAAGAGCAGTGGCTGAGTGGCCAACAATGAAATAGACAGGCCTACGTCACAATGCTGTTTGACTCAACTACCCAAAGTCCAAGCTCTTGTTAAAATGGTTCTAATGCATAAACACATCCTTTTTACAATTGTTGGTATAGGGTATATTCTATTATATTAAATAAGGAGGTTACATGCATATCATTGACCGATTGAGTGCAAGGAATGAAATGAATGATGTAACTAACTAATTTGAATTCCATTCAAACTTTTCAGGGTTTGAAAAGTTTCCGAGAGTTTAGTAAGTTACTGCGTTGTAAGATTTTATTAGTCCGCGACAGGCATCAAATCAATGTGATTCATATGAACCAGACCTCGGGGGGGGGGGAGTGGAGTGAGAGACGGAGAGTGGGTTGAAAGGGGAAGAGGGTATTAAAGGTACTTGCGCAAATCTAGAAGGGGGGGGGGGGTCGGAGTGTCCGGAAAATTAAAATGCCTTAAACTCACAAAGAATTGTGAGCTCTGTATCTTGATTATAGCTCTACGCCTGACACTCGAAATTTTGATTTGAATTGCATTACTAAAGCACTATAAACAAAAATTAAATATAATCACCAAAATCGTGACCATGGCCTCTTGGAGACAACAACACTGGATGGAGATCTAGAAGGACAACTTCAAGCCTTCTGAACACAAATGCTTTCCTCCAGTCGGTTCCATCTTGTAATTTTGACATAAAATAATAATTGTCATTGCACTTAATGAGCACGTTTAATCAACATTCTGACGAGTACAGTTGAAACAGCTGTCATACAGCGTATATCGAACTTTTTGTTTCGGAATTTTATTGTATTACTGGATATTTCTCAATAAACTTTGAAATTGTTTTGGATATCATAGAGAATCAGAACTTTATGTAATTCCATCAAATTGAATCAAAATAGATAGAAAAATCACTGAGGGACGTGTATCACAAATCTGCTCATAGGGTATGTAGAATTATTAAATTCACAGTGTCAGAGCTTCACATTCGCCTCCGCTTGGGATAGATCTCTCGAACTGCAGGACCCACTCTCCTAACTGTGAGCTACATCTACCTTGGCAAGTATAAAAAACTGCTTGCAAAGCTCCAAAATTGTGATATTTTAATAGTGTTTTTATTAAAAAAGATTTTTAACCTTTGGGCAGACTAATATTTTATTACCATGCAGTTTATATGAATATATAATTTAAAAAAAAGGAAACAATTTTGCAGGAACCGTTTTGAAATTTATAACAGTTACTGTTGATTGAAAAAATAAACATGTAGCATTTGTGTGCACAAAGTATTATCATGAATAGAGTATTGTAAATCCAACAATTGTTTTTTGAAGTATTGAGATATCACAGCTGGCTATTTATGTTTGCAGTAGTCCATTAATTTCTTGGGATAAAAGAGATACGGAGGGGCTGGTCAGGGGTCATGACTGTGTTCAGTACAGTTCCCACGGGGCTATGGTTGTACTCGAGCCGAAAGTTCTGAACAATCTGTGAAAAGGAAAATTTGATAATTTAGGATATTTCAGTTTGATGCCCCGTATATGATTATGATATTTTATAACTTAAATATCATATTTATAACATATATTTTATATATTTTAAATTTATTGAATGAAAAGTATGAAATTTTGATGACAATCGACTATGAAATAGATTGAAGTAAAATTTGAATACTTAAAAAAAAATAGATGGTTTTTACTAAGTTTGATAATAACCTTTGTCAGCAAAATATGCAATTCCTGTTCAGCGAATCTTCGACCTGGATTAGAAAAATGAAGAAAATTGTGTATTTTGTGACAAATACTTTACAACAACTTGAATGGACTGGAATGGAGTTATAGAAAAAAAAATCCCCACAGTGACTTGCCTATGCACATGCGCGCTCCATGACCCCAAACCAGGTTTGAGATGGCTTTCACTTCCTGTTTCATTGCGGTTCCTTTTGTCCAACGCTCGGGTTTAAATTTTTCAGGTTCAGGGAAATACTTTTCGTCTTGACACATTCCATACACATGTCCTTGAACATGGGTCTGTAAAATGTGTAGAGTATGTATATCTGACGGTATGCATGCATAGTCTAAATAGAAACGCCTTATGCATAAATGAAAGATGCTCGTTTAACTACAATATACATTGTTATGGCAAACCAAATTTTAAAAAATGAGCTAAATATAGTTTTACAGTTGATAAACTAGATTTACCAGAAGTAAGTTATAGTTTTCGAACGGTAAACTTTAGTGAACGATTCGTTAACTATAAATAATGGATTTTATCTATAAAACCATATTTAATGGTTGTAAACTATAGTTTACGAATGCTAATCTTAGTTTATCTGTCTGTATTTAAACGTTAACGATAGATTTTGCTAATAAATAAAGATTCACATCTGTAAACTATAATTTACATTCGTTAACTTTAGTTAAGAGTTAATTTGTTAATCATAGTTGCATAAATCGTGAAACTATATTTATCAGATAACTCTAATAATATTATAGTTTAGAGTTTACAAATCGTGAAACCGTATTTATCAGATACACTATGTTTTGCAATCGCAAATGATTGTTTTCAGTGTTAATTATTATAGTTTACACTTCTGAACATAGATTATCACATTACCTATGGTTTACAGATTTAAATATAGCTTATGGTCCGTAGGCTATAGTTTACAGCTGATAAACATAGTTTATCGACTGTGAAACTATGTTTAGCTCATTTTTGTGATTTGGCGTGGTATACATTTTTTATCGCAGTAACATGAAATTTTTGAATGCATTATCTAACATCTTACCCCGGCTGGAATAAGATATCCTGCGATTTCAGTGTCCTTTGGCAGATATCGGGTGGTGGCAAAAGTGATGGGGTAAAGTCTACAAAAAAAATTCTAAATCACAAAAAGGTATAAAATAAGGTATTTAACCAATAGAATTACGATTAATCTGTCAAATTAATCATTACAAGCACCTTCTTACATACAATGTAGTTTGTTTTCCTCCGGTCATTACGGAGTTTTAGGCAGGTGAACTATGCATTGTTATAGTTTTCTAAATCTAAAAACACATTGGACACAAAATGCAACCTTCACTCATAGACAAAGTATAGCTTATGGATGCACGTATTTATATTGAAACGACAACTATGAAATTACAGGATGAAATTCTCAGTTCCCGAGATAACAAGTTTTGAGAAAAGTGTGTATGAATAAAGAAGATAAACGTAGACAATGATGATAGAAAATTGAACGTAGAGACTCAAGAAAAAGGTATATAACATGCCTGAAGGTCTCTTTCATTACTGCCCTGACGTATTGAAGTTCGGGAAGTTTTTCCGGGGTGATGGTTTCGTTGTTGGGTAAAACTCGCTTGGTTTCTTCGTACAGTTTCTCCTGTGCCTCTGGGTTATTGGCTAGGCTATACAGCGCCCACATGGTTGCAGATGAAGTCTGCAAAAGAACTTTCATTAGATGTCTTGTAACTTAAACTATAAAACCAGAAACCGCATCATTTCCATACATTCAATAAGATTCCACAAACTTTCTATGTTAGAAAGGTTTACCGTTTCAGTGGCGCTGATAAGCATGTCTACAACGGTGGACAGAGCCTCGTTTTCAGTGAGGGATTTCTGGTTCATCATGTATTCTATAAAAGAGGACTTTTCTCCCTCTTTGACAGGATTTTGTTGGAGTTGAACGGCTTTCTGAACGAGAAGAACAAAATAATAGTATAAAGATATTAATGATTACTATTAAACTAATTGTTTTTGACATTTAAAATTGAAAATTATCTTGCCGGTATATTGTAGAACGTACGTTATCTACGAAAGATCTGCCAATTTTAAAGATATTGTCTGCATGGTGCTCGAACTGTTTCCATGTTTTTGTGGGGAATATTTTGTAGAAAGGAAAGTTAAACATTAGAGGTTGCATTGTTTTGAAGAATCCTTGCAGATGTTCCACAAAGTTTTGAGCTTCTTGTGGAGGGTTCGGTCCAAGAGCGCCGAATCTTGAGTCAAATAAGAAAGTACCGATGGCTGAAATAGCAAAAACAAGAATAGTATTTTATATTATACGAAAATTAAAAAAAAAAAACCAGTGTCTCTTTTCAATGAATAAATTAATGTAAGAAAAAATGATTATGTTCCTTTCCCGAAAATATGTTTAACTCTTTTGCCAAAACAGAAATTAAACTCAGTTACTTAGCTAAAAAAACAGTTACTTAACAAAATCTTTGCAGCATTTTTTTCAACATTTTTTGAGAAAAACTATTTTTACGGAAATGTTCTACACTTTATTATGGAGTATCTAGAAAAATCTAAAACTTGACTCATTTGACTCAAAAATATGTTCCTAATTTACTTTTTTTTAAATCGAAATGCGTTAAATATCTAAAATTAAACATGCATTAAAATTTGGAGAACATAATCTATTAAAAAATTACCAAAAAACCTCTCTAAATTTTGTACAGGTTAAGTTTCCTTACAACAATGAAAATGTATTTAGAATTTTACAATTTCATAAAAACGAGGATGATTTAGATCCGCGAAAATCTTTGAGTTAAAACCTCATGGGAAATATATCAAACAGACACATTTAGTTACTTACACTCCATTGACCATTTGAACAACTGTTTCTCAAAATCAACGATCTCGTTCTGTTGGTCTCGGAGGCTGTTTAAATGACTAATGAAGTCGTCAGCTACTTTGTCCATGTCTGTACAGTAGTCCAGGACTTCTTTCATCTTCAACATCTTTTTGGAGACCACAGTGCGGACCTTGTACCACTCAGAACCCTGTCTGGGGAAAAGAAATTTCCGTGAAACAAGTGAGAAAAATGTATTATGTTTTCCTCTTAATAATCTCACTGTATCATTGTTGTTGTGAATAGAATATTATATAGGAATAAATGAACAAATGAACAAACCAGTGTATTGACAGTTGGTAAACAACATACTGGTTTACTCGGTTTAAAATTACGTTTTACATGTAAATTATTTTAACATTACATGTACTTGAAACACAAAGGTTTCAGGACCATAGCTGGTGGTATTCTGACTGTATCCCCCCATAACGCTTACAAGTCTACAAGACCCTGTCCGAGCTGTTTCTGTTCCCGGTAGTATTGCCATGGCTCCATTGGATGACGTCTCGGGGTCTTGCCGTCTGCTGCGATGACCTTGTTGTACTCAATAGGGTCAGAGATGATAACTGTTGAAAGGTTTGCAATGTTTTCTTTGAAAATTGGTCCGTGCTCTAACGCTCTTTGTCTGTATGCCTGTTGGTAAATGTGCACAAAAATATACAAAAAATCTGTTAATCATACATGGTTCACAAATATCTGACACAAAAGTAAGTGAGACACAATCTCCTGCGTCAAATCAAAGTACTGAACCTACTTAAAGGTTGTTAATGTTTGGTAGGATTATAATACACCTATGTCTGAACATTGCTGATTCAGTGTAAGTTTATCTTCAGGGTAAGTTTCTGAGAAATTATCACAAGATTTTACCTCCTGCTATTTTAGCCTGTTGCTCTTTGAGCAAATAAAACAAATATAAAACTAGACAATGTTCAAGAAGAAAATAAATCCTCCAAGTATTGAAGACAGATTTAACTTTTGAATACATATACTGACGGAATAAATTGTTGTCACCAACGGAATAAATTGTTGTTACCATCAGGAAATTCTTACTTCGAATATTTTGTTGAATCGAAATCCGTCTTTCTTTATATAGTCAAAGAGCGTTCCTATAAGGGGCAGTCCCTTACTACCTGGTATGCTATCAAAAGATTTCAATGAAGTTTGGGCGGCTGTCACTGGTTCAGGTTGTGTCTGTTTGGGTGCCATGAGTTGATTAATTTGTGCCGCTGCTGATCTTAATGGGCACTGTGAGAGAAAAGCAAAACTTGCTGACAATTCACCGGACGAAATACCTCGTTTCATCAAAGTAATATACCAGTATTTACTAGTAATGCCAAATCAGTACTTTATTATTATTTCTTTTTATTTTTGTAACACTTTGGTAAGTTGCAAGGATGTCTGTACTTTAATTGTAGAAAAACATCAGACAAATACCTCTATTCAAGAAAAAAGTGGAAATTCATGCATAAAGTCTTGAATAAATAAAATAATTAAATATTGTTCAAAGTACATCAGCTTTTACAAGAAGAATTATTTTTCAACCTCTGGGTGGTGTCTTACCGACAGTGGGAGCGCGTCAGAGAGAGCTGCCACTTGCCTGTTGGTGGTGGAGGTGGAGAGAACCCGCTTTTGGACTCCTAAAGATTTGGTCAAAACTTTGCCGAATGAGGTTCCTTTGTTTGCCATTGTTTTTGGTCTGTATAAAAGTTTCCAAGGTAAACTAAATGCTTACAAGTTTAATCTGTGGCCAGTCATTTTCTTTGTTTTGTGACATGTACTTGATAAGAGTAAATTGCAATACAATATACTTATTATGTGAGCAAAATTTGTCAGAAAGAAAAAAACTATACTTTATTAATACATGTACTTTCATTTTAACGCAGAAGTTACATACCTTATTTGTAAAATTTCCGAAGATGGAAGTAAAAAAAAACCTAACGGGGTTCCACCCTGTTTAGTACTTATGGCACAGAATAGCGCAATCAAATAAGGCTTGATAACGCATTATATACTGTTTGGATAGGTCACGTGGTTCTCACAGCTATGGCGTTATAACACAAATAAGGTTAATATTCCTTCACTTGAGTTTCGTGAATGAAAATCACATCTTGTACGCAGGTGCAGCTTAGAGAAACATTGAGGAAATCGCATTTACCCCGTGGAGTTGTTGCATGAATGTAGGAATGACGAAAAGAGATAAATCGCCGTTATTTCGAGCTCTCTGATCGTGTTGGGCCTTGAGGTGTGTTCGAAGAGGAGTGCGTGATCCCCTAGAATCCGGGTCGATTCTAGGCAGAGGTGAAGGTCGTCTCCATTTTGTTGACGCGAACAAAACCATCGATGCAGCATTCACTTTATCCATTATCATATTATATATTGAAATTTAGGAAGCTTACATTTTTACCGGATTAGTTTTCAGGAGTGATTTTATTAAAAATATTTGGATAGTTTAAATATTTTTACGCTTTATGTTCTTCGATCTTAGCTTCAATAAAATATCTTTAATTGTATGAACACAAGAGTGGTGAAATTAATAATAATATACATGTATGTACACTGTATTTATTCATGATCATGAATTTTTGGAATTAAGTTCATATAACTACAAAATTATATTAAGATATAACTTTCCTGCAAATTGCAAATTTCAAGTCTGCTGCATTACAATGCCGAATAAATTAGCTAGATGAAGAAAAATACTATAAAAGAATAGTAAAACTTTAGAATAATTAAGAATTAATTATTATAGGTAATTAAATAAATGATATACATGTACTGAACTTGGGCGTACATTTAAAATGTTTATGTCATTCATAACTTTACCGCCAGGTACATGTATTGAATAAAATATTACTAATGATAACACTAAAGAAGAGACTTAGTTTCTGGTCACATATATAAGATGTTTTTATAGTCCAAGGTCACAAACATAGACCAAAATACAAAAGAGTTTATCATAAAGTCGTTTTCTCATTCTTTTTTTCAAATAAAAAAAGAAAATATATTCAATACAATACATGTACTTGTATATATAAATACTATTTTAGACCATATTTGGTAATGGTTTATGTGGAGGTTTGTATTGAATAAATTGATTTGTTTTAAGAAATCGATATTGTTTCTTCGAAGCACAAATTGATATAAATGATCAAATACAATATAAATATCAATTCTTAAAATAAATAATTGAATAAAAACTTAATATATCTACCAAGGTTTAGAGGATTCACAAAAGAAATTAATTCACGTTTGTAAACCAATTAAAATTAACATTTAAGAGATACATTTTGTTGTATCAATGCATTCCATTAATGATACATGATATTTTCTAAATAATGAAAAAATGAAACATAATTATGATGATATCTACTCTAATAACTTATTACTAGTATGTCTTTTAAAATAAAAACAAAAGTTTAATAAACCCTCACAGTTTGTACTAATTTACTTTTTATTATGAAAAATGATGATTTGACATTATCAAGAGAAGAAAAACAAGTGTTGAAATAAAAATGCTCATTAGCCTTGAGAAGGATCCAACCGAGGGAAAAGGCTGTCTGGATGACCATCAGCCCAGACTGCTTCCACGACTTCTAAGATTAATTTGTTCATAGATTGAATTTTCACCCAGACATGAACTTTCATCACACTGCACGTGAATGTCAAATAGTTTTGATACAAAAATAGAATTCACAATTCCAAAATCACCTTATTTGTGCATGTTTTTTAATTCCTGTTTTTCTTGAGTAAATGTAAATAAATAGCGTGTTTCTAGTTCTCTGATCTACACTTTATCATATAAACGGACACTGGGGATTTTATTGTTATGGAAGTAAACATTTTAAGTTTAACTTTATAAAGTTAATTTAAATTTTTCCTCCAAAGCTTCTATACTGAATTTGTTCAGGTTAAAATAGAAAACACAATTTTTCATATTTTCCTGGCATTAGTACATATAATAAATCGGATTGGATGCAAAACAAATAGACGTATTTTCATTTCAACATAAAGTAAAATAGTAATGTTTTACTCTTTTATAAGTACACTGTATATATCGGCCTGAACAAACGTCACGTCAAGTTGCTCCAGAATCATTCACTTTTTGCTAAAGGTAAAAAATTATATGACTTTACCTTGCAACCTTTATCGGTAACTGAAGAGAAACTCAGTAACCATAAACATAAGCTGTTAAAAAAGATGATAAAAAATAAATTGTATGTATTTGTATTTCTTAGTCGTTATACAATATTTGATTAAATGTTAACGTTTGGTTTTGATGTTTAATGTGGGTTGATATGAAGGAGGGATAAAAGCACTGGTCCTATGTATTTACATTTTTCAATGTTTTTGACTGTGATAACGCTAAAGATCTTTGTAACATATGCGTATACGTACGTACGAAAGACGAATAGGACCACATAAAAAAATATTTCTATCTCGTAATTGCGAGAAAAGATCTTGTTATTACGAGTTAATTATCTCGTTATTACGAGAAAAGATCTCGTAATTACGATAAAAGATCTCGTTATTACGAGTTAATTATCTCGTAATTACGAGAAAAGATATCGTAATTACGAGAAAAGATCTCGTTACTACGAGTTATTATCTCGTTATTACGAGTTAATTATCTCGTTATTACGAGAAAAGATCTCGTAATTACGAGAAAAGATCTCGTTATTACGAGTTAATTATCTCGTAATTACGAGATAAAAATATTTTTTTATGTGGTCCTATTCGTCTTTCGTACGTACGTATACGCATATGTACGGAAACGTATAACCGCCTCTTGATGTTGTTTTAAATCTCTTAATGGCAAATTAAATTTAGTGCCATATTCCTATAATATGTACATATTGTCAAAATTATGTCGACTTATACAATGAGTAAATAACAAGTCGATATATCTTTGATGATTTAACCTCTCATTTCAAGCTTTGTTGACTTTGTTTAAGTCATAATATTA
This sequence comes from Magallana ariakensis, assembly GCA_020458035.1. NCBI lineage: Eukaryota > Metazoa > Mollusca > Bivalvia > Ostreida > Ostreidae > Magallana > Magallana ariakensis. Next base: position 7,691,201 of record CM035817.1, on the reverse strand, counting down.
TTTTGCGTTATAAATTTGTCGTATTTATATAAATACGTAGAAATTTTCTCGCTATCTTTTATATTGAAAATTAATTATGTTGAAATTGTACAATTTGCGAGGCTTTCGCGTCCATATTCTGATGACTTCTTGTCTGTTTACAAGGAATGTCACCTTAAGTTTGTCGTCTTAAGTTTAAAAAACAATCTACCTCAATCAATGGCAATTATAAACACAATAATATAGAGCAGTAAACAGAGACAAGGGCGAAGCATTCTTTAGTAATAAAAAAACCAACAGCTTTAAAGTGTAAATTAACGAATGAAAAAATAAAACAAAGATGATACACCAAGATTTAAACAGTTTTTTTTTTTTATTATTTCAGTAAATACTTTAATTAACACATGAGTTTATTTAAACTAAATTTGTAATACAAAACGAAGAAACTTTTAGTAAATTTTAATTATGTTTCAAATAATACATGTATGGATGTATATTTGAAGAGTTTTATCTAAACCTAATTAATGATGATTCTATATCATTCGAAGTGCTTTTGAAAGATTAAATATAAAATTACTGAAAGAAATATGCATTTCCGATTGCTGTATATATATTTCGTAAACTTTAATTTGAAAGTAAAAAAGAGAGATTTATCCTTTGTGATGGGAACCATAATAACTTAAATTATTTAATGGTAACGAAAAAGAATATAAGAAATCACAAACACGTGCGCGCAGGCACGCACACACACAACATATATATAAGTAAATTAGTTATTCTAGTCGTTCAAATTTTTAGTGAAAATTTCCCTCTGACTTAGATAAGTCGCCTAGGTGAATTCGACAAACAATTATTTTGCAATAAATTATGCGACATTTAATTTTGGCGGCATAGTTTATACGCAATAATTCAACGCGACATTGCGGAATTCGACTTTAATAGATTACAGTGCTTAAGACGTCAAAAACATGTCGAAATGGTGTCACTAAATAAAGTTTGTTGTCATAATTAAATTGCTAAACTTTAAAGCAATCATATATGACAATATATTTATGTGAATATATCGCGTTCCAACGCAACAATGAGAGGCGGTTAAACGTTTCCGTACATATGTCACAAAGATTTTTAGTGTTATCACAGTCAAAAACATTGAAAAATGAGAAAAGATCTCGTTATTACGAGAAAAGATCTCGTTATTACGAGTTAATTTTCTCGTTATTACGAGGAAAGATCTCGTTATTACGAGAAAAGATCTATATAAAATGATGCATTTCATTGTTCTACATGTACTGTCTAAGTCTCTTTATGTAAAATGAATGAACATATATTAAGAAATTCATTAAATTTGTTAAAAGAAAAAATTCAGAAGAAGGAGCAAAGTAGATTGATAAATAAATTAAATGACTAATAGTTCTCTGTAACTAATGTAATTGTGTTTTTATGACTAGGACTACTTGGTATTTACTTCGAAGTCAAGTTGTAATATACGTTGAAAATAACACGAAGTTCTTTCCACTTATTTATATAAGATAAAATATCAAATCCGATTATTTTATGTGGAAATCAATAGATTATGATCGTTGTTATTTAAAAATAATAAAAATTGAATTAACTTTTCTTGAAAAAATCCAAAAAAGACTGAAAGGCTGAACCAATCGACTTGGAAGCTTGGATTCTGGTAAACGAGGAACACTTATTGTGTATTTTTTCACAATAATAAATCAAATAACAACTGTTATGTTTTTTATTATAACAATATATTTTCTCGTAATAACGAGATAATTAACTCGTAATAACGAGATAATTATCTCGAAATTACGAGATCTTTTCTCGTAATAACGAAATAATTAACTCGTAATAACGAGATCTTTTCTCGTAATTACGAGATCTTTTCTCGTAATAACGAGATAATTATCTCGTAATAACGAGATCTTTTCTCGTAATTACGAAATAATTATCTAGTAATAACGAGATAATTAACTCGTAATAACGATATCTTTTCTCGTAATTACGAGATCTTTTCTCGTAATAACGAGATAATTATCTCGTAATTACGAGAAAAGATCTTTCGTACGTACGAGGGTTGTCCCAAAATAGCGTTGACAAGTGGCTTAATTCAGGTAATCGAAGACATAGGAAGATGAAACTTATGCCACAAAGAGTTCAAGTAATTTGCTTTCAAATTATGATTTGAAATAAAATATTTTTTGAGATTAAATTAGTGAAATGAAAGTATGCTAGATCATAAATTGGACATGCGGCGCAATGTCAAAAACGAAAAGTTCAAATCAATATAATGAAATGAAAATTCAATACATTTCGTCAATGACGCAGATGACGTACTGTTTGGGCGCAAGCGGGGTTTGGATTATTATTGGAAATGACAACGTAAAAATGCCAATACAGGTAATTTAATATTAAATTGAACATTTGCTACAGTAATACATATCTAAATATAAGTAATTAGGAATCATTCTTTAAAAATTTGATGATATTACAAGGTAATCAAACACGCTCAGGCGTGATCAAATCTATCATACAGCCCTTCAGGCTTTATTGGATTTGATCACACCACTACCGTATTTGATCACCGCATGCAGCTCAAAGAATGATTCCTTATTCCTGAAGTGAAACAAACTGCCACTTTAAGACATGTTCTCCACATGCAGGTTTTATATGTGTCAGATGCACCAGTTCTGGTTTGAGGTCTATTGAACAATGATCAGTCTGTCTGGACAGTAATCACTCTGTCCGTTCGAAGGTCATTCCAGCACCAGATAATTCTATTGATTCACTTTTCACCCAGACATGAACTATTTGTCAAAAATGATTGTACCTCCCTATGTGTGTTAATCCGGAGATTTGCTTAAAGATGGATTCAAAATAAAAATATCGGTCAGACTCCTGATTTTTCAAACAAATGGTCCGCGAAATAAGGCAATGCCATGAACTTTGAATAGATCAGATAGTTAATGATATTGAAAAAGTGTCTGTAATTACACCGTTAAACCGTCTTAAACTAATTATGCTTGTTATCGATATAAAATCAATTATATTTTTACATTCAATTCAGTACAATAATATTAGCATACAAGAAAGAAAAAAAATGTTACATGATAACTATCAGTACTGAATGAAAAATGACAATAACAAACTGTCAACCATCTCAAAAATGCATAAAGCGAAATACAAATTTAAAGCAGAGCAACACAGACCCCTAAGAAGATAGAGGTGGGATGATGTGCCCAGGAGGAGTAAGCATCCCATGTTGACCGGTCCCACCCGCCGTGTGCTCCTTGTCACAATTGGGTAGGTCATAATCGAGGTAAATATCAAAATCGGAAAAATGTCATAATAGGGAAAAATACTAGTTATTGAATATAATTTAGCAACGCTTCACACACGAACCCAGTAAAAATATAGTACGCTATGAAAATAGAATGTAAGTATGTGGTTGTTTTCGAACAAACAGTTTTAATTGATTGACCATATAAAAAAAATGTTATATCTGCAATTCTGCTGATAATTTAAATTGGTTTTTATTGTCTTTTGTCTACGATATGTTTGTTGCAACAATAAATTGCGTAATTATGTACAAAGAACTGAAATGTATTTTTATGGGTGTTTGATGTTGGAGAAAATACAGTACACAAAAAAAAAAAAAAAAAAAAAAAAAAAAAAATTAAAGACGCCACAGTGTTATAGTAGTGTCGTACAATTGGCTAATCTTAAGAGAGGGGGAGCATTGTGATTTTTTGAAAGGTTGTACTTAACCAATATTTTATAATTAAAAACAAACTTAAGTAATATCTTAAGTTTAAAACTGTATAGATCACATGTTGTAAAAAGATAAAAACGACATCCTTATGTATATTTTACCCGATTAGTTATCTAATGACGTGCATTATAATTGTTTTAATTTGTGTGACCTAATCATATTTTGATATATTCCAGTTTTGAAATTTCAAATAATGAACACGAAAATTAAATGATGGATATAAAAAAATTAAGTGAATAACTCTGATATTTTTAATACTTAAAATGATGTATTATTTATTTACAATCTTAAATTTTTGCACGTATATTGTTACCAGTGTGACATTTTATTTTGCTGTTTTTTGTTAAATAGTATTAATGATATGTGCTGCTTTAATAACTGTGTGTTGTCAGTTTGTACTTTTCTTCCATGTGTGAAATATCACGAATATTCAAAATAGTTCAAACTATAAAATAAAAAACTGATAGTGCTAGCGATTTTACCAATGCTAATGTTGAATTATTGACTTTGTATTCTAGAAGAAGTAATAATACATCTTAGCTAAAGAAAAATGAATTTAACCTATGGGAGTCATTGATTTTCTTTAGATTATTGTAATAAAGTTAAATATCTAACTTGGTATGTGAGTTCCTATATTTCGAAATTCGTCACAAAATGTTCAGGGAATGATTTTTAATTTTTTTTTGAAGGATTCAAAATCTGTATATTAAACAGGTACAAATACTGTCCTGACACTGGCATAATTAACCTTTACAATGTTTTGTGATAATTTTTTTTAATATTTACATTCTACTGTGTTTTTCCATTAAATTCTGAGGTGTTTAAATGTCTCTAAATGCAACAACATAATCACTGCGTATGAATTTACATGTAATTTACATAAGTAGTTCCCAAACATTGATCTCTCTAATATCGGTTTAAAAATGTATTGTATACATGTTTTTAAAACACGATGTTTTAAAGTTATTCAACAATAAAGTTGATTCTATTGTTAAAAGCAAAATTTCAAGAGTTATATTTCATGGATTATATTTTCAAGGCTAATCTCAACAGTCTAATGTTATAACCAGTTTAATACGGTTTTAGAAAACTACTGTTCTTGGTGTTACTAATTTACTCTCTACATGACAACCAATTCATACCGATTTTTTAATTAAAAAAAAAAATGATTTCATTAATAAGGGGAATGTAAATATAAGCATCAAGTGATATTTATTTTTGACGCCGTTGTGTCAATAACTGCCGTCAGTTAATTAACGCGCTAACGCGCGTTATTCAATTTGTATACTCACCTCACGCCAAAATTAAATCATTCAGTGCTATAGAATTTAATTATAAAACATAAACAATAGTTAAACAACACTGTGAAATTGAGACAAAAATCAATTATTATTTATTTAACATTTTCCATACAATACCAGATGTATTTTCCGTTCAAAATAAAAACCAAACAGTTTGGTATATTCATCACAATTAAATGTATATCATTGATAAGCACATGAGGCTTGATAAGATATATTTGTAAAATAATCGTGCTTTTATTTGTTATCGTATTATCGTAATACATGTATCTACTTTCTGCAGAGGAATATACTCATTACAACATTTGAAACGGCTTGATTCAGTAATAATCTGAAGTGCTTATAATGAGAAAGCACACGTTTTAGTTTGTGTTTAACACTTAATGAATACGCAACATTAAGTCTGTCAGATCTTTCATATCGAATTTGTTGATGTATAGATATGGAGCTCTATTCATATATTTTCATTACACTATTTATTCCATAGTGACCAAAGAAAACACATGTACTTATTTCTTCAGATGGGATAGTGTGTATCACCAGATGTGTCAGGTGAGAATGTTTACCTAAATTGATAGATTCAGAAAACCTTTATAATTGTTTGTTTGTTCTCTTTCGACCAATTGGCGAATCGTTTTTGAAAGAAAATTAAAAAAAACAACACAATATAAATACCGAATTAAGTTTTAAGACTTTGTCGGAAGAGAGAGGAAACAAAAAATTTATAAAAGGTGACCATATATTCATTTTAATACACATATTACTTCGATGAATTAATCACGTTATATATATGCCAACAACAACTTTAAACAATTTTTTTGATTTTTTGCAAACATTGAGCTTAAATTTGGCTATATGTTGATGACTAACGGATCTTATTCCTATGTATTCTTTGTACAGAGCTACGCTACGAATTTTAACATTTTCAAACAATGAAAACGTTGTTATTTGTAATTAGTTAACTTTCTATGATGACCTCACTTTAACATCTCGTACCAAAATCTGAACTATCTTTTTTTGCTAAATATATTTAGACGCCATTACAAAATCAGTATTCCCTTTTAAAAATGTATGCTGATAATGAAAGCAAGTACAAACTAAATCATCGTTTAATATTATACGTATAATTTATCACATCATAATAAAAATATATACATATGTAAAAGAAATTCTTTGACCTCTTTAAATGAATTTTATTTTACCCATTGAATTCATTTAAATTTCATTATCATCAATCTGATTCAAATCAGATCTTTGATCCGCTCCGACAAACTCGATGTCGCTTTGTGTAGCGACATCGAATTTGTCGGAGCGGATCAAAGATCTGATTTGAATCAGATTGTATTATCATAAAACGGATAATGTTGTCAAATCGCAAAAACTATAGCAATTAAACAGTCATTCACAATATAAACAGACTATAGTAAAATAAAGGTTGCCAAATATCACTTGTAGATAATACAAACAATTTAAGTTTTTGGCTAGGCTCTTGGGATGAATGAGATAAGCAGTGGTCGCTCGGGGGTCAATACTGTTTTCAGAATTGCTTCCACTGGCTCATGATGATACTCCAGCCGAAATTTCTGTATGATCTAGAAATTAAAAAATAAGTGTAATAATTTTTCCAATAGTAAATTTGAATTTAAAATAAAGTTTTATTGAAAAATGATAATATACTTTTATAAACAAAATATGTGTTCCCTTTTAGGTTTAACAGTTACCTTGGTCATTAAAATGTGGATTTCTTGTTCTGCTAAACGACGACCTAAAATAAAAAAACAAGACAACTAAACTTATAACAAAAATAAAAAAGGGAAATAAAAGAAAAAAAAAAAAAGAAAAAAGGAATGAAAAAAAAATTTAAAAAAAGACAATGGAAATCATAAGGAACCAGGTCTAACCGATACACATTCGCGCCCCGTGGCCCCAGACTAGATTAGATAAAGCTTTCTTGTCCTTGTCCATTTGGTTTTCTTTCAGCCATCGCTCAGGTTGGAATATTTCAGGGTCTGGAAAATACTTGCTATCTCTGTACACTCCGTAGAGGTTGCACTGTATATGAATCTAAAATATTCAAAGTTGAAAAAAGTACATGTAAAACCTCTTAGATAAGTAAGAATATCAATTTCATTTTCATTATTTACACAAAAGACATTCACATTTTTTGATCTAATATATTTTTACTAGTTTTTATAATACAGGTAATATTCAAGTACGTCTCAAGACAAATTATAATATATATCAAAATGATTCAAAACAACACTAATTCCATGAAATAAAGAGTTCCTCGCATCATACATGTATATTCAAAACTAACCTAACGAATCTCACATACCCCTTTTGGTACATTGTACCCAGCAATTTCAATATCTTTATCCATGTATCTACTTGTAGAAAACGTAATTGGAAAGAGCCTGTAAAAATATATAATAAATAAAGCATCATTTTATCCAAAAACCTGTTATCTATCTATCTATCTATCTATCTATCTATCTATCTATCTATCTTAACTGAAAAGGACTCTCTTAGAGGGTATCTATTTATCTAATATCAAGGATGTTTAGAGCAACCACCTCCATTAGATCATATTCGTTGAACTGGACTCTCTTAGAGGATAAACAAATTTGTGAAATTTATGTTAACATATGCCAAATTAGAAAATAGAAACAATAAAGGACACTATTAAGTTGTTAAAAGTGAACATGAATGGTGACATAGTGTTTAGATAGGATATGTTCTAAACTTCTAATTCAATGAAATTTAAAAACAAAACAGAACATCGATATACATGTACCTGATGAAATTCAATTAAATGATGTCGAGTTGTTTTCTTGGATATTTTAACGATTTAAAAAGCATGCTATCTTAAAATTGATATCTCTATGAAACTAAATGCATGAACACTATTTTTTTTTGGTTTTATTATTATTTAAAAAAAAATACACTGTATAAACACCATGCAAAATATCATTTTATATCATGTATTAAGTGTAATGCCAATAAAAAAGGGGGAGAAGAGAAGTTCGGATTCCTTATGATAAAAAATATTGGACTAGAAAAAAATCGGAATTTTAAGGAAAATAAGAAATAATAGATTAGACCAAAAATAATAAGGGTTTTAACAATTTATTAAATGATAGGTAAGTGAACATTCCCATTGTGTATGTTTTGAACAATGATAAACTGAGGCTAAGAAAGATTAATTAAAAACTGTCAACAAAAATGTAAAAATTCAATATGCTTTTAACATCATATCAAACATAAAAAATGCAACACTTGAAATTAATGAATAAACGATTAGTACCTAATAATTATGCAATAAACTAAAAATTGCATTTCTGGTATTATTCTAAAGAAAAAGTACTGTAGTTGTACAAGATCGATAAATTTTTAAAAAACAAAACGCAAACATTAGTCAGTGCGGGTAACATAATATAGATAAAATATTCTTATGCTATTATTGCTTATTAAGCAAAAAGTTTTTTTCAGCTGTATAACCTTTCTTTATAGTACGACGTCAGAAATGTCGGTCAATCGGCTTACCTTAATGTCTCCTTGAAAACGGCCTTCACATACTGAAGCTGGGCAAGTCTGTCTGCTGTGATATCCTCTCCGTTCGGTAAAACTTTAGCCGTCTCGTCGTAAAGCTTTTCCTGGACCTCTGGGTGTCTAGCCAAGCAATATAACACCCACAGACAAGCGTTAGACGTCTAGGAAATTAGCAAAAATATGTCATGACATTATAACTAATGATGATGATGAATCAATTTCGAACAGCTAATCATTAATCCACCAACTTTGAATCTAAGAGTCTTAAAATACGAAAATATCGCAATGTAGTTTGTTTTTCAATAAAAAAAATACACATAAATGATTATTCACCGTTTCTGTAGCCCCAACTAAAAGATCCACGACAGTAGACAGAGCCTCGTTTTCACTGAGGGATTCCTGACTCCGTATGTGTTGTACAAAGGATGATTTCTCACCTCTCTGTGGCTTACTTGGTTTTTCGTGCGTTATCTAAAGTAAATTACATGTCTTATGATTTAATCATAAAAAAATAAATCTTTTCAATTATCTTCTATTTAAACAAATACGTTTTTAAATGATATATTAAACAGAAAAAAAACAAAGTCTTAACCAGAAAATACTATAAAGCCCATGAAAAAATGACAATAACAAACCGTCAACCATCTCAAAAATCTCTTTTTACAAGATAAATAAAAGTACATGAGAACACGTTATTTTATATTTAAATACAGATGAAAACAAGGACAAGTTGATATCAAACGCTATTGCATGCATCAGTCAAGATTCCAATTGTGCAGACAATGGGCAAGACCTTGTCTACAAACGATCTCCCAATCCTGAAAACACTGTCGGCGTGCCTCTGAAACTGTCGCCATTCTGACGTGGGGAAAATTTTGTAAAACGGGAAGTTGAACGTCAGTGGTGACATCAGTCTGAAAAATCCCTGTAGATTTTGTATGAAATCAACAGACTGCTGAGGAGGGTTTGGGCCAAGCAAACCAATTCTGGAGTCAAACAAAAAGGTACCCATTGCTGAAAAAATAAACAAGGTATTATTCTCATCATTGACTGCGATAAAGGTATATTATTTATTCTATTGTTTTCTGAATGTTAACCAGAATTGTCATTCTCTGTTAAGGTCTATTTTTGTCTATTTTAGTTACAATTGGTTAACTTAATAAAAAAACTACGAAATAAGCATGAATTATTCCTGAACTTCATTTTTAAATAATTTAATAAAAATGAAAGCTTTATTTTAGATATGGTTCTTAAAAAGATACAAAAACCCCCACTTTTTAACGTTTTAAAATTGAAATTTTCATGCTCTAGAGATCTTTAAAATATCTGTTCATATACAAATATTAATTGTATCCTGGTGAATACCAGTATTTGTTGCAAATATGTATAAACATTCATGTTTTATAACATTTAGGAAGGCCTGGTCTTCTTCGTATTAAGTCAGTCGAAAATTATGTTTAAATTTACATTTAAAGAAGCTTGGACAACTCAATTTTGTGTCGTACTCTTCTTTAGATTTTAAACATCAATTTCAAACTTATTATATCTCATCTTCAACATTTGTATTATCTCAATTCGTTTGTATTTAAAGCTGATTGATTTGGGCCCGACGAAAGTTTTTAATCCTAAAAAATTCGTTTATATATGTAAATAAAATGCATTAAGGTTAGCTTCTTGAGCTTTGAATATTTAGAATAGTTTTTTTTTTTATATTTGAACATGATGTACTTTTGTCCTAATTAATATCTTAAAGTTTTCAATATATCTTTAACTAATTACGATTTATACACACGCATAAAACCGATTAAACATTAATTGTTCTTATTCAATAAACATTACTTACACTCCATGGCCCATTTAAAGACCTCCTCTTTAAGACCCACAACTTCTTTGTCTTTATTTCTTCGCTCCAGCAGAACTTGTGTAAAGTCGTCAGCCACTTTGCTCATATCAGTGCAAAACTCGGAGACTTCTTGGATCTTAAGCATCTTTTTAGCAGAAGCTGCTCTAAGTTTGTACCATTCTGGACCATTCCTGTTAGATGGATAGGGATTTTACGCTTTCATATACTAAGTGTCGTACGGAAAATATAATAAGCATATAATGATTCTGTAACATTTTAGAGATTTAAATATAGTTAAATTAAGTTAAATTAAGTCTGAAATTATTTACGAATTCACGAGTCCCTGTCCCACATTTTTATGTTTTCGGTAGTAATGCCATGGCTCCATCACACTCCTTACAGGGTACTTTCCTTCAATTCTGATAACCTTATTGTATTCCGCCGGATCACTGACAACAACTGTTGAGAGGCTGGCTATTGTCTCTTTATAAATAGGTCCAAATCTTTTAGAGTTCTGTCTGTATGCCTTTATGTTTAAAACGAACAAAAGCGCGTTACTGCGTTAATTTTAATACTATGTATGGAAAATCATTTTCCTTAGACCAATAAGGGAGGTATTGTTTTGAAATTAATTAAAATGCAGAAACTTTTGGAAATTCTTCTTGTAATCTATGTAATAATTTAATATACATTTAATAACTATATTTCAATTTTACTTCAATCAGGCCTTACAAAAAAGTTTTCCCCACACAAATATGACAAACAAATGTTGATAAACATCACTAACTATTTCGTCATTAAATATGCTAATAATAATTTTAACATAAAAAAGTTCGACATGATTAATATTTATATTGCTTCAGATATCAAATAAACCTCATTAATGAAACTGTTAGTTAAAAAGTTAATAAAACATCTCTACCTCAAATAGTTTGTTAATTTTCGGGCCGTCTTTTTTCATGTAGTCAAAAAGGGTTCCGATTATTGGCAGACCTTTTGGTCCTGGAATAGTTTCAAATGAATGAACTAATGGTGCATTGTTGTTTGCCTCTGTTGTTTCCACTCGTTGATTTTTACCATTTTCCGTTGTCACAAATGGACACTTATGAAACAAACGATATTGAGTTCTATGAGCAATATAGCACACTTTGCAGGACAAACTATGCAAAATCGCCTTAATTCTTACATGTATCTGATTTTAACACAAAGAAATATAAGTCATCATTTCTGGTTAAAATATCAGTAAGAAAGTCAATGAACCTTCTGGTTCACATGACTGCTTTAAGACGATACTCAAAATGTATTCATTTTCATTTTGTATTTTTAAACCATACCAGAATTGCTGGTTTTTCCACTCCAGATGTGTCATGATTCGATATGCTGGTCTGCGTGGATAGAAATCGTTTTCCAAGGAATGGTCTCTTAAAAATTCGATTGAACGCCATTCCAATTTTAAGGATTCTAATTTACTCTAAATTTAACGAAAAATACAATTACAATTCTATTTTAACTGGTACCATGTATTAATAAATACATAATTCATCCATGCATTTTTTTAACTATTCAAACAAATCTTGTATACGTACCCGACGTATTGAAGCTACAGAAAATTCTGGAGTCTATCCTTCTTCAGTACCATTCTTTAACTCCTTATTAGAGAACATGAATAGAGGAGTGTTAGACTCTTATATATATATATATATATATATATATATATATATATCAATCACCTAATTGTGTGCGAACTTTTCCGTTTTTCCCGATTACAACAAAGAGCACACGGCGGGTGTGACCCGTCAGCAGAGGATGCTCACTCCTCCATGGCACCTGATCTTACCTCTCTTTTTTAAGATCTCTGTGTTCGCTCTGCTTCTGTGTTATAAATATTTCCTTTGGACTTTTGAATTTGAATACTGTTCGTTATCACCATATGTCGTCTTTGAATCGATCACGTGGCCTGTGTTGTTATGCCGATAGCACAGCACGGCTCTGTGGGTGACACTTACTTATTACGTTGTTGACGCAGATGGATTTGTTCTTGAAAGAGGATAACATCCCTGAGTTCCAGCGAAAAGGTTTATAACGATCGTTAGTCTTTGCAAAGAAAAGAAGACAAGTCCACACGGACAGCATCGCTTACCTGCTTTTTAAGATTCAGAACTCTGAACATTTCCTGATAACTTTGAACTTTTGCGAAAAATGCAAAGAGAATTACAATCGGATCGACAAACGGTTTTGTAATATCAATTTCTCTTTGACAAATTACATTATTCTCACTGGTTGTTTTAAATCAGTTTTCGATATTGTTATAGTTGCAAAAAAAAAAAAGATATAATATAAGAGATCTTTAACATTACAGTTTGTTTTTATAACATATTTTCCCTATTTCTTTGGTTACTAAAAAGTGTTTTACCGTATTTTCATATCAATCTCTCTCTACTCGCCCCCTTTGCATCTCTTTTTTCATATCTCAAATTTTTATTGTACGAAATATATTAAAGGTCATGGCAGTATTGTTTCATATCCGTATACTTTGTATTTAAAAAAAAAAATTTTGATGTTTAAGCACGTTTGGTATATTACATGTTGGTGCATTTTTATTCTGTAATGTTCGAAAGTCGTTATATCTGTGATAACGGTATTATACTAATTGATAATATCTTATTTCCTGTCTCATATAATCTTTCTGTTTTCAAAATGATGGAATATCTTTATCCATCTTACCTTGCATGCAATTCTGACTTGCTGTCTGTAATAACTGTACGTTAACTTGACGTTTTTTTATTCACTATTTTAACATTCCTGGCTAAAGGACTGTGTAAGAGCAATCTCTTGAGAAAGATTTTAACTGGACATAAAACTTCCTGTCTATACAATATATCACAAAATTCATTATTTTTTGGAGGGTATACCGATTTCTTTATTAGAAGTTGTTCCATACTACTTGAAGGCGATTAATCCTAAGCAATGAGTCCCATTATCTGTGATGTAAATATCAATCGCTTAAACCAACAAGACGCCCATTGGCCACATCGCTCACTTGAACAACAGTTCACTGTATCGTTTTATTTTAATTTTAAAATATTAACATTTTCAACTGTCTTTGTCTGTGATAACATAACGATTTAATTTTGAACCCTAAAACCCAATAAATTCATAAAACATGAATGACACAAAATGGGCGTGGCTTATAGCATAACCGAAAAACGGTATTGGCTGTGCCGCGTAGTAATACACAGCATCGTGGTTTAAAATAATGTTGTTTTAAATTGTAAAATTTGGAAAAAATGTAAATATAAGTAATAAGGAATCATTCTTTGAATATTATGAGGTAATAATTTCGGTCGGAGCGTGGTCAAATCCAATAAAGCCCGAAGGGATTTGACCACGCCCCGACCGAAATTATCACCTCATAATACTCAAAGAATGATTCTTTATTCCTTAAATATTTTCACAATATATTTCAAAGTTAAACATTGAACCCCTCTTTAGCCACTGTATTAGTCTTGGATCACAATGTAAACAATTTAGAATATGCCATTTCTACGAATGCTTGCATAATAATTGTAGCATTGTAGTTCTTGAGAATAAGATTTTTAAACATAATCGCATTGTATTTCTATACAAAACTTTGAACACCTCTTGGTGTCCTAATTGTAAGTCCAATTTCAACAATTTAGAATCTACATTATTTGAGAATGATTGCATAGTAATCTCAAAAATTGTAGCATTGGAGTTCTGGAGAGGAAGAAGATTTTTTAAACATTATTCCTGTATGTTTCATAGTACCGTATGTTAAATTTTGAACCCCTCTTAGGAGGCAGTATAAGTGCAGGGGGTCACGATTTTAACAATAATGATTCTACATCATTTGATGATGCTTGCATAGTAGTCTCACAAATTGTAGCATTGCAGTTTTCAACAAGAAGATTTGGCTCCAGTTTTAGTCCGTTTTTTTAACAATTTAAAATCTACTATATGAGGACGCTTGCAGAGTAATATCACATATTGTAGCATTGTAGTTTTTGGGAAGAAAATTTTTTAAACAATCTCCTAATTTATTTCTATGTTAAACATTGAACCCTATTGGGGCCTCAGTATTACTGTGGAATCATTAGATTTCGTGGTGGCTCAATTATCGTGGAATTCGTGGGTACCTCTCAACCACGAATTTACATCCTCCACGAATTATTAAGTTATTGTTATAAAGTCATATTTCCTTTTGTAGGCATTAGAAAATACACGAAATTACATCCCAACGAACTTATGAAATTTCAGCAATCCACGAAAATTGGCCCCCACGAATTTTAATGATTCCACAGTAGTCTGCGGGTCACTATTCTAACAATTTAGAATCTACATTAAATGAGGATATTTGCATAGTAATTTCACTTATTTATCATTGTAGTTCTTGAGAAGATTTTTTAAAAAATATGTTAAACTTAAAATCTCTCTTAGGGTCCCAGTTTCAGTCCAGGGGTCACTTTTTAAAGAATTTAAAATTTACATTATATGATAATGAATGCAGAGTAATATGACAAATTGTAGCATTGACGTTCTTGAGAAGATTTTTAAACAATCTTATTTATTTCTACGTTAAACATTGAACCCCTATTAGTATTAGTCTGGGGGTAACTATTTTAACAATTTAGAATCTGCATTATAAGGATAATTGCTTAGTAATCCCACTAATTGTAGTATTGTAGTTCTTGAGCGAAAGATTTTTAAACATTTTCCTGTATACATCTATGTTAAACTTTGAACCCTCTCTTGGGGCGCCAATTTTAATCTTGGGGTCACTATTTCATCAATTTAGAATATACATTATTTGAGGATTTTTGCATAGTAATATCACAAATTGTAGCATTGTAGTTCTGGAGAAGAAGATTTTTAAACATTTCCCATATATTTCTTTGTTTAACTTTGAAACGCTCTTGGGGCCAAGTATTAGTCCAGGGGTCATGATTTTAACATTTGAGAATCTTCACTATGTATAAAAGCTATGGTGTAAGTATTGGCATTTCTGGTGCAGTGGTTCTTGAGAAAGAAATTTTTTTAAGACACCCACTCTTTTATCACCCTTTTTATATAATTATCTCCCGTTTGAAAATGGTTAGGCCCTCTATTTTAATAGTTTAGATTTCTCTTACCATAAGGATGCTTTGTACAAAGTTTGGTTAAATTTGGCCAAGTGGTTCTAGAAAAGAAGTAAAAAATTGAAAATTTTTCAGATAGACGAACGGACAGACAGACAGACGACGGACAACAGATCAGAAAAGCTCACTTGAACCTACGGTTCAGGTGTTGTAAAAACTGGTTCGTTATAGAAATAGATACCAACGTCGTGCATATTGGTGAAAGCAATCCAACATATCAATTTCTCATTCCGTTAGGTCTTGTTCTTTTAAATAAAATCAACTTCCGTCGGTACTTTTAGTACTATGATTCCTAATAATAAATCGTATATGGCAGCCGCCAAAGAATGTGCTTTTACTAAGCTCCTCTTAGTCTCCTACTAGGCATACAAAAAATCATAAAAAAGTTATGATCAAATCATAAGTCATGAAGACCTAATAACATCTTACAGGCTCTGATTCTTAAGAAAATAATTTAAAATAGGCTAGTACAAAATGTAAAATCATATCTGTCGCCATTTTTTAGAGAGTGATGTTGTATGAAATATTAGTGTTATAGAATAAATCGAACCTCTCAACCTTTTATTTCAAGGTTCTTATATATTATGGAAGTTTTACTTCAGAAAGTAAAAGAGAAAGAAGCCATTTCAAATATACATGTCTAAAAACTCACATATTATTCAAGCTGTCAGCATGATGGTAAAATCATTGGGTATGGACATTCTTCATACTAGTAGTAACTGTATCATAGGTCAAGTTTTCTATTTTACAATTTTCCAAAAAGAATGCATATCTTACATATATTGGAATGTATATATTTTCACTATAAAACTGAAATAATTTTGTTTAGATTTTCCAAACTACAATTGTTGAAATCAATTTAAAGCATTTTTCTTAAATTCTAACATTTGATAATAGGAAAGTTTGATTCATCGGGGAAGTTATAAAAAAGATATCGTTTACATAACTTGCTATTGTAACAAATACTGCTTTCTTCCAAAATGCATAATTATTGTATATCTCTCTTTGATTGTAGATTTCATGAAAAATAAATTTGACATGATTGTTTTTACAAAAAAAAAGATAAATCTGATTCAAATTAGGCAGTTTTTGAAAAGAAGTTTGCGGTCGTCGTTTTCAAACCATTAATTCATAAACTTATGTCAATGATTTTGATAGTTTATCTCTTTGAAATTTGAATCGCAAATCCAATTGAATTTATTTCTTTATTTTAATATTTTACTTTAACATATCTCTAGCAAAATGCTAATTCAAATCAGGCATGGGTACGATTACTTTAAAATGTAATTGGTTAATAATGGGTTACATTGGGGAGTTTTTCTCGATTACGACAAAGAGCACACGGCGGATGTGACCGGTCAGCAAAGGATGCTCTCTCCTCCATGGCACCTGATCCTACCTTTATTTTTTAAGAGGTCCTTGTTCGCTCTGCTCCTGTTTTGTAATTTTCCTTTGGACTTTTGAACACTGTTCAATATCACCACATGTCATCATTATATCAAGGTCACAGTGACCTTTCACTTTTTATAATTATTTGTAGTTCATTTTTATTCATTTTTATTTTTGTAATGATACTCTTTGATACATTGAGGCCTGGAATAATAGGATTGGTCAGTTGATGCATCTTAGATCTTTGGATATGATGTAAAAAAAAAAAAAAAAAAGATAGGCTTCTTTTTCTATATTGTTTAATGTATCGTCAAATCTTGGAATATATGAGAATTTTTGTAAGTTTTACGATATTTTAAATGAGTTTCATTTTATAAATTTTCGAAGACAATGATACAAGAACTGTTGTTCAGGTGAGCGAAGTGGCCCATGAGCCTCTTGTTGAAGAAAACAATTCAAATAGTTTAAGTGGTCACTTACCCACTATTTTGCTTACGGTAAACAACTAAAACGTATTTATTATCTAGCCCAGTTAAAAATAACTAATATAAGAATAAATTATAACGGTAATTTTAAGAATAGATTTAATCGTAAATGATTTATTCTTAAAGCTGACGTGAAAAGTATTTTGTCGCCGTTTTTTATCACTTTTCAACCCCTTCTTGGTACACTGTATGGAAAGTGCTGATAAAGTGTGTTATATATATAGATTACCGGTTATAAATACCTTTTGTCGTGTACCTCGAATTTACTGTCTGCATATTTAGACAAAATTGCAAAACTACGCACTTTCAATCAACTTCAAACTGCATAAAATTATTTGAGCAGTACTATTGTTGCATGCACTAAGATTGAGTAACTTAAATGGCACAATAACCCAAATCATGCATAACTTTCAATTCAATTTAAACCTGGATCAATTACAATAAAAACGCAAAAAGTCTAATGAGGATTACCATGAATTGAATTCTACAATTCATAACTCTGTTTTAACATTTTTTTTTCAACTAATAAACGTCTCGCTATTGATAATCAATACTCATATAATTTACGTGAATGTTGAAATCAACAAATTGTCATCAAAAATAAATAAAACATCATTTATTGTTTTTTTCGACAGTTAAACACTGCTGTTTATAGTAGTTTGATTATGCTTCTCGGGATAATTGAGTATCAAGATTTTATTTTGTAAACAACCAGACTTTTGTGATTCCGCAAATTTATTCCAATATATAATATATGTGTCGTTCCTACAAATACATGATATAAATCAGAATTACTCAACTGCAATTATACATGTCGTAATATAACATTTCATTCATATGCACGTAAATTTAGGTAAGTATAAAATTATCCGTTAAAATATTTTCGTAATAAACAAGAATTAAATAGACGTGAACATTAAGATATAACTCTTTCCTTCTACTTAATTCATGCAAGTATTATGTACCATAATACTGAAGTTATCAAATTAATATGGACGTAGTTTACAGTAATTATCAAATCTAATAGCGTAGTACAAATTATTATATAAACATACCCTAAATAAAGGTGGAACAGAGCGTACAGAAACTCCTGATAGGAATCTATAGGTAGGCTACATACACCTGTTCATAAATATCGTAATTGTACTACCACAATAAAATATTTTAAAAATCCAAAATAAAATGCAATATTCACGTGCATACTCTTATACTAGTATATCATATAAATAATCACTTATATAAAGTGTATGGTTTATATTTATCCTATATAATCTTGTTTATGTTATTCTATAAATCTGACAAACTGACCAAACCGGTTTATGTTCTGTGATACAATTATAAATAACTATAATTTCTTCTAAATGCATTCATAAATTATTCATATATAAAGCTGAAAGCTATTCTAACAACTAATCATGTTATTTATACATATAGACATAAAATTTAAACTTTTATTCTTACTTACATTTAAATGATGTGTCCCGGTCGAGGGCAATTTTCAAATGGCTGTATAAGTTAGCGACCGGAAGTTTTACAACAAAGAAAATCTTATATGACCAAAAAAATCTTAAAAATAATTTATATATATCAAAGAAAAATATAAGTAACCAGAGTTTTATCCAAATAAACAACAATCTAAATTTGTTTAGCGTGAAAAATATCGAAATAATATTCGTTGGAAAACATCGATTGACTAATGGACTATCTTTAAAATAATAATATGAACAGAGCGACACATAGACTAGTGGTTAAGTCACCCGATTAACACTCGATAGGTCCGCGGTTCGACACCCCGTCACGTCAGTGACTTTTTATCTTAATATTTTTATATTATTTTACATTAAAAATTGATACAAAAATATATTTAAAACACATATGTTACAATTTAATAATTCAAAACTAACTTTTCTTAAAATTTTAGCCTTCCTAGTTCTCATTGAAGTTCTGCATTTTCAAACATGCACAAGAGAAAACAAAAATTAATACTAATATAGCTCTTGATTCAAATCATCCTATCACATTTTCGACTAGCACTTCTCATACAATACCGGTCGAGAAAGTTACGGCAGTTGCTTTTCGATCGAGGCATTGCACGGACTTCTAAATGCATAAACTATATTTAGTACCAAAATGTTGAAAAAGAAGAAATTATAGAAGCAATATCAATAGCAAATAAAAGAAGATAATTTTAGAAACTAAAAAAGGTAGTGTTATCCTACTTCGCGTGCACATCGAACACGTTTATCGTTCACACAGTGAATAACCTCTGCATCATATTGTAGAATCCGGCACTACATCCAGCATAATAAATAGGCGATAATAAATCCAAGAGAGTTACAAACGTGTTGTCATTTTTATCTGTTTCTATAGATAAACATTCTTTTGTTTAAGTCCATGCTAGCTGTATCTACTACGAAGTATATATGGTTTGCGCATGTGCGATGATATAACATGACAACACAGGGAAACGTTCTACGAGGATCGAGAATTTTTAAAATATTTATGCCTGCTTTTCAGTCAGTTTTCTTCAATGGATAATCCTTACAAACACAGTGTGACAGTCACGTCATATTTTCTTAAAAACGCGTTTCTAACCTAGGAATAAATAATCATAATTTAATATTATGAGGTTATCAAATCTAATAAATAAATAAAGCTCGAGTGGCTTTATGATAAATTTGATCACACCCAACCGTATTTGATCACCTTGTAATATTAAAAGAAACGTTATTTTATAACAGATGATATTCTATGCAACAATTTGTTTATTCTATGTTTAATCTACACTAACTTTTCAATTATAAAGTGAAGTTAAAACAACACTTTTTTAATTGTAATGTCCCTAATCCAGTGTAGCTTCTTGGTTTAAACTTTTCTCTTGATTGCCGCCGTTTGGTGTAATTATCAAAATTACAATTTTTTTTCTCAAAACCACCACCTTTTGCTGGCATCCAAATATTATATAATACAAAGAAGATGAATTGTGTTATTTGTGTTTATCTCGCAAAGAGACGCAGCTCCATTTTTTACCTCTCGTGTAACTTGTTTCTGCCGAATTATGGCATAGCTAACTCTTTGTACGTTAGTGTACTGTACCTAAACTTATATTTTTGAAATCGAAAGATTTGATAAAAGACAACCGTAGCAATAAAATATACAAATTGTGCATACCTCTTAAGCTTTATCAAACATTGTTTATAATTGTTTTGCAATTCATTTCAAATCATTTCTGTCGCGAGGGGATGTATTAAAGTTTGGCGCTGTTTTTAGGACCATTGTGCATTCTTGCTTTTTGTCATTGATGCATACTACTAGTCCTTTCTCAAATACAAAAGAATCATGATTTTCATTTCAACAAAACATTTATAAAAGACAAAACCATCAATGTTATTTAGAGATTGTCGACATAACACCATAAGAATTCAGTAGAACTTTAAGAGGTGTAGATCAATGGTCCTAGAACATCCAGATAAGAAGGATTCCTTCTTAAGCATGTATTGTAGTAGAATCTTGTTTTCAATGTTTTTGTTGTTTTTGTTGTTGAGTTATATGCTTGTATTAATAGAAGGCATTACAGGCAGCTGTTGATCTGTAAGTTGTTACTCCCTCGGAATAAACGAAAACTGGAGAGAACGATCGGGGTTCATGACAGTGTTAAGCAAGGGTTCCACTGAACCATGATGATACTCAATCTTGTAGTTCTGCACAATCTGTAAATGGGACGTTTATCAATTATTATAATACGATTGTCTAAGCCAACTACAAAAAAAGAACATGCATGATTTAATTCAAAATTAAGTTTCATTCATACTACAGTAGTCAATATCAAGCAAGAACATAAATTCTTCCTATTTTTATGCATTAATTCAATGGCCTAACCCTTTCAAATGACCTTACCTTGGTTAAAAGTATGTACATTTCTTGTTCAGCAAATCGGCGACCTGTAATCAATACAAATCATAGTACTGGAGTAAAGATACATTTTAAATGATAAGTAATGCTATTCTGTAACTGTTATCATTTACAATGTTAGAATGACTCCAGAAAATGTACAATAATTTAAATAAATGGATCCAATTCTCTTAAAACTATGTTTGCCAATGAATTTCCATATATACTTTCAATAATCTAAGTTGCATGACAAAAAAAATTGAAAATATACAATAGAAACAATTATTCATAATTTGAGAAATTAACAAGGATAATAACATTACCTATACACATCCGAGCTCCATGTCCCCACACAAGGTTTGACATGGCTTTTAAGTTATTATCCATGCCACTGTCTTTTAACCAGCGCTCTGGTTTAAACACTTCTGGCTCTGAATAATACTGACTGTTTCGAAACATAGCGTATAGGTTAGCCTGAACATGGGTCTATTAAAAAAAGTACAATACATATATATATTAGTATAACAGTAACTTGATCCAACGGTTCGGATCACGTCGAATTGCCAGGTGCGGGTCATCAGGGTGTATGATAATGTTGATTTCCTTTGGTACTATGCACCGTTTTTCTTTATTATACTTTCATGTTAAATACTGAAATCTGATTGGTTTATACGCCGTTGATAATCCGTTTTATTACCTTCAGCGTTAGCAACACATTTGGCATCTGATAACACAAGGAATTGTTACATGCGCGTAAATTATGCGCGTTCTGTTCGCTGTAGAATTCACGTCATTTCATTATAAAAGCAGTAAAGTTTTCTCTAAAATTAAGACATTCGGTATAATAAAATAAATAGTGCCTGTTTGGGAGGATAACAGTTGAAATTGACTCCCCTCGAAAACCATTGTCAACCTCCGCTTCGCGTCGGTTTACAATGGTTTTCTCGGGGTGTATTTAATTTCAACTGTTACCCTCCCAAACAGGCACTATTTATATAATACGATAGACTATTCAAACCACATTTGGAAACAAACTAAATTTAACAGTGTTTCAAAATTAATGCATAATATATATATATGAAACATTCTGTTTCGAATTAAACATATAGATATGTAAAACAAGACTCAAGACGAAAACACAAGACAGACTGCATGTCGAACATACCCCTGCAGGTAAGTTGTAACCACCAATCTCAAGGTCCTCTTCCAAATATCTACTTGTGGTGAAGGTCAAAGGATAGACCCTTAAGACATCAAACACAAAATGCATCGAGGCTTTTATAATATGACAAATTTTATCAACTGCGTTGAAATCATTGATACACATTTACTATTAATATACATGTTTAATAATTATGGAAAATGCATTGCTTCCTACGATCTTTGACTGTATCAGTATACATGTATACCTGAATGTCTCTTTGATTACTGCTTTGACATACTGTAGCTTGGATAGCTTCTCTGGTGTAATGGCTTCGTTGTTTGGTAATACTTGTTTGATTTCTTCATACAGCTTCTCCTGGGCTTCCGGATTTTTTGCCAAGCAGTATAACGCCCATAAACTTCCACTGGATGTCTGAAGTTTAAAACAATGGTGTAACTATACAATTTAAATTCAAATATTCTATCTGAAATTGTGATAAAAACTTATTTTGCTAGTGTAATTAAATGTAGTGACCTATAGAATTTCATAATTGTCAGATTCCCAAGTTGTAATGATTTTCAAGCATTTGTTTATGATTTGGCCACTGTCGGAGCTTTGCAGTAAAACTTTATGTATAATTTGTTGCATATATATGCCATTTAAATAATTCGAAAGACTACTAAATTTGATAATTATCTTTAAAATTAAAAAAACATGTCGCTGATATGAGAATGTATTTCATCCATTAGAATTTCCAATCATTTTGATTTTTCTATTAAAGCAGCTTGGACCACGAGTTAATTTTCAAAATAAACCCTTAATCATGGTTTTAGATAATCAGTTTGGTTAATAGACCAACGGTTATTTTAGACGCTGGTAGCGTTATGTCAATCATTTTGTCAATAAAATCTTACTCATGAGACATACCGTTTCAGTGGCACCCACAAGAAGATCAACACACGTGGACAAGGCTTCTTGCTCCGTCAATGATTCTTGATTCATCATATACTCTATAAACGGCGTCCTCTCCCCTTCCTTTGTGGGGTTTTCCCGAATTTGCGCGGCTTTCTGTGTGTATTAAATGAATTCAAATTTGCAATCATCTTGACAATGCTAATGCCGCAACTTTTAAAATGTTTCATTCATCATATCAGTGCGCTGCATGACTAAAGTCTCTTTCAAAATATCGAGCTCTTTATTTGTTATCTTAATACTTAACAGTCAAAGAGTATGTACAGTAACCGTTGGGGGAGAGAGAGAGAGAGAGAGAGAGAGAGAGAGAGAGAGGTAATAATTTATACATACTATTGTTCGAACGGACGGTTGCAAAACCAATTGGAACCAGTCTATTTATGACTACCGTGAACGCGAATTATGAGATAAAAAAATCCCAAGTGTATTCCATCTACGGAAACCGTTGTGTTAATTAATCAAACATTTAACTTAATCTAGCAAAACACTGTTCAGTGTTTCCATACTTGATCAATTATCTACCACTAGAAACCGTTCGTGCAG
Source organism: Magallana ariakensis (assembly GCA_020458035.1). Classification (NCBI taxonomy): domain Eukaryota; kingdom Metazoa; phylum Mollusca; class Bivalvia; order Ostreida; family Ostreidae; genus Magallana; species Magallana ariakensis. Next base: position 7,667,171 of record CM035817.1, on the reverse strand, counting down.
CAAAAGTGCGACAATCGTATGTGGTTTATCAACGTGGCAACATGCAATAATTTCGTAAATCTCCTCCGTATTGGATTTTGTACCGTAAAAAAGAAAAGTTGGTAGATTCTTTAAAAAAAATTTCAATTCTGTGTTTAAAACATTTACATTATCATTGTCTCACTTCGATGTTAACGTCATTCTTAAGCCGAACCAAAAATAAGAAAGGAATCAATTTTATGTGATACCTTTCGAGCCCAACGTTTTGAAAATTACTTTTGCTAAGGGTTAAAGCGAGGACATTTACATTGTGAAGATGTTAGGTACTAGTAATTAAATGAAGCATATTAAAAAGTAACATTATAGTGTTTTCGTTCCGTTTTTGTATTCATGCTGCAAAATAAAATCACCTTGTTCACGTATGATTTGCCAATCCTGAAAACGTTGTCACAGTGGTTTTCATACTTCTTCCAATCTTTGGTAGGGAATATCTTGTAAATTGGGAAACTATACATAAGAACTTGCATCAGCCGAAAGAGACCCTGCAAATTTTCTATAAAGATCTGGGCTTCATGTGGAGGATTTGGACTAAAGATGCCCAATCTTGATTCGAAGAGGAAGGTTCCCATGGCTGAAAAATAACTATTTCAAATGATACGTTTAAGAATATTTTTCATTTTTCAGTCAGAAATATATTATTCATTTTAAAAAGGGTTCTCACATTCCATTGCCCATTTAAAACATTCTTTTTCAATGCCAATGACTTCGCCTTGTTGATTCCTTAGGCTGGATATATGGATGATGAAGTCGTCTGCTACTTTATCCATGCTTGTACAATATTCCGAAACTTCTTTCATCTTAAGCATTTTCTTTGAGGCTGCACTGCGGTATTTATGCCACTCGGGACCGCGTCTGTATTACAAAAGTCAATTTAGTCATAAAGACTAGTACTACCATTGCAATAATTATAATGCGATTTATAGACAAAGAAGATAATTTTACGAGTTAACTAGTCCCTGTCCCATCTTTTTTTTCTCGCGATACAAGAACCAGGGTTCCAGGTCACGGCGCAATGGATACTTCCCTTCCGCTCTTACGACCTTATTGTACTCTGCTGGGTCACTTATAACAACTGTTGTAAAGTTGGCCAGTTTCTCCTTAAAAACTGGTCCATACTGAAGAGATCGTTGTTGAAATACCTGTTCAATATATGTATGTACATATTAAGTATATAAAAATAAGGTGAATCTAATCATTATTGATATATTTAAAATTGTAACATTCAAAATGTGTGTTCTGTTACCAAGTTATCCCCAATAACAAATGTTACCTCAAATAGTTTGTTAAAGGCAGGCCCGTCTTTCTTCATATAATCTAAAAGTGTTCCTACAATAGGTAAACCCCTTGGGCCAGGGATGCTCTCAAAGGCTTTCACTGACGGTGTCAGAGGCTGTTGGTCCTTGTATTGTTCAAAGGATTTCTCAAAAGTTTCCTGCCCTCTTTGTAATGGACACTTTACAAGACATATTAATTCAAATATATATTTAAATGGATTCTTCAAAACTGGTTGCTTTAGTGTAACAAAATATATTTTCTGCTACAATTGGTGTAACTGGATGTTCTATAGCATATCCCAAGTTCTCGCTTCAATGAATTTGGCAATCATCAAAATTTTAAAAACACCTTAGAATATGTGTCTTGCATTTTTTTGATCAAATGCTACGAATATTTCACTGAAATGATCACATAAACCTTTCCACTTCTATGTTTTAAATACACCTTATTCAAACTTGTTTTTGAAATGTCAACTCTGATCATTGTAATGCACGGGAAATAATTGTTTTTTTTTTTTTTTTAAATGCGCATTCAATAACTGGTAGAATTGAAAAACAGACATCGATCGGAGAAACGTTCGACAAAACGTTCTAAGTTCCTTAATAATATAGTTTCAATATTAATGAATGCGAAGTGTGTATAGCTTGTCTATTAAAAGTAGATGATGATGGTTTGTGATTCCCGTGATACTAGTATTATGTGCATCAACATTCTAGGTATTTTACATAGTTCCAATGACATTCTTATGATACATAAAAAGAAATATTTGAAGAAAATTGTTTTCGTTTAAAGTTCTGATTGCATATATACATTGTACTTTTAAATGTAGAAAGAGTAAAATTATTATGATCGGGCGAACTCATCATGTCTTGTTAATTTCGTCAAATGTATGAAAATAGTACGTGTAAATTTTTTTTTATAAGTAATGTACTTGTCTAAGAGTCTTTCCCTTTTTGATTAACAAATGTTTTGTTGGGGTTTTTTTTGTGTGTGTTTTCACAATATTATCTAAATATAATGATGACATACTCGTCGGCATAAAATTGCAAATTTTATAACTTTGGTCATTGTATAGAACATAAAATAATACAATATATATGAACATTGCCTTGAGGTGAAAAAAAAACAGCATTAAATATCACGTCGATTCAGCTCAAGAATTTCTTATAATTAAATTTCGGATTTTTCTTACCGCTATAGGCGCAACTTTTGTAACTATTGCCTGGCGACTGGTTGATGAGATGGAAACAACTCGCTTTTGGGAGTGAGAAATTTTTGTGAAGAGGTTGAAAGTTCTGCTTTTGATTGCCATATTTGTTTCTTGATTTAAAAAAAGATTTCATGACTACTATTATGAAAATCATTATTAAAACTCAGTATAATAATGCAAAAGATATAACTGTGCAAAAGACATACCTTTTCTTTTCCTTATTTTCCCCAGAAGAATTTTGTTGTGTTTAATAGGGTTTTTTTAGCCTAAGACGCGAGTGTCCTCTCTTAATGGTACCAGTCAGCACAAATCCGCCAGATTTCAGTAGCATTTTGTTAAAACTCACAATTCGTCACGTGACCCTAGATGCAAGCGTTGACGTATTGGTCAATAACAAATATTAATGACGCCTACTCTCCACAAAAAATTGAATAGCTATTATAAATTGCAGAAGTTTTTTTTTCGGTTTTCTGACAGGTGAAAGTATTCAGAATGTAATCGTGTTGTTCAATTATCAAATTGAACATTAGGAAATAAAAAGACCATTTCTCTCATTTCTATAACTTTGTGATATTGACTTCGTTATTATAAGTGTGTGAATTTTCAAACTTGTTCTTTAATTAAACAGAAATAAGATTACTTGACGTCGAGTTCTCGTAAATGAAAGAAGCGGTTTTTGAAATTTAAAAAATAAATGTGTTGGATAACAATAGCTTATTCCCGCTTAATCCATCGATAATATACATGATACAGGATGTGTTTTAACTGTTTTTTTTTTTTTAAAGAAATGTTCAATTTAATATAACTTTTAAGAAAAAGAAAAGAAAATATCAAATAAATAAATTTATGTCATCAGACTTATGCATAAAAGAATAAAAGAAGCGTTGCTTATTCAAATATAAGCTTCTTCATTTACTTGATCTTGACGAAAAGGAATATACGGGATGTATATAAAAATTTGAACATTTTTTAACAATATATTTAAAATTGTTTCACAAAATAATCACAATACCTATTTTTCAATTTAGTAAACTTGTAATAACTATCAATATAGTTCACAACCTGGATGTGTGTTCAGGAAGCTATTTAATGACTATCACATTTCATAGAACGTTTAAGTCCTAAGTCGGTTTCTTGAATCTTTTTTTAAATGAGGAACCATTTTCTTAGCTTGAGGAAAGAATATTAAGCTTAAGCTTGTCTTATGACCAACTTCAGTTTGTAAAATCTCATCTTCATTGATTTTCATTGCTTTTGTGATGCCTTTTTAGAATCGTTAGTGTAAGACGATTGTTTTAACAATTCATGTATAATCTGACGAAAAAATATTGGTTTAATAAAAATTACTATTCTAAATCATCGTCTTCGCTTTGATTCATTAGTTAAAGTGTTAAACAGTATTCAGCAGACGTATTCATTAAACTGTCTTGAGACCAAACATGTCCTTGAAACGTTTAAGTCAGTTTATTATATTCAACTTCCAATATCATTCTTTCCCCTTTCTTCAAGATTCTACTAAATGTAGAAGCCAAATGTCTAATACGTTTTTATGTACATGTATTTGTAATATTAAAAAAGAGGTACACTGCAAAAAGAAGAGACTTCTAAACTCCCTGCATACTCCTCCGTTCCTCCATGTTAGTTGTTGGATTAAAAGAGTTGGTTTTATTCACAAATAATGTCTCTGTTTCGCCAAAAGTAGGTAAAAACTATTCACTTATTTTCAAACAATTAATTATCATGCCATTTCATCCTAATCATGGATTTAAAAAAAAGCAATGCCAGACCATTTTCAAATTATTTTTACTTTAATTTTTTTTTTTATTTATTAATTACAGTATTTGTAAAGACGTTTTAAATTTTGACTTTAACGCTATTTTCGAACATTCAAATTGTATACAGTATACATGTACGTTATACTGTACCAAAACAGACTTATAAAGTGAGATGCAAAATCTGATTATCTTGTGAAATAAAATTATTGTTAACTCATTAGACGCATTATGATTCGCTGTAATTTGTTATGACCAAGTTATTTATCAATGATGTCTAAGAAAAACATGTTGATTTGCAGCTCTTTTATTAAAGAGCCTTAAGATACAACCCGCATTATGGTAGTCAGAATGTTTCATTAAATGGTCGTTGTTTTGAAACACATTTGAGCATTCGACTGACCCTTAGATTTAGTCTAGTTTAGACTGAATCTAGCTCCAAAGGAGTCTTATGAAAGCAAAACTCTTAAGATAAAAACCTAAATGTCTTCCTGCTGCGTAAGAAGAATTACAGAACCCCAGGATCATGAATGAAGCTGTCTTAGAAAAGGTTAGAATTTGCATGTCCGTGTTTCTCTGCTTTGAATTTGTATTTCGTTTTATGGATTTTTGAGATGGTTGGCGGATTGTTATTGTCATTTTTTCATGCAGAATAAAAGTTTTATCATAGATAAAATACACGCAAAATTAAAAGTATATTTTGGGATTGTTTCCCTATCTTGTTGCGACAATCACGTAAATTTACTTACCTTGTCATCAATCATTTGCAAAACTATTTTGTTAAAAGCCATTCGGATTGCACACAACAGTACTCTGAAATTGGCATTAAAAGATGCTTGAGTTTCTGATAGACAACATCGATATCTATGTAGTTTTTGGAAATCAGGTCTTCCAACAATCTGTTGGAATTCCCATAGGTACCAATTGTACCTCAATGTTAGCAGACCTATTTTTGTATTCATATGAAGCAGAATTTATTCAAAAACTTGTACGCGAAAAAAATAAATCACTCGCTGTGGCCTTCAACTTAACATTCAGGTATATTATCAATTAACAATTGTTACTTCCATACCTACGTCGATTCAATATATCCCAGTGAACTTGAAAAAAAAAAAATACCACAGAGTATGCGTCATCTGTTTCATATTTCGATATTTTAATGGAAATGGACATTGATGGTAACCTAACAACAAAACTTTATGATAAACGTGGTGACTTTAATTTTATAGTCAAATTTCCCTATGGTGTTTTTTGTCTTGGTTAATTCGATACGCAAGGGCATGCTCTTCCTATGAACATTTTCCAAGGCGAGGCAAGCTACTGACAAACAAGTTGATAAAACAGGACTATCAACAGTCTCGTTTGAAGTCATCTTTTCGTAAGTTCTATGGTCGATACAACAACCTTGTCAGCAAATACAATCTTCCATTGGGTCGCATGCTGACTGACTTTTTTATACTAATTGTTAGACCATAATTAATAACCTAATTGTGTGCGGACTTTTCCGTTTTTCCTGATTACGACAAAGAGCACACGGCTGGTGTGACTGGTCAGCAGAGGATGCTCACTCCTCCATGGCATCTGATCCTAACTCTTTTTAAGAGGTCTGTGTTCGCTTTGCTCCTGTTTTGTAATTTTCCTTTGAACAGTCTGTTCGTTATCACCACATGTCATAAACATTTGGTAGGTGATTAGGAGCACACGGCTGGTGTGACTGGTCAGCAGAGGATGCTCACTCCTCCATGGCATCTGATCCTAACTCTTTTTAAGAGGTCTGTGTTCGCTTTGCTCCTGTTTTGTAATTTTCCTTTGAACAGTCTGTTCGTTATCACCACATGTCATCAACATTTGGTAGGTGATTAGGAGCACACGGCTGGTGTGACTGGTCAGCAGAGGATGCTCACTCCTCCATGGCATCTGATCCTAACTCTTTTTAAGAGGTCTGTGTTCGCTTTGCTCCTGTTTTGTAATTTTCCTTTGAACAGTCTGTTCGTTATCACCACATGTCATCAACATTTGGTAGGTGATTAGTCAGCCCGCGGGCTGACCGTCTATATGCAGGTCTCACAACACTATTTTTCCGAAGGTTCACGTCAAAACATGGCTGAGGCAAAATAATTCCCGAATTCCCCTTCGTTTTTAGGGGTTTTCCGCCAGCGACAGGGACTGTAGTTTTTTATGAGATGAAAAACAACGTGTAAACTGCCTGATTTTCCCACTTTTGTAAAAATACGAGGTCACTTGAATTTTTGATGCCAGTTGTTTCGGCAGGGGTATGAAAAGTCTCGGACGTGATTTTCAAGCAAATGTGTAACTTTGATGTAAACAAACTCTCGTGCCTTTGTGGATGACTGTGTGTTTTTTGCTACTAAATTGGTTAGGAACGATTGTTTTAAAAGCTGTAAAGAGGGATTTTCCCAGAAGTTTGTTTTATTAAACTTGCTACCCGTGTCTAAAGTTGCGTAATTTTGGTAAGAATATATAGTAAAAATTAATAGTGGTGTGCAACCTTAAGTTAGGATGAAACTTCAATTACGCTTGCGTAAACTGGAATTCTGGGAAGAAATTAGACAGTTAGTGTTAGAAAAATTCGAGGTCAAACTGCGCATCAATGTACGAGAAGACTGTCAATGGGTATCGTCTGCAGCCGCAGTCCGGAATCCGCGCCGTATATCTTCCCAACTCTCTTAGTGAGATGTTGGAAGTAGTTTGCCACCAGACCATGAAAATCAGAGAGCTATATGTCTACAAAATTACAAATTTAGGTATTAAGTAGGTGCATGTGCAGTCATACTTTGCATGTACACCGCTACACGTACACGCTAATCTCCTTATCTACATGTACAGCCATAATAATAAGGCTGCAAAGGCTAAAATCCGCATATTATTACTATTTATCTAGTATTTTAATAGATTAATTGTGTATTCGCTTTTGCCCTTAAATTAAAAATCCGCTGGCTGACTTTCTTAGCTTTTTAAAAAGCTAACCTTGTTGTACTTTTGACTTAAGTGTCAGATGATCTAGCAGACGTCGATGATCTGCCTCCATCCCCATCTGTGGTTTTGGAGGCTCAGTGGGGTTATCACTCGGTTTAGTGAAATACATTTGAGTTTACTGGATTCATTTGTGTTCATTTGTATATATTGGAGTTCATTTGTGTTCATTTGGATACATTGGAATTCATTTGGATAACTGTTACATTGGAGTTCAAATGTATTGATGTATATAATTTTTATTGATTTATCATAATTCATTGTTTGATCACATGCTGCGCTCGCCCCAACGGTCGCACCGTAAAACATATTAATGATAGATATATAAAATTGTTATCAGGCATAAAATTAAAATAATTAATCTATAGGAAAGCTTCAGATGGAACTGTATTCTATCCGTCTTTCAATGGATATACTTTGTCAGATTCCATATTTTACTTTTTTCACCGGAAGTAGTAATATTTAGAAATGTAAACAATTCGAGTTTTAGTGAGCCGTGACAGTGGCGTAAGGTGAAGGTAATAAAAGACTAGTTGTATGTCATATATTTTATAGGTGCGCCATAGTATTTTGGTACGTGTTGCAATATTTATTTTTGTTTCGAATACTGTCATGAGGATTTAAAAGTGCAAAAGATACTATTAGATGTACTACCCCCCCCCCCGCGCTATCTTGTCAGGTTGAAAATTGCTAATATTATATAGAATAAAAAAGTCTAAAGGGATTTTGCAATGCAAAGGACATTGCGTGGAAGTACTCAGAGGATACATTGAAAAAATGTGGGAGGGGTTTTGAGAACTTCCTAATAGAAAAGTAGATATTGAACTCAGATTTTCCCATTATTAATCTAAAAAGATCTGTTTTCAAGCATCTTCGCTAGCCAAGTGTTTTCGGTCCACTCTGCTCTTTGTGAGGAGAGGTGCGGATCAGGAACCCTTGACTTGGGAAGATGGTTTTCAAGGGGTGACTCGAATTACCGAATTGACAGTATTTACCGAAATGAAATAATTACCAGAATGACACTAAAATCTACAGAAATGACACAATGTTTATTAAAAAAATGTTTTTCACCACAAATATATCAATTATCAATTTAATGTCTTTATTATTGTAAATAATTGGTAGTATTAAAATTACAAGATGGAAAATGGGTGGATAGTCGGTGGAAAATTATGAGATGAGTATCGTGCGCAGATCCAGAAAATTTTTCCAGGGGGGGTCCGAAGGATAATTGTGTTTGCCAGGGGGGGTCCGAGGCATATTTTCGATAATTTTACTATGTGAATTTAATAAATTTTCATTTTCCAGGGGGGGGGTCGGGACCCCCCCCGACCCCCCCCTCTAGATCCGCGCATGAGTATGCATGTAATTTGACCCTTTGATATTGTAAAAACATGCAGTAAAAATTCCTCATTAATTGTTAGATGTATTGTTAATTAGAAATTACTGATTTATATTGATTTTTCTTCTGACTCCATAGTTTATTTTTTATATAAGTAATAAATTATTATTGTTGTTGTAAGAGTTATCGTTCTTTGATTTTCAATAAATACGATATTTAACTTAGTACATGTAGGATTTTATTTCTGTTTGGTTATGAAGCATTTACCTGAAAGACATAAGCGTATAATATAATATATATCCCCATTTTAATGTATTTGAAGTGTCATTTCTGTAGATTTTAGTGTCATTCCAGTAATTTCAGGTGTCATTTCCGTAAATTCTGTCATTTCGGTAATTCTATTTGTACCGGTTTTCAAGTTTTATAATTTCCTATAGTTAAAAGAATTGACATGTCAATGAAGCAATCTTAGATTTTTTTTCCATTATAATTATTGCTTTCAATTGTAATTCATATAACTTAGGTACATGTATGTTTATTTTTTAAAATGTCAAACAGTATTTGTGCTTCTTAATAGATGCATGCACATATTTAATACATGTTCATGCATACATACATGTATATATTTAAAAGTGTTCTTGATACATTTGGATATGAAGAGAAAAATAATGCAAGTAATAATAGATTAAAGTTATTATGGTATTGGCGGTTATTCCTTAATTAGTATTAATCAAAGGCAATGACAGGTCAATGGAATTCATATATCAACTGACTGCATTTGGACTCATCTTGTACACTTCTCAGTATAGCATGTGGTTTTTCATTGACATGTATCATGCCTTACTAGGCTTACTTACATGTAGCAAAGAAGTTGTTTGTCTGTTCAGTATAGCAGAATCAACATCTGCATGTAGCTACTTATATGTACAGCTGGTAAAATTGGATAATTTTCATTTAAGGTGGAATGTCCCTCTCATAAGAGTGATAACTTCTGTAGAAAATATTCTCAATTTGTTTCTGTTAACTCACAATTATTAAGGCATGTAGCAACAAGGGAGGTGGTGCTGGGTCCCATTTTATGCTGGAAGGCGACATTTATTTAAATTCAAATATAGAAAAAGAAAATTTGAACAGAATGAACTGAACCCCAACTTTAAGCAGGTGGCAAAAAAGTTAAAAAACTTTTACAAAAAATTACAAGAAACTAATTACCGGTATATTGATCAAATTTTTATAAGGTAATATCTACACCCCTCACCCCTTCTCCCCACCCCCATTGCATTATTTTTTTTTTCAAATATAACTTAATTATATGTACTAGTACAGTACATGAACATTATGTTGTTTGATGTTTTAGACCAGAGAATCTATAGATGGAAAATTTTTATTTCTCTCTTAATAGCTCGTTCACAAAGAAAAATGAATTATAATTGGGAAAAACGTGATTAAGACAAACTCTAGACTTTAATTGTCATCATCATTTGAAACTTACAACATTTCATTTGTCTAAAATTGAAGAAGGGTTTTCTATTCTGAGAGAGCAGATATGGGAAAACAAAATTAAAAAAAGAACAATATCACATTTTATTCAAGACAATATATCCCTATATTGAGATCATACCAATTACTGGAAGATCATTCATTTGATCCCCTTTTTGCGTTATATCAAAATGCTCTGGTTTACATTTTTAGCATTTCTAAAACATATGGATCCATTTACTATTATCCTATCCAAATTTAAAAACAGAAAACCTTTTCTGAAAAATTAAAAACTATGATAATTTATGAAAAACCTTCAATAGTTTATGATAAAGAAAGATAACTCTTGCTGAATGAAGCAGTTTTTGTTACAAACCTAAACAACAAAGTGCTATTCTGAACTAAAAAGCAGCGCTTCACTATGTTTTGTAACATGATTTGACATTGTATATAACTATATATTATTTTCATATATATTTGATATTTTTAATTTTATGCTGCTATGGTAAAATTTTGTAATCACTATGTCTAGTTTTCTTCATATCATTATTACACACATTATCAATTTTTGAAAAATCTAGCAGTGCTTCATCACTTCAACATTGTTTCATTTGAATCTCTTGGTATTGACTTTGATGAAAATCAATACAATTTTTTTTAAATATATGGTAAAATTAATAGCAGAGGGATATATTACACCTTAACTTGCTCCATTGTATTTCTATGATTTTGGACTAGAAAGCATATGATTCTGTAATGTCCAAATGGTGTTTGGCCCATGCTTTGTCAATATTCTTGTCTGACATTTGCCACTGAAACAAGGATTTAAACTGTAGCCTTTAAACTTCAATCAATTCATTGGCTTGTACATTATTTGCATTTGCAAACATTTCAGTTATTGATAAGTTTTAATATATTCTTCACAGTGTCATTCAACCAGCTAAACTGCTACTGTAGCTTACTACAACTTCATGTGTTTTCTGTTTTGTACATAAATAATACCCGGTACCAAGCACCTTAATTCCACTTATTTTTCTTTTGTTTTTCTCATTTATATTCTATTGTTACATTGTACCATCAATGTTTGTCAAATTGACTGTTTAAGGAGAGGGCTCAAATAGGCTGCTGAGATTGCCTGCTGCCCAATTCTTATTATGTAATATTTTTACAAAATAAAATATTGTTTATATAAATTATTGATAAACACTTGATTCATTTATCAGGTATAGTTTACAAAAATCATAACTGATTTAGTTTTTTATAATTATAATTTTACTATTTTTAAACTGCAGCAAAAATACTCAAATTGAAATGCTATTTTTTTCTAAGATCTTTGGTTGTTTAACAAACAAATTAAGCTTTACACATACATATACGGTAATTTATGACTTTCAGTAATTTTGTTCCCTTGGCAGGCAGTATAGTAACTCGATCCTTCTGAATCATGATAATGAACATATGTCAGTTTAGGATTCTGGATGGTGGACAATTTACCAATAAGATCTATCATAAATTTTAAGATAAATTTGTTAATATATATGAACTAATATTTAATAAAGAAAAATCAATGAAATTTTAGCATTTGGTTGACGGAGATCACACAAAAATTATTTTTTTTTCAAATCAAGATAACTGGCAAGAATATTTCATTCTTGTTTTGGAAGCTTGCAGTCATTTGTTGTTAAAAAAAGAAAGAGAGTATATGTATGGGTATATATATAGGCAGTTTCTACAGACAGACGTTATGAAACATGTGACATGCACCATACTTGGACATACACCGATCTACAGGTACACCAATACCTCTGGTATATTGCATGGTCTTTACAATTTTTTATGGAGAAATAATAGTATTTTTTATTGAAAAAGTAAAGATTAATTACAGTGATGTACCTGTCATTATAATGTCTGACTCAGCAGATTAATCTTAAGTTATGTAAATGATCTATTGGCTTGATTAGCATATCCTGTTTCATAAGCTGTCAATTTAAGAGAACTATAGATGGAGGAATTGAAATCAATAAATTTGTTTTTATTCTGGTGATTTTAAATGAGGATACATTGTCAATGAAGAAATCTGGGATTCTTTTTTTTATATTTTGACATTCTGAAGTGAAATTAAGGTTTGTGTATCATTTCATTGAGAAAATTGTCTAAAGCAAAGCAGAAAAGTATTGTGTCAGAGAACGTTTTTTTTTTTAAAATGAAATGTCAAGCATACATGTATTTTAATCATCATGATGGACATGTTTATGTTTGTATGTACATGACGCCCATCCACACTGCTCAATTTTCAGAGTATATATAGGTTATGTAAATAATCTTTGGATTGAAAACAAGTTAAAAGCATTATGAGAAGCAAACTTAAGAAAACACGAGGGAGGTTGAAAATGAGAACATAAACTGTGACATCGAAACAATATATAGTTTTGGTGTTCTAGCTTTAAATAGATTTAAATCCCAGTTAAAGTTTTCAAAACCAGTATAGCTCGTCCTGTTTTTTTGTTCTCTGATTTGCACATAGCTGAGAGTGAGTCTCTCGGGTCATAGGTAAGCAGCCTTAGGTGTACATGTATTTAAACTGACCAGCATTTGATGACGATTTCATCAAATGAATCACAGGCTTGACTGATTGATAAATTCACTGGACATCCTTGGGGGAATAAAGCTGTACTATCTTGGTGTACTGATTGTGGATAAATGTAATTAATTGATTTGATTTGATTTGATATACAACCATTGAAGCCAGAGTTATATCAACATGTTATATCTTAATTCTATATAAGTATTTAGTTGGGAATTTTTTCACTGAATGTATTAAGGTATAGTTTATTTTTTATGAATAGTACAATGATTATGTATTTGGAAATGCATTTGATTGTTTATTAATTTAAACCAGTAATTAAAAAAAAGGATATTTTTTACAGATATTCAACAGCTAAGAAAATGCCACGGGAGTGGAAGCCCATTCTTACAACACTTAGTGCAGGCATCATTTTGTTGAGCCAGATTTGTCAGGCACATGCAGTAAGATAAACAGTATTTGTTTAATGATTAAATTAATCTCTCACTTTATACTTTATTATAATTAAACATTTATAGAGGGCCCTATATATTAAACTCTAAAGCGGTGTACAATCATATTAAGTAAAACAAGTAAAATTTAAAGACAGCCTATTATACCTGTTTGTTACAATGTAGCCTTTTCACCATGTAATTTGAGTATTTTAAATATGTTGAAAGAAACATTAATTAAGGAATAAGGCCACACCAATTTGATTTCTTGGTCCTCCTATTCTAAGCAAAAAAAGTATTGGAGCAAGCGGGCGATTTATTAATTTTAAAATTAAAAAACTTTAATTTGAAAATTTTGGGGCGACATAAAAAATTAGAGGCGAGTGATTACATTTTTAGCTCACCTGAGCTGAAAGCTCAAGTGAGCTATTCTGATCACATTTTGTCTGTCGTCCGTCTATCCGTCCGTCCGTCCGTCTGTAAACTTTTCACATTTTCAACATCTTCTCAAGAATCACTGGGCCAATTTCAACCAAACTTGGCACATAGCATTCTTAGATTAAGGGGATTCAAAGTTGTGAAAATTAAGGACCAAGCCCTCTTACAAGGGGAGATAATTAGGAATTAATGAAATTTTTGAGAAATTTTCAAAAATCTTCTTCTCAAGAACCATTTGGCCAGGAAAGCTGAAACTTGTGTGGAAGCATCCTCAGGTAGTGTAGATTCAAAGTTGTGAAAATCATGACCCCCGGGGGTAGGATGGGGCCACAATGGGGGGTCGACTTTTTACATAGGAATATATAGAGTAAATCTTTAAAAATCTTCTTCTCAAGAACCATTTGGCCAGAAAAGCTGAAACTTATGTGGAAGCATCCTCAGGTAGTGTAGATTCAAAGTTGTGAAAATCATGACCTTTGGGGGGTAGGGTAGGGCCACATTGGGGAGGGTCAATTTTTAACATAGGATTATATAGAGTAAATCTTTAAAAATCTTCTTCTAAAAAACCGTTAGGCCAGGAAAGCTGAAACTTGTGTGTAAGCATCCTCAGGTAGTGTAAATTCAAAGTTGTGAAAATCATGACCCCCGGGGGTAGGGTGGGGCTAGAACGGAAGGTCAATTTTTAACGTAGGAATATATAGAGTAAATCTTTAAAAATCTTCTTCTCAAGAACCATTTGGCCAGGAAAGCTGAAACTTGTGTGGAAGCATCCTAATGTAGTGTAGATTCAAAGTTGTGAAAATCATTTCCCCCAGGGGTAGAGTGGGGCCACAATTGGGGATCGAAATTCTTCATAGGAATATATAGAGTAAATCTTTAAAAATCGTCTTCTCAGAAACTAATAAGCTAGGAAAGCTGAAACTTGTTTGGAAGCATCCTCAGGTAGTGTAGATTCAAAGTTGTACAAATCATGATTCCTGGGGATTAGAGTGGGGCCACAATGGGGGTGGAAATTTTACATAGGAATATTAAGAGAAAATCTTTAAAAATCTTCTCAGAAACTAATCAGCCAGGTGATTATTTAATATTGTTTAGATTTTGGCTTCTGGATGATTCCTGGATGATTGGGTCTCACAAGGGGTTCAGAGTTTGATGTAGGTTTATATCCCATTTATAAACAATTGTTTAGGATCTTTTTGAGAGCTGCAATGCTCAACATGTGATATTACTATAAAATCATCCTGTTAGAAAAGGGACTAATGATAATAAACATAAGAATATCCAGTGGAAAAAATTGATTTTTATTTATACAGGATCTACATGTATTATACTACATTGTCCAGATAGTTTTTATTATGACTCCATTAAGCTGATTTTATCATACCTATTGTTCCTCAGGTGAGCGATGTGGCCCATGGGCCTCTTGTTTTAAATGTCATTTTTTCCTTTCAAATACATTTAAACAGCAAAAAAGTTGATGACTGTACGTGTATTTGCAATTGTATCAGACATCTCTTGATTGCCAATTCTATCCACACATACATGTACAGGCATTATTTACTTGTATACCTTGCTGACAATCTAGCAGGAAATTTTTGGCATGATCAATGTAAAAAAAAAGGCGCAATCATGACTAATAAAAAAATAAAAGAACCAAAAATGGAGCGGGAAATGGAAGAAAATTTCCAGACGTGGGATATATTTTTTAATATTATTTGGAAAGCCCTTAGGCAGGTGTGCGCGGATCCGGCAACCAAGAAATCAAATTGGTGTGGCCTAAGAAATCATTCTTAGAGTGTTATGAGGTGATCATTTTGGTTGGGGCGTTGTCAAATCCTTTAAAGTTGAGGGCTTTTTAATAGATTTGATCATGCTCCGACGGAAATGATCACCTCATATTATTCAAAGAATGATTCCTTATTACTTATACATGTATTTATATAATTTTCAGCAATTGTACGATTAGATATAAACATATTGACATATTTATGTGATTTTCATTTCTTTTAATTATGAAAACTCCGCTTGCAGCCCCAACAATACGTCATTTGAATTTATTGGACTCTACAATACAAAATTGATTCGTAGTGTTATCCCAGACAGACACTAGAAAATGTAAATATTGTATATTAAAATTTATTGATGTCAGGCAATACCGGTATTTGCATGACTACACTTCAATTTTTCAAAGGATGTATATTAAAGAAAAACAGTGCATTGTACTTTTCATTATTGTTGTCCTTTGGGGTTTTTTTTGGGGGGGGGGGCCAGTGGTTGCTGAGATGGATTTCAGTATTTCTTAATCTAAAACATTTCATTTCCAATGTGCCTAGAGTATTAACATTGTGAAAATTTATTTAAATTATTAATTTGTAAGATACATGTATATCACTATTCACATCCTATTTGGTTGTTTAGTTTTGGTTTTCAGATGAATCAGGAAACTTATTATCCATACCTTCAGTTGGCTTAAGAGGTAATGTACATTTGTATTATTGAATACAATAAAATTTTCTCCTCAGGCTGCCAAGTTTTCTCAGGACCCTGAATGTGGGAGTTCCAAAGGTTGCTACACTGACTGTGCTACAGGCTGCACATTTGAAGTGGCTTGGGAGGATAAAGGTACAGCTGTGACCTTCACCATTAGGTTTGACCTTGAGTCTAAGACAGATGTGTGGGCTGCTATCGGAATATCACAGGATATGAGAATGGTGAGTTTGAATCTGAATGGATCATGAAGTTGTAAATAAAATGACAAATGAGATTTTTAGCTCACCTGAGTTTTTCTGATCACTTTTTGTCTGGCATCCGTCTGTCCATCTGTCTATCCATCTGTCTGTACATCAGTAAACTTTTTACATTTTTGACTTCTTTTCCAGAACTACTTGGCCAATTTCAACCAAATTTTACACAAAGCATCATTGGGTGAAGGGAATTTAATTTTGTTAAAATGAAGGGCCAGGCCCTCTTTTAAAGGGAGATAATTAAAATAATTATAAAAGATGACTGCACTTAGCGCCGGGTTTTGGTCCCTTTTCGGTTGCATCTGTTGCATTTATTTCTTAACTTAATATCACTTTTGTTAAATTTTTTAAAGAGTTTAGTCAATTTCCAACTTGAATTAAGATTTTAGTCTGTGATACAATAAGCTCATTCTATGTTTTTCTCCTTACAAGTTTCAATAAAAGGAGAATTTTTGCTTATCTGCCCTTGATCAAACATAAGATTGATATTAAGGTATCGGATGTACAATTGAGCCTGAGAGCTCGGGATTTTCCGGGATGAGCTCGGTAGATTACGGAGATTGAAATAAATTTTCAAAATGTCGAACTATTTTTGATTTAACATAATAAACAGTAAAGAACAAACAATTTATGCATAAAGTCAAGCAAGAATTTTTTTTTCTTAATTTCAAAACAAAATATTTTAATTTTTCCCCTTACGCTGATTATGACGTTGTAGCAGCTTTACGTCATTTGCCATTCTATGACGTTATTCTTTCACGCGGCACTCTTGCGATAACGTGAAGAAAAAAAGCCTAATTTATAGAGTAAAGTTTGCAGTGCGTAAGTCACGTATTCCGTCGAAAAATAGGTCGTTTTAATCATTGATTTCGTAGATTTTGTGACTGTGCATAACTTGAATTTGGGGTAATCCGGTAATCGTATGACCTTATTGTTTATTTTTTTTTGTATACCTAATTTCATTATACATACAAAATGTTTCGGACCCAACATTTGTATATCGGCGTATTTACCACTAACTATTTTTAATAAGTACCATGCATACGGATTTTAATATAGCATTGAATCATGATTTTTTGAAGTATACACTCTCATAACTGCAGCGGTGTGTGCATACAAATTGAGTAACGCGCGTTAGCGCGTTATGAAAATTTGTATGCACAAACCGCTGCAGTTATGAGAGTGTATACTTCAAAAAATCATGATTTAATTAAGGTCTTCCGTTTCCAACGGAAGACCTTATTGTTATTCTTCGGTTTCTTTTTCCCTATTATTTTTATTCTTTTTTTTTCTTCCCATTTTTGTGCACGCGATTTCTCAGAAACGGCTCGGCCGATCTCCATCAAATTTTCAGATGTGATAGATATTACTCTGAACCTGATAGCAAATTTTTTGCGTTGATGACGTCACATCCGTTTTTGAGATACTGAGATTTTTCCAATTTTTATATGGGTATTTTGTCTGCAGTCGTTCTCCTAAACTATAAGAGATATCGAGCTCAAATTTTTACGGTTGGTAGAGGAAAGATTGAAGTTTTGCATGGTTGTTGTTTTATATATCTAGCTCTAAATGCGCCAAAGCTCGGTAGGGCTCGAAAATTGAGATATCAAAAGTGTCGTAAATTTTCATGCTTTTTTGTGTTTATCTCTTTTCTGGTAAATATTTTGTGAAAACATGTAAAGCAAAAATTGTTTAAATTTACAAGATCTTTCGTTTGATATCAAGAAAAAGGGGCTGGCCCCTAAACTTAGGGACCTGAAGGGCTCTAAAGTAATTAATCTATAGCCCTTAACTGAGGGATATTTTGTAATAAGTTATAGAAGCAAATATGTTTATCTTACAGTTATGAAGCCTACGAATATAACGATTTTTTAATGTGTTACGTAATTAGGGATGTTTAGGGGTCAAAAGTCCAAAACTTTGATCACCTATATTTCAAAAAGGAAAAATATTTTGATTAGCAGTATAGAAGAAAAGATGCTGAAAATGATCTACTAAACAGTATGCAACCATCAAAATTTTGGTAAACGACCCCGATAAGGAGATAAGGGATCGGCCCCTAAAACCATTTTTCTTAGATATCTCAAGAACGATAACGAATTTGTAAACACTTGTTGAACAAAATGTATGTAGTTTTAAGTTACCTTTCATTTAATACCAAGGACAAGGGGCTGGCCCCTAAAATTAGGGAACTAGAGGGCTCTGAAGTATTTTATATATAGCCCTTAACTGAGAGATATTTTGTAATAAGTTAAAGAAGCAAATATGTTTATCTTAAAGTTATAAAGCCTAACAATATAATGATTTTCTCATGTGTTACGTAATTAAGGGTTTTTAGGGGTCAAAAGTCCTAAACTTTGATCTTCTATATCTCAAAATGGGAAAATATTTTGATAAGCAGTATAGAAGAAAAGATTCTCCAAATGATCATTTTAATAGTACGCAACCATCAAAATTTCGTTAAATGGCCCCGATTAGGAGATAGGGGTCGGCCCCTAAAACCATTTTTCTCAGATATCTCAAGAACGATAACGAATTTGTAAACACTTTTTGAACAAAGTGTGTGTAGTTTTAGTGAACTTTCATTTATTTCCAAGGACAAGGGGCTGGCCCCTAAAATTAGGAACCTAATGGGCTCTAAAGTATTTAATCTATAGCCCTTAACTGAGGGCTATTTTGTCATAGGTTATAGAATCAAATATGTTTATCTTACAGTAATGAAGCCAAACACAATCATAAATTTATCAGGTGTTACGTAATAAGGGGTTTATAGGGGTCAAAAGTCCCAATCTTTGATCGCCCATATCTCAAAAAAGGGAAAATATTTTGATAAGCAGTATCGAAGAAATAATGCTTAAAATGATCTACTAAACAGTTTGCAACCTTAAAAATTTCTTTAAAGGCCCCGATAAGGAGATAAGGGCACAACCCCTAAAGCAATATTTTCCAAACATCTCTAGATTTGTATCAAATTTGTTAACACTTGTTGAAAAAATGAAGAATTAAGAAATTAAAGAATTCAAAGATTTCATTTGATATCAAGAAAAGGTGACTGGCCCCTTAAATTAGGGATCAAGAAGGGTCTCAAGTTTTTTAACCAAAGTTCTTACACCTGAAGCAAAATACTCTCTGATATTTAAAATAAAGACCCCTTTTCCTCTTTTTTCAAATTATGTTCAGCTGTTTTATAGCAAAATCAAGATCTTACATGTATCTCAACTTCTAAAATCGGACGGAAGACCTCCTCGTTGCTCGCAACGAGATCATGTCTAGTGCTTATATTTATATTTTTTAACTTCTTGCCTTGTCTGCAAATGTGATTCATACCTTAAAATTCCTATCTTAACCTAAGGGTAAGTTAATATTAATGGAAGAGCCACAGTAACAGCCACGAGCGTGAACTTTGATTTTCGCTTGTGACGTTGCAGTTTACAGCGTTCAACGTTTGTGACGTCATAATAAAACTCGTCATTTTAACCTTTGACTACTTGTTGCATTTAGAGGCATTTGAAGATCACAGAATTTAACGGAAAAACACAGTAGAATGTAAATATTTCTAGTTAAATTGCTTGTACACGTTTATTGTAATCATTGTGTTTAAACATCTACTTGTTTTTTTTCGTAAATCAAGTTGACAAGAGTCAAATAATGAAATTTCTAATCATTGATTGTTTTTTTTTTTTTCATCGGGATTCCAAACAATTTTCTTCTCTCGCATTTCATATTATGTGCATTAACAGTATATTTCCCACTCTTTATAAATTGCTGGATTTTCTATCATTCAAATTATACTATTAAATACTGATTCCGACTACTTTAAAGTCAATTCGTTTCAATGGCTGTTGACATAAAAGAGGCGCGTTACCATCCAATGAAATCAAATACTCAAAATTTGATTGACAGGTTCAGCCAGTTAGCCGATGTCCGATGTTATGTGTGGTATTTGTACACAATCTAATCGTGTAAAAAAAATGCATGCTTTTTACAACATCACAGTATCATTTATAGTTGATTTAGAATTTTGTTCTATAAAAGTCATATTTTGTTATGACTGTATAAAGCATGTTGATGTATTGTGTATTTCACTATTGTACCGGTACAGAAACATCAGAGACAGACTTTATATGCAGTCTCCATTTAAAACTGACTTATTCTTTTGTTTGTTGGAAAAGAATACAATTTTGATTGAAAGATAATACAATGTATATTGTTTTCTACGAGTTAAAGGTTTGGAATGAATGCTGATGAAAATTTCACACGGTTCTCGCACGCTTTGCTCATAACGCTTTACATGCCTGATGTGACCCATAATTCACGATTTCGTTGTAATGGTAACAATGTTTTTTCGGGTTAACATTTTGCTGAATGAAAAAACTGAACAATTTAGATTTTAAATTCTAAAATTACAAGTTCTCAATCGTATAGGAATAGAAAACAGTAAAATTACCGGGTTACGGGAATATGTGTTAGATAACAATTGCGACTGCCGACGAGTAGGGTTAAAATCGCGTGAAATACTATTTTACCGTGCATGATTTGCAGCGCTAGAGTTACTTCCCCATAGTGATTTGGCGGGAAAAAATTCTATTTTTAGAAAATACATACCCATACCTATCAAATGAGTATATAGAATATATACCTTACCAGGCATCATTTTTTGGTCAATTGTACATCTGATACCTTAATATGCATGAGAGGTGGAGCTGACATTATCAGAATGGTACTAAAATTAGACTAGCATGAATAACAATGCCATGTAGAAAAATTTATGTGATCACTCTTTCACCATAACCCTATCTATTCTATATGGTACAAGTATACTATTTACTATGGTTTCAACAATTAGACCACACCCATGTAAGAACAGAAGACTTTAAATCAACGCTTGACAACTTAACGTGTTCGAAAAAATTGTCCTAGTTAGCACATAACATGCTACCTTACATGTCACGTGATAGAATTTTGTATTCACAAAGATGAGGTGAGAAATCACAAGGTGAATTATAATATTTACCGGTAACATGCATCCACCCTTGGTTACAACAGGGAAAGCGAAAGTAAAAAGGAGCAGTTTTTTCTCATTTAAACCATGAGCGCATGTTTGTCTATTAATCTCCCTTTGACATAACTTTGATAATGCAAATATACAACTACTGTTAAACGGAGAACAATAGACAAACATGCGCTGACTATGTATGAAGTCAGTATAAAAGTGGGCGTCCTCGATCCTTATTGTATGTATCGAGATTCAAGAAATCACAGAGACCCCCGCCTATGAAAACAAATTCGTACTTGGTAACAACATACTTTTATTTAATGCAATTATGTAAAGTTGCAGTTTAGATGTTGACCATTTCTGTAATTGAAAGAAAAATTCTTCTTTAAAATATTTAATTTCTCGCAAATATTGCATGCCCTTAAGTGCAGTCATTGTTTGTTGGTATTTTTCAAAAATCTTCTTCTCCAAAACCATTTTGCCAGGAAAGCTGAAACTTGTGTGGAAGCATCCTCAAATAGGGTAGATTCAAGTTTGTTCTAATCATGATCCCCGGGGGTAGGGTGGGGCCACAATGGGGGGGGGGTCAAATTTTTACATAGGAATATATAATGTAAATCTTTAAAAATCTTCTTCTCAGAATCCAATCAGCCAGAAAAGCTGAAACTTGTGTGGAAGCATCCTCAGGTAGGGTAGATTCAGGTTTGTTCAAATCATGATCCCCAGGGGTAGGGTGGGGCCAAAAAGGGGGGGGTCAAATTTTTGCATAGGAATATATAATGTTAATCTTTACAAATCTTCATCTAAGAAACCGATTGCCCAGAAAAGCTGAAATTTGTGTGGATTAGCATCCTCAGGTAGTGTAGATTCAAGTTTGTTGAAATCATGATCCCTGGGGGGGTAGGGTTGGCCCACAATGGGAGGACAAATTTTTACATAGGAATATGTTGAGAAAATCTTGAAAAATCTTCTTCTAAAAACCATTTGTCTAGAAAAACTGTAACTTTAGTGAAAGCAACCTCAGATAGTGTAGATTCAAATTCATTAAAATCATAATATTGAGGAGTAGGGTGGGGCCACATTGGGGGTCCAATTTTACAAAGGAAACATTTTAATTATTCACAAAAACTGAAATGTTATTATATATGGTTTTACTGATATGCATGCATTTTGGCTTATTGTTGATTCTTTAAAGTTGTTAAGACTTTGGCCCCTGGACGATTATTGGGCCTCACAAGGGGTTCAAAGTTCAATGTATGTTTATATCCCATATATAAACAATTGTTTAGGATCTTTTTGAGAATTGCAATTCTCAATATGTGGTATGACTTTAAAATCATCCTGTTAGAAAAGAGGTAAGAATATCCAGGGGGGGGGATCAATTTTTATTTATACAGGATCTACATGTATTAAACTACATTGTCCAGATATTTTGTATATGACTCCATAAATCTGATTTTATCATGCCTATTGTTGCTCAGATGAGCAATGTGGCCCATGGGCCTCTTGTCATTGGCTTGAATAATATTTCAAATTCAATGAATTACCCAAGGTGCTATTTATTATCTAGGACAATGAAATACATGACGTACATGTAAACCATAAAAAAAGAGAAATCATTAGATGACTGATAAAAGAAATTTTAAAGATGTATTATTTTACAGGGCAGTGATAATGTTGTGGAATGCCATTATGAATCAGGAACTGTGATAGCAAAGAGATCACAAAATACTGGCAAAATGAATGTAGAAGCTGTAAGTAGTTGTCTCCCTTGTGATGTTGTCTGATCCATAGCATCATAGTCTGGTTCATTCCATCAATGTATCCTATAACCAGTTCATTCCATCACCAGTTCATTCCATCACTGTATCCTGTATCCTATAACCAGTTCATTCCATCACTGTATCCTATAACCAGTTCATTCCATCACTGTATCCTATAACCAGTTTATTCCATCACTGTGTCTGTTTAATTTAATCACTTTGTTTGACTGATTTTATCACTTTGTCTAGTTCATTTGATTGCTACATATCTGGTTCATTTCATCCCTTTGTTTAGCTCATGTCATCACTCTGTCTGTGTTATTTCATCACTGTGTCTGTTAAATTTAATCACTTCGATTGGCTCATTTCATCACTGTGTCTGGTTTATTTCAGCACCGTGTCTGTCATATCATCATTTTAACTGACTCATTTCATCACTGTTTCTTCCTCATTTTCTTACTATTCCTTTTATTATCTTTATAAGTACTGCCATATCAGGTCAACTAATTCATTTTATTTTTCATATTAAAAGGGCTGGATGGTTGGGGCCATGTTAAGACTATATACATGTAAATCTCCTTAACAAAAAAGAGCTCTGTATAAAGTTATAGGAAGATATTCAAATACATGTATTTTAAAGTTAAAATGATGTGGAATAGTTCTTTGATAAATTATAGTTTATAGCTTTAAGCGGATAATTTTTAAAATTTTAAGGTGGATCAGATGGGTATACATGTAATTTGTGGAGCATCTAGCTTCCCTAATTGAAAAGGAAAAAGAAAGTTATTCCCCTTTTCAAATCCTGCAATACAACTGAACATTTTTTAAAAACTAGACTGAAACATAATGTTTTGAAAAATTTGGTTTGAAAAACTAAAGATTGAATTTTTGACCATGTAATGCAAGTTACCGTATTCAGTGTTGTATATCGGTATTTACAGGAGCAGACGGGCTTTCAGCAGACACAGGGCTCAGTGGCTGATGGCGTCCTTACCTGTGGCTTTGATTTACAGAAGTCAGCCATTGATCTGGACGCTGATTCATACCTCTTTTTTGCCAATGGGGAGATCTTCCCAAAAAAATTCAATGGTAAGAGTCACACATTTGTTTATAGCTTCTCAAGACAATGATTTAGAATACAGGTAAATATGTTGCCGATGTGTTATATTCTTTGTGAGCGGTACAGTGTATTTGTTTGTGGAGGTTGTATGGATCATCATGCCAACAATTAAAAGATTTAATTTTGGATGTAGTTTTGTTGAATGCAATATTTTAAGATAAATTTAACCTATCTTTGTTAATCGGAGTTCAAAGTACATGTATGAAATGGCAGCCGCCTCATTAATACAATGAATAATTATATAATACCATAATTTTGATACTTTTAAAAAGAATTTCTCAGAAGAGAAATTACACATCCTAATTAGTGATAATAGCTTGTATTGTTTCATTGTAATTATGGTTGTATTATCGATGATCTTGTACACCCAGAGTAGATTTCGTTCTGGTTTGTGACCCTGCCCTTTCAATGAATAGAAATGAATAGAATTAATATACTTACAAATAATGTATTCATATAAATGAAGGTTAATGACATACATGCATATACTTGTAGTCATGTCAAACACACTTATTGAAATGTGTGTCACATGACACATGTTGTTCACATAAGTAACGTTATGAAAGGTTAAGCGAGTTAACACAAAGTAAACAACATCAGTTTATAGTGGAGAAGGCCAGTTGGACTTAGCATCTTTTAAAAAGTTACATATGAGCACAGTGAGGTACATTTTGCTTCTTTTACAAATAGATTTATTTTGATAAAAAAAAACTTTTGACCAGTTGAAGAAGAAAAATGTTCCTTATTGCGCTCATGTATTTTAAAGGCTTTGAAATATTAGGCGGAGCTAAACGTCTATGGGGAATGAATGTAAACAGGGTATCCCTACCATGAATAAGGATGCATATCTTTCAAATTATTGTTTTATCTTAGATAAAAAGGAGAGCTAGTCTATTAGGGTACAGTATCAAAGATTAAGTACATACAAATTGAAACTGAAATTGCAAAATTAATTTTTCGTCAATTTACTGGGAACCATATTCACATCATCATTTATTCGTCATAAATTCCTTCCTACAAGGCCATGTCCACTGATTGTAATGATTTCACATTTCAGGTAAAAATTTTCATTCCCACATCCCCAAGATTTCCCCAAGTGCAGTTGACTTCCAGTCGTTCCAGGTGATTGGGGGGACCGCCATCCAGCTCCTGATTAAGGTGCACGGTAAGTGGCGATGTTAGCGACTCGATCAATCAGTCATAGAAATACTTTTGTGTGTGATAAAGGTGCACAGTAAATTGCCATGTATGCAACTCGATCAGACAGTCATAGAAAGACACATATAAGACAAGAGCAATGAAAAAAAAATTATTTTATATAAAAATCCTCCTCACTAAAATTACCTGAGAGATAATTTGAATTTTATTGATTAAGCTCTTTTAATGTATTGATGAAAGCATAATGTATAAGCAAAACTTCACTTAAACTTTTTTTAATCTCTATTAACTATAACATTTTATTTCAACTTATTTTTCTCTGACAATATCCATATGTAGGTTTACTGATGATAACAGCCTGGATTGCCTTTGCCAGTATTGGGGTGGTGCTTGCCAGGTATTATAAACCTATGTGGGCAGAAAGGAAATTACTTGGGGAGAAGGTCTGGTTCCAGGTGAGTAGCTCCTACGGGCGGGTCAAACTAGGTTAAAGCACAGTGTAAAAGATGCAAAAAGACTGATAGAACATCAGTATTCATGACTTAAACAAAAAATACCAATGCTTTTGTACTAAATTTAAGAATTTTTGCTATGTAAGTTGAGACCATGTTGTTTGTAGATACATCGCACCCTGATGATCCTGACCCTGTTGTTTGTTTTATCTGCCTTTGTGGTTATATTTGTTCATGCTGAAGGATGGAGCCGGGTAAGAGATATTAATTGACAAGTTTTAAAACATGTCCTATACACACACATACATTAAAGTGATATAGACAACACATATTACTCAATCTGAATTCTTTTGATTCTTTTAATGTCCTCTGAATGTGTAACTCTATAGTTTTCAGATGACGAGGAATACAAGAAAGCACATCCATACCTTGGGGTCATCGTCACAGCCTTGACCTTTATCAATGTAAGTTAAGAGAGGCTGGAATGTGGAACATTCGAATTTAACAGGCATGTGAACCTGTGCTGTATATTTGTCTTTCCACTATATCATGATTAAGTATTGGCAAGCATTGTTTCTCTTTGTTGTAGCCCTTAATGGCCCTGTTTCGCCCCCACCCTGACGACCAGTACAGATTTGTGTTTAACTGGGCTCATTGGTTCGTCGGGACAGTTGCTCGGATTCTGGCAGGTTAGGAGTTAGAATTTATTTTCACTTCATTTAACAAGGAGAAAATCAGAAGTTTCATTTTATTCTCTAAATTGATGTTGAGATGTTTCTGTCCATACTGCTGTATTAGCCTCTAATTTTACCATGAGTCTGATTCTATTTGCAGTGATAACTATCTTTATCGGAGTGACTCTGTCAGAAGCTGGGGCGCCGGAATACGTGATTTACATCCTGGCCGCCTATGTTGCCTACCAGCTATTTATAGAACTGGTCATGGAGTTCCATGAATGCTGTGTTGTCAGGGCAAATACTGGTAGGTTATTATAATTACAATAACTAATATTTTTTCATCCTTCTTCAAAGATCCTCACACATATTGTTGTATTTTTAGCTCACATGGACTTAAAGCTCAAGTAAGGTTTTCAGTCCACGTATTGTCCTGCATCAATTGCCAATATATATTTGTTTGTTCTTTGTTTCCACTGTCTGATAATTTTTTTTTTTACATTTTTTACTTCTTCTCCAGAAACACTGGATGAACTTTATGACATAGATATATGTAGAATTTTTGTTTTGAAAAAAACAAACCAGAGGCTTTAATCCATGAAAGTTAAATGAATGCAAGTTCCATCATCTATTATTGAATTGTCATGTTCAAATTAAGTCAGAGCTATAGACAAGTGATGGGGGGAGGGGGTAGTTACATTGGATCATGCAGAACTTTTCATTAAATACAACATAACATTCATGTCAGTCACTTAATTGTATGAACTTGTTACTTGACATGTATTCTCATATTACCGGTATGTATTTTTTTTAAGTCAGCATCTCTTTAATTAAATTGAACGAGAAGTTTAAGATGTAGTAATGTACATTTATGCACTATTTGCAGGTAAGGGAACGGCCTATGAAATGAAGAATATATCGGATCCTGGTGCAGAAACCCCAGCAGTTGTTAATAGGGTAGGTAATTAGCATAGATATTCTGGTGCATTAGTATATGTCAAATTTTA
Organism: Magallana ariakensis; assembly: GCA_020458035.1. Lineage (NCBI taxonomy): Eukaryota > Metazoa > Mollusca > Bivalvia > Ostreida > Ostreidae > Magallana > Magallana ariakensis. The sequence goes on along the minus strand of CM035817.1, from coordinate 7,639,693 downwards.
ATTGTTCCCTAAACATATCTTATTTCATTTTATTAACACCAGGACTTGTGCGTGGCATTAAAAAAAGTTAACATTGCTATAAAGATAATGGACTGTAAATGTGATTCATAAATACAATCTTACCGTTGATAATTTAAATGTACTAGAATTTTCATGCTACATGCATTCCCCCCTGCGAATGTGTTCGGAATGTTTTCTTTATCGTTGCTAAGTATGTAATAAATCCAGAGGTGCTCAAATGAATGTTCACGAGACTTCCCTGAGATTTGTTCAGTTCTTGTGAAAATTCGAGCAGAAGTATAAGTGTTCGGATAGTATTCTCAAAATACGTAAGTACTGGCCATTTTTCATATCATATCCTACTTTGATTTCAATTAAAACATGAAAATCTATTAAGATATATGTCTTATTTCAACATCTAGCGGTTATTTAAACTAAACGATTATAATCTAAAAAGAGTTATCGTTCGTGTTCATCCACTGTACATGAGGCTGAAAATGTAAACATTGGGTTGATGGATAAAATTATAGCCATGTTTTATGCTTTTGGTGTGCAATACCATGCTTTTAAAAAAAAGAATGGGTGTCTGTTTTGTATAAAAACTTAGTATATCGAGCCATTTTCAAGTAACATTCTGCATAAAATGGTATAGTCGTTTCACTTTTGATGCTATTACTAGGTCAGGCACGGATCGAAAATTAATCCTATAGGTGATTGCTACCAAGCATGTTAATTGTTGCAACAGCAGAAAAAACCCTATTTTTTCTATTGTCACATTTATTTCTAGAACTCATTTTATCCACCAATTAATGAAGATAAAATTTAAAATCAATAAACATCAAGATTTTATATTTGTACAAGTACCTAGATTTTGGAAAATAGACTATAAACACGAGGCATGATTTTAACTGCGAAACTGAAAGGGTCAAATAAAACCACGTGGTCTAAATTTAAATGACAATAACATTCGCAGGGGTGTGCATTGGCAAGATTAGGTCAATTCACTAATCGGACTTTTTTCTTTTGTCAGGGAAGAAAATTCAAGAATGTTGTGATTGGACTTCACACAGTGGTGATTGCTGGCTTTACAGTGGCTATTCTGGTCAGTGTAGCTTAGCTTTACACTGGCTATTCTGGTCAGTGTAGCTTAGCTATACACTGGCTATTCTTTTCAGTGTAGCTTAGCTATACACTGGCTATTCTGGTCAGTGTAGCTTAGATTTATACTGGCTATTCTGGACAGTGTGGCTTAGCTTTATACTGGCTACTTTGGTCTGTGTGGCTTAGCTTTACACTGGCTATTCTGTTCTGTGTAGCTTAGCTTTACACTGGCTATTCTAGTTAGTGTGGCTTAGCTTTACACTTGCTTCTCATATAAGTGTGGCTTAAAGGTTGTGATAGAAAGGAAATACTAAAACCAAAGCTGTGACTGTACAGCATTCATATGACAACGAAATGTCTTCTTTACCAATAAAATTATTGGTGATTTTACTTTCACTTTTTAACTGATATATTCCAAATGTATAATTTGAAAAATTTGTAAATTTTTTTTTTTTTAAATATGATCTTTCAATATTTGCAACAATGTGTTGTAGAGCAGAAAAAAACACACCACAAAGGTATATTTTGCATTTTTATACAAATGCTCTAATATATAGTTCTCATATTGCTCAATTGAATTAGGTATTCAAGAAATTAACTTTTTACACTGTGTATTATTTATGAAGCATAAAGTCCTTCACAGATTGGTGCAATATTTAAGTTAATTTGTGCTAATGTTTTAGGAATTATTGTCCATTATGTCCCCAACTGAGAGAAGTCCCTTGCACTACAATATTGAACAGATTTGAGAGTTATCTATACATTTCTGAAACAATAATTTTGTTAATGTTCTATGTTTGGTAAACTGGTATTTTTGTCTGCTCTTTTATTTTTCATTTTTTTATTGAGTGAAACTAAAAATTTTCGCAAGTTTTGAAAACCAAGTCTCTTTACGCGCATACATTTTTTTATTCTGTCCGATTCTTGTTAAACAAATGTCTGACAGAGTTACCACCCATTCAATATATTTATATATTTAGCTTAGATGACTTTATATATTATATATACAATTTCTACTACAGAAAACTTGTTGTATGTGGGTTGGGTTTTTTTTGTATTATGAAAACCAAGAATTTTTCATTGACTTACCTGTAGTTATATGTACTTTTGATATTCACATTGCATAATATCTCAATGTTTACTTTTTCTTCTGTTGGTTTTTTTTTTCAATGTTTACTTTTTGTTCTATTTGTTGTTTTTCTAAATGTTTACTTTACAAACAGAGTTTTTTGATTTGTCATGATATAAAACTCCTACCTCCTTATTAATTAATAGGAATGGTTGTGACTCCAGTGGAATGATTAGATCGTCAATCTCATATTTACTTGAGTTAATGCAGTTTTTCATTTTATCTTCACATATACTGATATTGTCGTTTATATCTTAGAACTATGCAATATACATTAAATATCAAAACTAAATCCATTGAATGATATTTGTTTTACATGTACATGTATCTATATGACGAATATTTGTTTTGAATTTGTATTTTAACTAGTTGTGCTTTGCTGATCAAGTATATTTAGTCTATATATATATTGTAATATTTAGATTGTTATCAAATAAAGTAGATTCAAATTCAAATAATTTTCTGATGCGTTTCTAAAACGTATGGTTTGATGGAAAAAGTTTTGAAAATCCCAAACCAACTACTGAAGTGAAACATCCCTGTTTTGCACTTGATGAATAAATTCTCTCTATGAAACTTGAGTAGAAAACATTTAAAGATATTTGAAAAAGAAAAATATGGGAGGAATTTTCTTTAGAGTGTGTACTGAAGTTTTTCGCTTTGAAAAATACCGCGTCATGCAGAATTTTTTTGATTTCATTTTCTTCGATCAGGATTAAAAGACGATAAAATCACTGTTTTGAAAAATTGATATTATAATGTGACTGCTTTCATTGTGCATACCTTGTACATTTTTAGGTCACCTGAGTAAACTCAGGTGACCTATTGCTATCTGTTTTCGTCCGTCGTCGTGCGTCGTGCGTTAACAATTTACATTTTTAACTTCTTCTTAAAAACTACAAGGCCAATTGTTCCCATTTTTGGTGTGAAGCATCTCTATGGTAAGAGGAATGTAAATTGTGAAATTGGTGGCTCTACCACCCCCCAGGGTGCCACAGGTGGGGCCAAATATGCAAAAAACAGCCAAATTTTCAAAAAGCTTCTTCTCTACTCCCACACATGTGAGGAAAAAACTGATTGCATGGTTATGATGTCCATGAAGCCCTCTACCAAAATTGTGAAAGTCATGGCCCCTGGGTCAGGGGTTCAGGCTCTAGGGTGGGGCCAATATGGTCATATAGTAAAAATGTATTAAATCTTAGAAAATCTTCTTCTCTACTCCCATAGATATTTGTTAAAAACTAAATGCATGGTTATGATGTTCATGAAACCCTCTACAAAAATTGTGAAATTTATGGCCCCTGGGTCAGGGGTTCAGGCCCTAGGGTGGGGCCAATATGGCCATATAGTAAAAATGTTTTAAATCTTAGAAAATCTTCTTCTCTACTCCCATAGATATTTGTTAAAAACTAAATGCATGGATATGATGTCCATGAAGCCCTCTACCAAAATTGTGAAATTTATGGTCCCTGGGTCAGGGGTTCAGGCTCAAGGGTGGAGCCAAAATGGCCATATAGTAAAAATGTATTATATTTTAGAAAATCGTCTCTAACACCATATATATTTGTGAAAAACTAAATGCCTGGATATGATGTACATGAAGTCTTCTACCTAAATTGTGAAATTTATGACCCCTGGGACAGGTGTTTAGGCACTAGGGTGGGGCCAATATGGCCATATAGTAAAAATGTATTAAATCTTAGAAAATCTTCTTCTCTACTCCTGTATATATTTGTGAAAAACTAAAGGCATGGATATGATGTCCTTGTGTTAAGTGGCATCAAATAGTATGTAGGTCATGAGCCCCGGGGATGGTCCTGTTCCACCTCAAACAGGAAGTGCCAGAATATCTTGAAAACGGTTAATATCCCCACCCCTAAACCATATATATTCTTGTTCCCTGTGTTAAGGGCCATCAAATGGTATGAAGGTCATGGGCCCTTGGGCTGGTCCTGACCCCCTCTCAAACAGGAAGTGCACAAATATTTTGAAAACGGTTAATATCCCCACCCCTAAACCATATATATTCTTGTTCCTTGTGTTAAGGGCCATCAAATGGTATGTAGGTCATGGGCCCCGGGGATGGTCCTGACCCCCCTCAAACAGGAAGTGCACAAATAACTTGAAAACGATTAAGAACCCCACCCCTAAACCATATATTTTCTTGTTCCTTGTGTCAAGGGGCATCAAATGGTATGTAGGTCATGGGCCCCAGGGTTGGTCCTGACCCCCCTCAAACAGGAAGTGCACAAATAACTTGAAAACGGTTGAGATCCCCACCCCTAAACCATATATATTCTTGTTCCTTGTGTCAAGGGGCATCATATGGTAGGTAGGTCATGGGCCCTGGGGGTGGTCCTGACCCCCCTCAGACAGGTAGTGCCCGAATATCTTGAAAACGGTTTAATAGTCCTTTTTGAAAGATTTCAGGCAGGGAGGTGGACGTCATTACAAATTAAAAATTTTTCTATTCCAGAATAAAACTTAATTAAATGCATATATGAGACTCCTTGACAAGTTTGTGTATGGGTTATGCTACTCAGGTGACCGTCAAGGCCTATTGGCCTCTTGTTTAATATTCTAATCTGTACGACAATAATGCTAGAATAGCTATTAAGAGAGCGAATTTCTTGAAAACATCATCGCTTTTGTTGGAAGATGTCTTAATATACAGACCGTTGTTAGATAACATTTTTTTAAAGAAAAGTTTAAATAACACAAGTGCGATATAATCGTTTTGTTTTAATCTCAATTACATTATAAACTTAAGAAAAATAAACAAAAGCAAGATACTGTTTACCTATTAAAAATAAAGTACAAATTATTTATACATCGCATTATGATAGAAAAAAGGATACAAAAATTAGTTGCATACGAATAACCAGTTCTTCGGTCGGATTGAGTTTGCGATGGACCGATTGACGAATATATGTGACGCGCCAAGCAAAAACCTCCCTTATCTCAATTATGACGTAACGTTAGAATACGCGTCTAAATATCACAACAACGTAAACGCTGTATAAGTAATCGTATCTGCCATGTGTTTCACTTCCGTGTTCAAGCATCAATTACAAAGTTATGAAGGAAATTCTGCTAAGCCTTAATAAAGTTTTGCATCACCAATGATTTTCTTTAATCAAAAATAGCGTAATTTAGAAATAAATAAATTAGGGCTAGACCAGTGTTGAAATATTTGTTCTTTTCAAATAGATAAAAAAGAATGTTGATCTAAGTTGTGCGGAACAAGAAAAATGTCGGGACTTCCAAGTTAATTTTTTTAAATAATAAAACACTACGTTATTTTCATTTATTCGACCTTGATAAAATATAAATAGATTTACTAAAAAGCTAAATTTGTTTATTGTTAAATTGATAAATTATCATAATTCAAATCAAGCTTGTTTTCTCAGCAGACGTGATGCTGAACTGACGATCCGATCTAAATGTCGGGCGCTTTCAAGTCTCATTTTCATTTTCTGTGATCTGAAAACACGACGTGATTTAACACCTTTTGATTTAAAATATTAATTTTTAGCTTTACTTTTAACCAACAAACAAATATATTGTCAGATGAAAAATGAAAACATTTTTAGTTCATGTTTTTTTTAGTAAACCCTATATTACCGGTGACACGAATGAGTTGTACTTCAGAAATTACTGTAGCAATAAATAAACCAAAAAAGAAAGAAACTCTTATATGATGAATAATACAGATGTAGATACATGCATACTGCATGTATACACTCTTGATAGATTAAATTCAAGCACTGAACAAAAACAATACACGCATTTCTAGAAATAACTCCCGTATAGTTGGTTATGGCGTCGCTTAACGGAACAAAAAAATATCACTCGCGAGATACACGTGTAACGGTGTACAGAAGCTAATCATAAGATATAAAAATCATCTCTGAGTCATCTTTTTTAAGCATTCAATATATATGCATTTATAACACTCAAAAGTCCGCGTTTCAGGAATAAAATCCCATTTTTCGATTTTAAGAAAAAAATATATGTATTCGTGGTATGGACAATTTAACTCTTCTTTTTCCTGTTGTGATAATGTTAAATTGTTCGTTTTATTGTCAGATTCTTTATTAAAAATATAATACTTTCGCTTATTTAGTATCAATGATTTCCCCCGTAATGAAAATAAAACATATTTCTCTTTGAAAAACAAATTGTTCTATCCTTCCTCTTGGCAGATACACATGCAGATAAACTACTCTTAATTATTTCTGCTCCCATTGTTTTTTATTTTTCTATTAAAACTAATGTTTATCCACATGCAAATAAAACTATTCTTATTTATTTATATTCCCATTGTTTTGATTTAACTAATATTTCATCGATATTCATTCAAACGATTTTTTCCTTTCACAAAAATACATTGTTATATACCTTAAAACATCCTCCATTTTCATTCTCATGTTTCATGCCAATGGAACCCATGAAAATTAAATAACAATTGATTTTAAAGTTGTATAATATGTTCTGTTCTTTTACAGTTGTAGGAGATAAACTAAATGCATTGTTATAATAAAAAGTCTTTTGTTTCTGTTTTTCCTATCAATTTTTATTCCTATAATCAATTTGAAAAATGCAGCTAATGTTTCCACGTATTTCCGTCGATGTTATCCAGCATTTTAAAAAATAACAGAAAAAATCAAATAAAAGAGAGAGAGAGAGAGAGAGAGAGAGAGGTTGTATTTTTATTATTATTATTTTTTTTTTGAGAAAGTATAATTGTTTTCATCGCAAGGTTATACAATGTAAACCATTTGTTAGCAAATGCAATATTTTTTTTACAACCAGAAGTTGGTTTCTTTGATGGAAATATGCATGGTCTGTCAAAATCATAGACATAGAAAATTTAGAAAGGGTAAATGGGACCTTGTATGCAGCCGTTCTCTGAATGATGATCTGAGCTATATTCTGCCTTTTTTCTGCAACATGGTGTAGAAATATTATGTTTTAACAAATAGAAAACTCAATTCAGCATTGTAGGACAATTTTTCGTAACAATTCATACATATACTGTACTATCTTGCCAGGTATAGTCATGTTTTCTCATGGCTTTCAAAACATTGAAAACAAGGATGGTATTTAATCAATGAAAATCAAAAACTAAAAATCACCCCTTATTTTTGTTGACTTTTTAAATGTTCCTATAAAAAATGACAAGTTATACGGCGATTAAAGATTATCTAGAGTACTAAGGCAGAATAGGTATTCCGATAATTCTCCAGTACAGATATAGGGACCGAACAATACTGCGCGAACAGACCGGCAGACTACGTGATATTTAATTTTTTATTTTTTTGGATTCTTATGTAATATTCTAAAAGCATTTTTACTTACAAATTCAAAACACATTTATTCATGGCTGCATAACATATCATACCTTGTACATTTAGTATAATGCAGTTCAGTTCTATGTATTTCAAGTAATAACTTTGCCTATATGAAATGATAAATCGGAACAGACACTTTAACGTTTAATATGTATCCAGGTAATATGCAACATTAGGCTGAACAAAAAATGAGTTTTTAAACCGACTGGTTTTCTAGAAATAATTTTTCTAAAATCTCAAATAAAAGCGTTGGGGGAAAGTCTACTACATAAAGTATAAAATAGTTTTTACCCTCGGGGAAAGGGGAAAGATTACAGCTAGTTTTTGTTGTTGGGTTTTTTTTTTGGGGGGGGGGTAACTATGCGGGAAAAAGGGGGGGGGGTAACTATGCGGGAAAAGCTGCTAGCAAATACATCGAGGGGTGGTAGGGCAACGGAGAACGATCATGTATTTCATTTTGACTTCATGATAAACGTTAGTGATGATAAGGCGGTTTCAATAAATTTTTGAAATCTGTTGTGCGACACTTTGATCATGATGTGCGACCTTGAGAGATTTAACCAGATTAATTTCTTTACGTTTTTAACTTCGTTAATTACCGATAGTTTCCGTAATATTTGGTTCACTTCAAGACTGGTTTTTCCATGCACGAGCGCTTTCGCGCTCAGTATAAATAGATTTACCGGGAAGTATTCGATTAATGCGACGTTCGTTACAAAGAGGTACAGGTTGTGTCTTTGGTTTTCCCTACCCGCCCTGACCCAAAGTTTTTTCGAGATTAATATTGAATTGTTGTTTTGTCTTGGCGGTGTTGTATTTTTTTTGTGTTTACGTTCATTTGTATGTTGATTAAGTATTAAATGCGATTTGCGATTTGTACCTAAAAAATCTTTACTTTTTATTTTTCAATAAATTAGTCAAAAAAATATTTATTTGCGGAGGAGTGAAACGAGGGAGAAAATAAGCGGTCTTACACGTATAAGGCAGACATATGCTTTAATAGCCGAATCCAGGGGCGGATCCAGGATTTGAAGTTAGAGGCGGCGCCAGTTTTAGGCAGGGGGTCTGGGGGCCGCCTTGAGGCCCCCAGTGGGTCCAGGTCAAAGCCCTGGTGGGGGTCCAGGGGGCGAAGGCCCCGGAAGCTCCTGGATTCTAGAGATTTTGTAGGGTAAAATTGAAGTCTTCATATTTAGACTTCTGTGATATTTCTTCTCGTGGTTATACTTAAAAGTAATAAAATTATTTATAATTTTAAAGGTTTGTAGATTTAAGACCTGCAGAAATCCCATCAAAACCATCTGCCTTGCAGAAATATAAGAAACATTTCCTTTTATTTTTTTCTTACGAATGGCGGTAAATTAATCAGTTTAAAAAAATCTAGTTCAATGGCACGATGTAATGACGTTTAAAAAAATATAAGGATGCCAGTTTGTATCATGATAAACACAAGCTAGTATAATTTATTAAAGGTAGGTGACTGATCACATTTGAACCCTAGGAGAGCGTAACTAAAATGGACAATCTATGTACGTTACACCATTGAACCCACGGGTTTTCTTCATACTTCTCCGTTTAAAGTAGTGTAATGTAGAGAAATCCCATGGGTTTCCAAAAAGTTGATAATTAAGACTCGCAAGTTGTACATTTTGGACAATTTTAGGGGGGGCGCCCCCCCCCCTTGAACCCGCCACTGGAATTCGATCTTTTGTGACCAATCTGTGGAAAGATGTTACTATTGTACTTGTCCCTTGGCTCAGAACGAATAATGAAACTTATCGTGTTTTGTATACATGTAGTATTTACATCATCTTTAGGAAAAATGCACAGATTTAATTTATATATTTTTTAAAATTTTAATCATTTGTACCATTCCATATCTCAAAAATTATTATTCATTGTTTGAAATACAGTGAATCAAAATAAGATAGATGTACTGTTATTAAAAAATCTAAAGCTATTAATCTAGCAACAATTACATGTATGTAGCCTATATTTGCGCGGTCGACGTCAAAGCATATACTTCTTCTTTTTAATGCACTCTTACAACACCATAATAATGAGAAACATATGTAATGCTGTATATTATTAGAACAAGAAGGATAAGCTTTATTATAATCAATAAAAAACTGAAATTGTCAAAATTTTCAGTTAAGGGAGGTTTTTGCTTGGCGCGTCATATATATATATATATATATATAAATATATATATATATATATATATATATATATATATATATATATACATATACATATATATATATATATATATATATATATATATATATGTGTGTGTGTGTGTGTGTGTGTGTGTGTGTGTGTGTGTGTGTTTAGGGTGATGACGTAACTATTGGGGTCTCATAGGGAGAGGTCGTGTTCTCATTGGTTTGTTTAGGAAAGTAGCATTATAGAGGTCTATTTCATCGATATATTTAGAAAAGGTCGGTCGTAATCGTTATAAATATATATGTATAGAGGTAAATGTTTAGGGTGATGACGTAACTATTGGGGTTTGTTTAGGAAAGTTGCATTATAGAGTTCTTTTCTCATCGATATATTTAGAAAGGTAATTTTATAGAGGTCGGTCGTCATCGTTATAAATATTTATATTTGATAACTTTATTACTATATTCAATATCGATAACAATATAATTTCTGTCTTCTAAAATGAGCTCTATCGATTGCATAATTATCCATTCACTTTTCCTATCTTCGTATGGAAATAACAGAGTGTGAACATAATTGTCAAACTGAACTTTTTCATTGATAACTTTGTCTGTCTTGCATTCATCGTGTTTCAATTCAATTCAATTCTTTATTTCTTTAAGCTTTACAGCTTATCAGTATAACATATGTACAATGTATAACATGAGGTGGTAGTGTATTTACAGAAGAACTTGTGCACGTACAAAGAATCACATACTATACTATATATATACAAGTTGAGAAAACAAAACAACAACAACAATTATGTATTAATACAGTTGTCTCTTAATAGCATACTTTTTGAAATGAATTTACCAAGATTACAGAGATCTTTAACATTTTCTGAATTAAAAAGTTGAATTAATTTAAACATAGAAGGTTTCTTATAATAATATTCTTTCATGTATAATTTGCGCAATGTTATGTATAAAGGACAAACAAATAAAAAATGGAATTCATCTTCAACACTAGTTTGGCAATGTGGACAAAATCTATTTTCTCTATTTGTGTTATTATATTTACCAGTTTCAATAGCCAGTCGATGTGACGATAGTCGTAATTTAGTTATATATTTCTGTAATTTACTGGGAATAGATTTTCTTAAATAGTATTGAAGATGTATTCCGTCGATTAGATATTTATAAAATGGACATTTTTTTGAATTTTCAACATTTGCAAAAATATCTTGTTTTGCCTGATCAAAAATTCGTTGTTTTACAAGATGTCAGGCGCTCACTGGGGCATAACTCTACGTTTTAAAGCTGCATGGTCCAATTTTTTGGCTATCACAGTATCAAATAATTTTCTATACAAACCAATTATCGTAGAAAGTTATAAACTTTCGCCTAATTACACCTGCGGAATCGGTCTCCTTTCAAAGTAAGAAATATTCAAAGTAAATAAAAATAATTTCTTTTTGGGCAAACAAAAAAACCCAAACCAAAATGCATTATGGGAATGTTTAGGAAAGGGAACTGTTTAGTTTCGTCCCTCGAATGTTTTTGGTTTATTCAACCCGCATGTTATGCATCGATTGTAAACAAACTTCAGAAATAAAGTGAACAAAATGTATTCAGGTTTATTTTTGATTTGCCAGAAGATTACTCAAATTTAGACACTATTGAAAGCGATGTTAAAGGTGTAATTACAATTACTCCCGCCTCGATGCCAGGGGCGAATTTTGATATGAGGCGAAATAACGCGATACCCTTTTTATGTCGTTTGTTTTGTAAAAGAAATTTTGTACATTACCTTTTCATTGAAATATGTGTTAATTGACCGGGAAAACTGCTGTAATGTCTATTATTATACACATATTTAGCTTAACCATCGTTTAAAAGCGTACACAAATTTGACATACAATCGGACCAAGCAGCTTTAATAAAATTTCTTCAGTGCCCCAGCTGTCGGCGAAATCGTAGCCGTTTCAGGTTACTTCTTTAAAATCTTTTATACAGTCTTTCTTATTGTCAAACCAACAACTCTCATTCAACGTCCACGTTGTTTTTTGTTTTTCTCCCTTTTTCTTAATGCATTCCATGCTATAATTTTCCATTTGTACTGTACACTTTGACAATCCGTAATGAAATGATTGTTTTACATTGTTTACATGAATAAACTAAAAATCATTTTTTTTCGCGCTTGCTCATTATTTTGTATAGTCATCAATTCTATAATGTTCATGTTTCTATGCGACCTCTATCAAACCAATGAGAACACGACTTCTATAAATTTACTGAACTAAAAACCTCCCCTATGAGACTCTCAATAGTTACGTCATCACCCTAAACCTCTACCTCTATACATATATATTTATAACGATGACGACCGACCTTTTCTAAATATATCGATGAAATAGACCTCTATAATGCTACTTTCCCAAACAAACCAAATGAATGAAAAACGACCTCTATAATGCAACTTTCCTACACAAACCCTCTATAAAAATATTCCCTATGAGACCCCCAATAGTAACGTCATCACCCTAAATCTCTCTCTCTCTCTCTCTCTCTCTCTCTCTCTCTCTCTATATATATATATATATATATATGCAGCAATTTTGATTTTAATATACTTCTCTAGAATATTTTTACACGTAAATTTTCATAAATTCATAAAGTAGTTTTATGTTTTTAAGATGCTAATGTGACGAATCAGGTTATACCAATAACAGAAAATAGAGTAGTACAGGGTTTCTCCATAGTAATAACTTGTTTCCCCTTTGAACGAAAGATGGACTGTGCCGATGCTATATAAACAGCAGCAGCCGGCAGAATTAGAAAGTGTGATCACTGCAGCTGAAAGAATCTTGGGAACAGCGTAAAGTAAGTAAAGGCTATATAATAGGGCTGAATAAGCCTTATTGCAAAGAGAGGCTGGCTGAATAAACCTTGTAGAATAGGTTGCGCCAGTTGATCAACCACCGTAGCTTTGACACTTGGCAATAAAGGCTGAATAAGCCTGTGCACCAGTGTCAAAGGGAGCTGGGGAAATCAACTGGTTAGAGACCTCCGGTCTGAGTAGCCAGAACCCTTGGTAAGTCCAATTGTCTGGGGGGCATCGGTCAGGGGGTAGTTTAGTAGTCTGGGCTAGTGGTTAGGGACATTGGTCTTAGATAAACAAGGAGAGACTTGTGGTTGATTTTGATTTTGCCTTAAATAAATCCCTGCGAAATTTATATTTGATTTATGTACCAATCGTCATAAATATCTTGATTAAGTAAATTTATTAAAGTAATCAGCGTAAATATATTGATTCAGCTTGTTTCTTGCCTGGAGGACAACAGGTCATTTTAGACAACGTGTTCTGCAGAATCCCGGGTGTAACTGGGTACGTCCACTTACAAATAACAACCGCTCGGCTGGACACACGTTACACCACAAAACCGGTATTTTTATCACAGCATACTAATTATTCTTTTCATGTTATATCTTTATGTATATTGTTATGTAGTGTATGTTTTTGAAGAGAAAAATACGCATATATCTAACGTGAAAACGTGTTAGATTAAACGAAAACTTTTTTTTAATATATACATCTGTACATCTATATTTACATCCACCAAGTATTTCCCTCTATTTTTTACGGATATTGATTATCCTGTAGTATTAGAATTCATAGTCCTGTAGAAACCGACAGGACTGAAATCTACACGCCCCGTTTATCGATTGGTCGAAATCTTCGACATATGGAAATTAAAATCACGGGCTACACGAAAAAATCATGATGATGTCAGACTCAAATTATATATTTAAACAATGAAATGCTTTTTTTGATGATTCATATGGAATGTGAAGGTAGCGACATTGCAGAAAAAATACATAACCCGCGTAAGCGTGTGGTGTAAAAATTTTCTGCAATGATCGCAACCTTTATAAACCCAGGGACGTTAGTATATACGTCCCTGATAAACCGTATGAATCACAATTCAATTGCATTTTATTGTTTATATTTACATCTTTCTTTTAACAAATTAATGAGTTGATCGTAAAGATTAAGTAAAAGTAGCTAAAATATTGTTAATGTAAATCAGTACTGTACGTTACATAATATAAAAAGACAAGTCGTTGTACATAGGAATTCTGATTATTTCGTACAGTTCGTGATTTTTCTTAGGTTGCTGAAGATTTTGACCGATCGGTAAACTGGTAAGAACTGGATCGGGTAGATTTCAGTGTATATAGAGATATGAATCACTACTGGGTTTTATTCTTACATGTATATATAGAGAAATACGCGTTAGATGTAAATCATCTGGCCCAAACAACACGTTGATCGTTTGTTTGTAGCTAGGAAGTGAATACCGACTTTAGGCCTACAAAATATCCATGTGCAGCCAACCGGATATTGTCAATCAATCGATTATCAAATGGTTACTCGTTCTATTGTATTGGTTTATAGTCAGATCAGGAATGAAGAAGTTTTGCCATTAGTAGCTTTGTTTGAATATGTTTGGTTTATTTAAAGCTCAAGTCACAATTGTCTGAACCATTAAAATAAACAATATACATGTATTATAGTAAAAAAATAAAAGTATGAAATAATCATATATATTATTTTTCATAAATATGAAATATACTATCTATATATCTGTATACTATATCTGTATACTTGGCACACCAATTACTACACATTCAGGGGGTTGTTTTGCAAATGAAAATCGATTTTGTTCTTGCAATCATGGCATTCACAGACAAGTAAGAAACTCTGTTACGTGTACGTCCGAAACTCTACATATCTACCGCAAGTCAGCCGACATAATCACACGTCACGGGAAATAACGTGCACCATGTCCATTGAATATTCTGTAATTGATTGAAAAGAATATGCCACACACCTTTGGCAAATATAAAATGGTCTCTAACATTTTGTTGAGTACCATTGCTGCCGCATATGTCCATAATCTTGATCCAAATGCCAAACAAACTGAAGTGTTTGTATATTCCGGAAACTCGAGAAGATACGACGTTACTATCAGAGAATATTAAAACTATGTTCGTATATGATATATATTCTATTGTTGATTGTTCCAGTCTGGGGGCTCGGGATTCACAATGCTCAAGATGGCAGAGTTCCGTCTAGCTGCCTCTCGGAACTCACTGAACGTCACTGTCCGATCGCCATCTGCGTCCATTTCTTCAAAGAATTCTTTAGCAACCTGGGCCCCAGTTTTCCCTCCCTCTAAGCGGCCTCCAAACATATTCGCATAAGCCTTGAAAAAATTAAATGAGGTTTTAATCATTATAGGTTGTACCTACAAGTACTTTAGTATAAACCACACCCCTTCCTTGTGAGGAATGCAGTTTTAATAAATGAATAAAATCTCGGTCAGTACATTAAGGTAAAAATCTATATGACTTTATGCCATTCTGTTGATAATATATAAATAAATTATGTAATTTCCAAACATAAAAAAACTGGTCGTTAACTGTCTGTGCTTTCATTATCGATTGCTTGTTCGTTCCAAGAGAAGAAAAAAAAACAAACCCATGAAATGAACTTGAAATAACTCACCTCCAATATGTTTTTGACTTCCGTTTGAGATATCGTTTTACTATTGTCTTTATCGTACAGAGCAAAAGCGACCTCTATCTTCTCCTCTATATCTTCACTGTCACACATACAGATGTTCCGAACGAACTCCACAAAATCCACCTCTCCATTCCCGTCCATGTCAAATAACCGGAACATCTCGTCCGCGTACTGAGCCGATTTACCCGGGAACAACTCATTGTAAACCTCCCTGAATTTTTTCTTGGTTAAGGCCTTATGTTTCCCTCCACACCGCTCCCGGAATAGTTTCCTCAAAGTTTCCAGTTCCCTTTTGTCAATCTTATGGCGTTGCATTAACTCCTTTTCTTTCTCTCTGTCCTGGCTACTACTTTGTTGACCCATTTTGTCTCAAAACGTCCTGTGTTATTTCCTTACACTAAGTCACTGCGCAAATCGCAACACTGTGGTGATATCATTAGGAGTAATTTTAAAATAATTGGACTATAGCGTGAAGAACTCCATTTTGTGAAAGAACTCTAACCTTGATGTCCGCTATACTTGTACTGAAAGATCTGGTGATATGTCTCTCTAAGATCGCCTGTAGACAGATGGATTTTAAATACTAAAGAGTGTGACTGGTAAATATTTGCTGGTCTTTATGTCTAAATATTAATATAGATCAGAGAATTAACGATTTACTCTGCGTTTTAAACTCACGCCCTTTGTCCCCCTCCGCTAGGACGAATTGGCACTTAAAATCGGTTAGACCCCATTCTGCGCTTGTTTTGTTGTCTTTTGGTATTTTTGTTCATGCACTGAATGAAGTTATATTTTTACTCATTACTCATTATAGAATTTTTTATAACTCTGTATTGGCCTGGAATCTCAGTCCGTGAAATTCCTTTGTAAGAATCGGTCGTTGTTCAGAGTTCGGTATAACAAAGAATCACAGTGATACATTAAGCTTCTGTAAATATCAATTGTTTTAAATTTTTCATATTAATTAGCTAATCAATGCATGTTTAATTTACTAGGTAACTTTCCTTCTCCTATTTCGCGCTGCTATGATAAATTATTCATGTTCTTTTAATTCAAGCGTTTTACAGTATACCCCACACACGACACACGAGACGTGCACCTAGATTTAAATGTCTTTTTCAATCGATCATTTGATTGCTATCGTTTTTCAGACATACTTATAAAGAAGGGGCCTCGTAGGTTCAAAACAAAGATGGCGCGGTCGTAGTGTCCCGGCGAGGTAGGCTTGTTCTTTTCAGAATTTGTTTGTGTAAAATTAACAAGAAAATAATTGATTTGTATTCGCTTATTCTAACGGGTATATTGACAAAACAGCACGGCATGTTTGCAGTTATTCGAGGAGTATTTTTACTTCCTGGTTCCTTATCTTTTAGAAAAACACTGAAATGGATGGGCAATAACGTACAAGAATAGGGTTAGGTAATAACACAGTAATGGGGAACAAAACCTCGCGCCTGAAGCCTTCCGCCATTGAGGACTTACAGAGGAGCGGTGTAGACTTCAGTGCTGACGAGATCCAGGAGTGGTACGAGGAGTACAATAGAAGCTGTCGGTACGGACGCTTCCTCACCGTCAAAGAGTTCAAGGACGTTTACTCCAGGATCTTTGGGGGAGACGCTTCGGCTTTCGCCGAGCACGTGTTTCGAACTTTTGATGCTGACAAGAATGGTAAAGTGGACTTCAAAGAGTTCCTCATAGGTCTGAGCGTGACGTCGAGTAGTGACGTCAAAAGGAAATTGAAATGGGCATTCAATATGTACGATATTGACGGAAATGGTTTCATTGATAAACAGGAAATGACATCAATGATGAGGGTAAGTGTGAACACTGTTCATTTTCGCGGATATAAAGAGTACGGGTTTTCCCAAAAGCCCATTTTTGCGAATTATCTCTATGTCCAGTCGTCTCTATTGAGATAAGTTTTAGCATGCGTCCAATTGTATTAATTTTCTTTGTCAATTTAAATGGAATCAAAGCTTAGAGATGTTACAAGCATGGTATATTATAATTGCTTGTTTCTATTCAAGAACAATTGAAACAGTTAATTTATTCCTACACTCAGATAAGCTTATAATTTTACATTGTTAATAAAGACGAGACAAAAATTTTTTTTTAACAAATACATGTATACAACAGCATATCATTGTAAATATGTATCACACTTTGTTACAAATACTTCAAACTTTATACTTAGTTTGTATATTTTGTTTCCGAGTCAAGGGATTTAATAAATTTGTTGTTTGCAATTGGCTCAATGAATAAATATTTAATCCTACGTTTTTCATTCATTTGGTAAATATAAACAGATTTTTTATATTTTGTATAGCTTTTCCCCTCACTTATATCACTTTATATATATATCTTACGGTATATATATATTACTGCGTTTCAGGCAGTTTACAAGACGACGCCACCCTCTTTCCCTTTCTCTCTCTCGTTGTGATATATAAAAGATTGTGTTTCAGACGCGGTTAACAAGATGACGCTTCATATTTTCTATCGCTCTCTCACTCTCTTTCTCATTTTGAGTTCAATATTTTCTGTGTTTCAGGCGGTATACAAGACGACGCCTCTCTCTCTTCCCATCGCTCTCATTTTCTTTCTCTCTCCCCCTCTCTCTCTCATTTTGAGCTGAATATTTCTGTTTCAGGCTGTATACAAAATGACGCCTTCAATCAAAAAACCAGACGACGTGAGGACACCGGAACAAATGACAAAGAAATTATTCCTAAAAATGGACGCTAATGGAGATGGTGAGATTTCCTGGGAAGAATTCTATGACGGAGCTATGAAAGATTCGTTAGTTTTAGCAATGTTACAACTTAACCCCGATTAGTGAAAGCTTTTCATCAACAGTTGATGGTTTTATACATGTTTGTATATTGTATGGCTTGTTACCAATATTCAAGCATTCCTCCTATGTCAGGTTTCAATTGCATATCTTCAACATTGATCTCTGTCTCTAAATACGGTACATTTATTATATACCTAACAATTTCCCCTTCTTGATACTGTAAATTTTACAGAGTGTGATCCGATTTTCGGATAATATATATAATAATATATATCTATCTCCCTGAAATATATATTTATTTTACAGAAAGTCGATACTTTACATACATTTTAAAACTTCGAGTATCTTTGTTTAAATGGAACATTTTATTGTGGTGAATAACAAATCTTTTTTGTAAAAAAGGTTTTATCTTTAAATTCATTGATGTAATGTTATGATTTTAAATATAGAAACAATCAATATTATTATACTTTCATGTTAAATACTGAAATCTGATTGGTTTAGACGCAGTTGACAATCCGTTCTCTTACCCTCAGCGTTAGCAACACGCTTGGCAACGGGCCGATAGAACGAATTGTTACATGCGCATAAATTAGGCGCGTACGGTTCGCCGTTAAATTCACGTCATTACTACATAAACGCAGTAAACTTTTCTAAAAAATTAAGACATTCAGTATTATAAAATAAATAGTGCCTGTTTGGGAAGGTAACAGTTGAAATTGACACCCCTCGAAAACCATTGTCAACCTCCGCTTCGCGGCGTTTGACAATGGTTTTCTCGGGGTGTCAATTTCAACTGTTTAGAGTTACCCTCCCAAACAGGCACTATTTATATAATAGCTTATTTTTAGTCTTTTGTACGAGCAATGCCGATACATGTAATAGGATGTGATTCAAGTTATAACGGTCATTCAACTGAACATAACAGAAAGGGAAAATAAACATAATTATATCGAAAGTAGGGGGCTAGATAAACAAGTTCAAATTCTGTCGTAAAAGATTTTATGAGCAATTCCCCTCTTTTTCGATAAAAATGTAAATTGGTTTACAGTTATTGCATGTATCAATGTATGTATCAATGCATTTATCAATGTATGTATCAATGCATGTATCAATGTATGTATCAATGCATGTATCAATGTATGTATCAATGCATGTATCAATGTATGTATCAATGTAAATTGACAGGAATATGTGGGGGTTTTACACGTTTGCCCCTTCCTACCGTCCTAATTTGTTTGAAATAAATTTAGTCGTTTTTATCAGATATTGGGTTTGTGTGTGTGTGTGTGTGTGTATATATATATATATATATATATATAGAGAGAGAGAGAGAGAGAGAGAGAGAGAGAGCATGCAAACAAATTAAAATTTACATATATTCAACAAGGAAGTTTTTGATTAATTTGAATTTTCTAAACAGCCACTGTCAGAATATTTTTATCTCTTATAGAATTACCCACCAAAAACTGAAATATAAGCTTTTAATATACATGTAAACCCAGAATTACTAGCGGTTTTAGTAATAAATCTGAAATATTCAATAGATCTTTGTATAGCCGGTATTGTATACAGAAAACCAAAATCTAACTTCCTGGTTGATTACAAAGATTGAAAAATGCCATTCCTTATTATTTCTTTGAATGTTCGCTGATTTTTTGTCGTATTTGTGTATACATATATAAAATATCATAATACTCTTACGGATGAAATAAAACATGATTACATGAACTGTCTAATGTTAAGTTTTTCCCCTCTTTGTTCTCTCCACTTATTTTGAAAATAATTTCAACATTATAATATTGACAAATATACATATATCATCAATTTTGATAAATATTTTGTACAAATATAAACCACATTTACACATTTCATAGCTTCAACAACACATTTTTCAGTACAAATGCTAACACAATACTGCATCTTACATTGAGCAAAAGTCTTTGAGCATCGATAAACAACTACTGGTTCGAGTATTACACAATCTCTTCAAAATAATGACAAATATTGAAACAAAAAATGTATCGGCGAGTGTGTAAGCACATGCGCCATTTTTGTTCTCGTGAGATGAATGACATCGATCACGTGATGTCAATTACGTGAGGGTATCCTTATGTCTTGTATTCTTTTGTTGGTCTTTCTAAGGTAAACAAATATTCCGATAGCTGTTAGGAGGACTCCAAGAATTAGCATAGCAACGGCTATTCCAGCGACAGAACCTAGCCGAAAAAACATCAAGTGTGTCAAATAGCAAAAAGTATTAATAAAACATCAGCCGATCTTAATAGCATTTACATCTGCATTCATTAGGAATGCAGTGTTTATTTTTAATCTGATGGTGATAGGTAAGTGACAGGTAAGACTTACTTGTAGGGATTTTCTTGTTTGTTTGGGTGTTCATGAAGTACTGTTGGGGGTTAGCCACGTACCCTGTACCATCGGGGAAGTACTGCCCTGAAAAAAAAACCCACATGCTAACGCTTTATTGTAAAGTAGCGAAACTCTAAACAGATTCATAATGTAAACCTTTTTAATCAGCAACAGTGAAACTTAAAAGTTATGGTTGATTGGTTGTGAATTTTAAATGTATTCGAAACGAAATGTCGGTCATTTATTCATTACATATCAAATAGAATTACAGCTCTCTATAGCTACTAGTGTGTGTGTGGGTATATATATATATATATATATATATATATATATATATATATATATATATATATATATATATGTGTGTGTGAAAAGTAACACCCAAAATGTTACACAGATAATTTACTTGTGTAAAGATTGCAGGTGGCGCTTGGCGTCGCCGACACCTGGCCGACATTCTTCATGGAGGCTGTGCTGAGACGGCACAGGGATTGCCCATCACAGTATGAAAACGAGGCGCAACTTCCGGCCTCCATATCGACACAGTTCTTAGCACACTGAGCCAGCGTCACTCCGGATACTATTCTGTCGTTCACAAGTTGGATTGTACGACTCGCTGTCTTTGTGAAATCGTCAATGTAATTTCCTACAAATTACCAATCGTAACGACATTATGGCAAATTAAAGTTAATAATATTTTTACTATTTTCTTATATTTCAAAGATATAATTTGACGTACGAGAGTAGTGGTTACACATGGGATTTGATATCACATCGGCTTTAGGTACATCAAAAACGTGTGATTTGCCCAGAAAGCAGGTTCCAATGTCGAAGCAGAAGTCAAATGATTTACAGTTGAAGGCCTGGTAGTTGTCACAGAGCTTGGCGCACTGGTTGGTGTCGAACACCTGCTGGTAGATGACGCTGGATGAAGAAAGAACCGTCTGGCCGGGGAGCTTAGTGAACTTACTGGTGTAATCCCCTGTAAAAAAAAAAACCCGCTATATTAGGCTGATATGAATAAAGTTACTGGTCAAGTCCCCTGTAGCAAACGCTACTTTATTAGGCTGATATGAATCCCATGTAACAAAGGTTCTTTTTATGCAGACACTGAGTTTGACAAAGAATCTCCTGTAACATGTACATTTGTTATTTGAGGAGGACCATTTTGGCAAGAAGCTAAGTGGACTTCCCTGCCTCAGTAATCACTGTAACAAATTTTGATGTTCATTTATGGGAAAGAACTGAACAGGAACTTGGGTGCACATTCTGATGTAATTCCCTATAACCAGTGATACATGTATTTCAAATGGAATGCCTAGTATGAACCTACGAACTGTAATATGGTTTTTAATAACCATGCAACAATTCAGTAAGAATGAGGTGGCATTTTCACTCATACAGAGTATGAACTGCTCTATTACACTAAGAACGATACAAATAAAATGGAAAGAAAAGAAAGGCTTTGGGGTTGGCATCATTAAACTATTAAGCGTTTACATAATTTAGATTCCTTTGAAAGCGTTAGCAGTATTAACAGCTCACCATTAATTATACTTACGTATGTACAAGTCTGTTCCCAAGATGCTCTTGATGGCGCCCGGATGTTCGTCTGGGTGGAGATGAGAGAGGACGCAGGTTCCCTGGATCAACTGATATTCAAATGACTGGCAGACGAAGGAGGTCTGGGTGACGCACGCCATGGCGCAGTCATCAATGGACAGGCCGGTAATGATGTTGTCGTCAAAGTTAGGGACGTACTTATTGGGCATACTCTTAAAGCTTTGTAATGTTTTTACTGAAAAAAGAAAAGACAAACGATAAATGTAAAGTTTTTATAAAGCCAATACTTCTAATTTTTCTAACTTAGGTCAATATAAGACAAATCTACTGATATACACAGAGCTACTGATCGGAGTCGTGAGGTCCCCCAGTCGCGAGATCACCAGTCATGAGGTCCCCAGTCGTGAGGTTCCCCGATCATGAAGGACCCAGTCATGAGTTTAGACTTACCGGACGCTGCAGGGAGGTCTCCACTGTCAACAACGTCATTCACGATGTCCTGAGCGGTATACGTCTGTGTCTGTGAGCAAAAAGACACAGAAACAGTTAAAATATAAAGAAAACCTGTTCTATAAAAACATTTGTTCTGTTAAACATTTATATGATAAATACGTGTAAATGAAAATTAAAATGACATGTTTCAGTGATAAAAACAAGAGATTGTTCTGGCGAAATATATTAAATGTATTTTATTTACCTTTTATCAACATAAAAACTCAAATAAAACTTTTGCATCTTACTGTTTGACCATTTGGTTTGTTTTTTATCTTTGCGCTCCATAAGAGGATTATATTTTTATTAAGAAATAAGGAATCTTTGAGTATTATGAGGGTACAGTCGTTGGTGATCAAATCTAATAAAGCTTGAAGGGCGTTTTGATAGACTATATCACGCTCGACCGTTTTTGATCACCTCATAATAATTAAAGATTGATTCTTTATTACTTATACATGTATTATATAATTTTCAGTATTGTACGATTAAATGATAAAATATTCATTGTTGAAATTATTGGAGTATATATACCTTTAAGTTACAAAATCAATTCGTAGTATTATCACAGAAAAAAAGACACTGGAAAATGTAAATATTTGTATATAACTAAAATGTACGATAAAAAATTGCTCCCTTTACACGGATCTATGATTTTTAAAACAGTATTCATATAGATATGACGTAATCCAAACTTTTTTTTCAGGATTTTTTTTTTATTTTGACATAATTATGTTAAAGTTGTGACAGACATCTTACACTCAGGCCGTTATATATATACTCACATTCTTGTCGTATTTGATGCTGACTTGGAAGAGCTGCTTAATGACCCCATTCCTGAGATTCTGCCAGGCGTCATTCAGGGAGACCTCCACAAAGGAGTTGCTTCCCAGAGAACCTAGAGCCCGAGAAAAGGAACAACACATTCATAAAAGGGGCATAACTCGTTGTTGGTTTTATCTTTTTTCTTCTATCTTTGTAATATCATTTTTTTTTAAATTGCCGATATCAACTGAAAAGTGAAACCATGCCTTAGAAACTGTAAAGCATTTTAAACATATTTGATTAACACTTGTTATTGCCTAAGCATGTCTGCCGCAAGAGGAGATTGCTAAGGATCATGAAATATCTTAGATTTAGGTCAATATTTAAATAATTTATCAAATGTTTATGCATCATACATTGACAGTTGAAACAGGCAGATATCAATCACAGAGAAACATTCATAAGCTGCATTTAAAAACTTGTATGCAATGCCATGTTCTCATGAAACTTGATTACCATTTACAAATTCTGACTCAAGTCTAGGATAGCTTTATAAATTGAGGTCAAAGAATGAACGTACGGTCGTAAAGATCACACTGCTGGGTGGAGCGGACCACGTTGCCGTCGTCGGTGTGGATTTTACTGAGAGTGCAGACCTTAGAGGAGGGACAGTACTCAAAGCTGTTGCACGTGAAGTTGACATTTCCGTTACACAGAGAGGCGCACATGTCGGCAGTCCTGATATTCTGAATGACGGCGTCATTATTGAACTGTACTACCTTTCCTGGAAGTTTCTGGTAACGTTCTACAACGTAAACAATCATGTATTGTATTTACTGTAGTTTGTATTCAATACAAATATACTTTTTAAAATAGCTTAAGCTCACATCTACTTCCATTCTTAGAATGTTTGCATGGATATAATTTCCACTTCACAGACACCTTTCAAAATGAATAGGTACAAATTGCGTGTAATATCTATAACTTCAATTGCAAATTCGTGTAATATCTATAATTTCAATTGCAAATTGATAAGTACATGCATATATATATATATATATATATATATATATATATATATATATATATATATATATATATATATATATATAGCTTGATGAAAAAACTAAAGTAAACTGTCCATACATGCCTTCATAAAAGAATTTTCTGAAAGCTTACATGTACTTACGCAGTACTGGTGCTGTGTCTAGTAGAGTGGCAACAAAGTACCCATTGCCAGAGTCCATGTAGAAGCTAGGTTTGGTGATTCTAAGGGGGGTTACTCCGGCTATACTGGCCGCCAGTGAAATGGACTGATAAAGAAAAATGTCCTTGTATGCCATGACTTTCTGGTCAAAAGAGCCTTAAAAAATAAACAAAAGGAACCAAGTGTGAGTATATTTTTATTATTTAAACAATAAAATGCTTTTCTTTTGCAATGCTTCCTACATGAACAGATAAATAGTATAACAATTCTCAGTAGATGTAAAAAAATGTTCAAGATATCTCTATCCGCGACACTAACCGTAAAACGTTATCTTGAACCCCATTTTATTTTCGATCGGGTAGCAATTGCTGACGTCATAACTGGTAATGGCCGGTTCCTCAGGGTCGTAGTTGTAAATACTGTATGTTACAGTGTATGGTATCTATAAATAGAATATGTGTATGTTACAATGTATGGGACTTATAAATAGAATCTCTGTGCGTTATGTGTACAGTGAATAGCATCTACAGTAAAACTCTTCTAGTGCGAACACGGATATAGCAAAATCTCAGATATAGCGAAGTTTTTTTATTAGTCCTCGGTAAATTTCTTAACAAATCTTTGCAATATTTTACGCTTATAACAAATTCGGATATAACTAATTTACGGGTATAGCGAACTGATTTTGAGTCCCGTAGAGGTGAATTATGACAAAATTCGGATATAACGAAGTAAATCCATTGGTCCCTTGTACTTCGCTATAACCGAGTTTTACTGTACATGTATATCTGTATGTTATATTGCATGGTATCTACAAATAAAATATCTCTAAGGCACATTGTATGGGTTCTATAAATAGAATCTCTCTATGACATAGTGCATGGGATCTATAAATAGAATATCTGTATGTTACAGCGTTAAGAACTATAAATGACTGTCGTCATGAGAAAAGGGCCCTTATCTTTTGACGTCACAATGCTCAGAAAACGACGTCATAGTAGCGGCATTGTAAACGCAGTTTTTTTTTATTTTCTGTTTCTATTTTTTTTTCTGCGTCTATGTTGTGTTTTTTTTTAATAATTAGAGTACGGCCTTGTTTAAATACCGATAATAATAATTGATAACTAATAATGTAATAAAATAATTAAAAAATAATAAAATAATAATTGACGTTCATGACGTCGTGTCGTTTTCGACCAGCTATGTCAAAGTTGTGGTAACATGTCTTACTAAAATTGTCATAAAATGCTTAAAACACACAAGATCTTGGATATGTTTGTATATTTGTATTCAGAAAGAGTTGACTAATCAAAATTGAGAAAAAAGTGAGTTTGTGAAATTTTGACCTTTAGGGCCCTTTTCTCGTGACAACAGTCAAATAGAATCTCTGTATGTTACAGAGTATGGAACTGTAAATAAAATATCTCTGTGTTACAACGGTATGAGACTATAAATGGAATCCCAAAATGTTAAAGTATATAGGATCTACAAATAAAATCTCTGTTTGCCATCTGCTGTGTATGGGATCTACATGTTAATTAATAAAAATTATCTGCATGTTACAGAGTATGTGAACCATAAATATAACCTCTGTATTTTACAGCATATATATATATATATATATATATATATATATATATATATATATATATATATATATATTTACAGTTTCAACTGTCTTTGTCTGTGATAACATTACAAATCAATTTTGAACCCTAAAACCCAATAACATCATAAATCACGAGTGACACAAAATGGGCGTGTCCTATAGCATAACCGAGAAACGGTATTGGCTGCGCCGCGTAGTAATGCATAGCATGTGCTACATGAAAAATTAGTGGTTTTAAAATAATGTTGTTTTAAAGTGTACAAATTGGAAATAATATAAATATAAGTAATAAGAAATCATTCTTTGAATATTATGAGGTGATAATTTCGGTCGGAGCGTGGTCAAATCTGTCATAAAGCCCTTCGGGCTTTATTGGATTTGACCACGCCCCGACCGAAATTATCACCTCATAATACTCAAAGAATGATTCCTTATTCCTTAAATATTGTATGGAAATCATTAAAAAGATATATACTACAGTGTATCTGATCAATATATATACGCTTTGTTGTTAAATAAGTAATTAAAATGATAAAAAATAAATGTATAAAAGTCTCCTTTTTAGTAATTTATAAAAAATAGTGTTATTGAATAAACAAAAAATAAATCAATAAAATAAATTTATTTATATAGTCTGTATCATCCAAAGGATACGACGAAAGACAAAAAGGGCCACATAAAACAAATTTTTATCTCGTAATTACGAGAAAAAATTTCGTTATTACAAGTAAATTATCTCGTTATAACGAAAAAATATCTCGTTATTACAAGATCTCGTTAATACAAGTTAAATATCTCGTTATTACAAGAAAAAAACTCGTAATTACGAGTTAATTATATCGTTATAACGAGAAATGATCTCGTTATTACAAGTTAATTACTCGTTATTACGAGTTAATTATCTCGTAAGTACGAGAATAGATCTCGTTATTTCAAGTTAATTATCTCGTTATAACGAGAAAAGACATCGTTATTACAAGTTAATTATCTCGTTATTACGAATTAGATATCTCGTTATTACTAGAAGAGATCTCGTTATTACGAGAAAAGATCTATATAAAATGGTGCGTTTCATTGGTCTACATGTACTCTCCCAGTCTCTTTATGTAAAATGGATAAACTTATATTAGGAAATTCATTAAATTGGTGGGAAAAAATCAGAAGAACGAGCAAAGCAGAGTGATTAATAAATTAATTGACCAATTTATAAATATGAAGGATAATTTGTTTTCAGACTGCAAAATATTAATATGTACAAAAACAATTATTTTCAATATAGGTTGTGTATGAATATATAAAACACAATCCGGGGTAAATCTCGCATATTCATGATTGAAACTATATAGTTCTCTGTAACTAATGGAATTGTGTTTTTATGACTAGGACTACCTAGTATTTACTTCAGAGTTGGATTGTAATATATGTTGAAAAGTAAAATTACATGAAGTTCTTTCCACTTATTCATATAAGATGAAAGGTCAAATGCGATTATTTTATGTTGAAATTAATAAATAATGATCATTATTTAAAAAGAAACAAAATTGAATGAACGTTTCTGGAAAAAACAAAATAGACTGAAAGGCTGAACCAATGGACTTGGAGGTATGGATCTGGTGAACGAGTAGTTTTAACTTATTATGTATGCATTTTTTCACATTAATAAATCAATAACAACTACTATGATTTTTTTAACGAGATATTTTCTCGTAATACGAGATAATTAACTTGTATAAACGAGAAAATTATCTCTTAATTACGACATCTATTCTCGTAAAAACGAGAAAACATCTCGTAATTACGAGTTAACTATCGTAATGACGAGAAAAGATTTCGTTATTACGAGTTAATTGTCTCGTTATTACGAGTTAATTATCTCGTTACTACGAAAATATATTTCGTAAAAACAAGATAATTAACTCGTAATAACCACATCTTTTCTCGTAATTACGAGATAATTAACTCGCCATTACGATATCTTTTCTCGTAAGTACGAAATAAAAATATTTTTATATGTGGCCCTATCCGTCTTTCGTACGATACAGACTATTATTTATAAAATATAATCACATGTGGTTTATTCTAACATAGTTGATTTGTTTTTTAGTGACTTTATTGAGGCAAATACAGAGAACATAGTCAAGAATCCTTTTCAAAGTTATTGACAATTTTGAGAACGTTATAATAAAATGATTATTGTACTGTAACAAAATATGAAACTGTTTGTAGATTTTTTGTGATAATCTCCGACAAAAATGTAATATGGTTATGTTAAATCTTTATATAAATGTTCAAAAAGAGAGATTATAACAGGAACAATAACTCACGCTGGGGACGTTGACATTTAGTTGGACAGGAATGTCGGCAGCTTGAGACACAAGATTTCCGTCATTGTTGATCTGCATTTGATTACTCTAAAACAAAATTTTGTTTCGTTTTTAATTCCAAAAAATCCTCCAAATCGGCTTCATTCATATCGATATATAACAAAATGTCTTGTAATTTATTTTTTATTCAAGATTGTTAGTTTGCTTTTAATTATAGATCATTCAAAAAACAAAATAAAATTAAATATCTAAAAATATGTCATTATAAATATTTATTTAGACTAAGTCTAATTTCTTCTACAAACTAAAAAATGAAAAAAAAAAAAAAAATAAAATAAAATAAAATCTTCAGATTTAAAAAAGAGTTCACTTAAAACAAGATTGAAAGGATTACCGAGAGAAAATAGAACTCCAATGTGGCATTGATGGCGTGACCACCCAACATAAAGTCCGATCTCTGGCGGATGAATACATCACACTGCTCTCCGCGGGCGTATCTCTACAGTATACACGTCATTTCTGAATCCATCTAAAGAACTCAGTATTGCAAAGCTACCTTTCCAAGTTTGATTTCCTTTGAATGATTGTTTTTATTTTCTATGACAGTATGCCACATAGTGAATTTACTAATATAATTTAAAATTAATATGTTAAAAACTCTTGACATTTTGTAAAAGCAAGACTTTTGTTAAACTTTTTAGATAGATGGATATCAAAAGCTTTACGCAATTAACAGATCTCGAGCTCGAAGGCGGTCAGAAAAATGAAATACTATAATGAATAAGTCTTTTACTTTAAAACTGCAAAATCAAAAATATTTAAATTTACAAAAATGAAATAAACCAGTTGGCGCTGATTTGAGAAACTCGTATCTTACGTGTCAAGGACCCTCTATTTCTTTAATTTCTTAATGCTGCTCTACGTACATCTCACTTGCGAGCAAGATTCTTGCTTTTGATATACATCTATACATTTACATGTATGTATTAATTGACATTTTGCATTGTGCAAAACTGCCCTCCTGTTAGTAAAAACTTGAATTTCATTGCTAAGGCCATATAATTTTGACTGTATCAAATGAATCTAATCACCTGAAATATGAATTATATCAAAATCCCTTCGTTACCTGTCCGGCGTAGGTGTAATTATTATCGATGTAGAACAGATCCTGTGGACTCTTCATCTTGAGGACGAACTGCTGCTTATTGGCCGCTACGCTAACGTTTAAAGACGTGTCAAAAGATGCGTTCATGATGGGAATGATGCTACAGTTGGCCATGATGCGGTCGATGGCATAGGCCACACCTGGATAAAGGTATCAAAGTTAAGTCAGATGAAGGAAGAAGTCACCGTGGTGGGTTTTTTTAACAGCGATATGTATATGGTCATAAATAAAGAGGGCTTATTGTAATACTAGTTGCAGTAAGCTAAAGGCAAAGGTCAAATCTGGTAACGTACCCATGATGAGTAGCTGCAGGTCTGTAAAAATTCGGATGGACGACCTGGGAGCTACAGGGCCTCCCATAGTAAAAAACTGCAATTTACGGCGCACAAAAATTTAGTTTTGGACTGATTAACCCTATTTCCGAACACATTATGTGGAAAAAATCAGTACCATTAAATTCTTCATTCAATTTACTGCTGATATCGGTACTTTAATCGCCTCAAACTTTTTCTTAAACACACTACCGACCTCGGAAATTGAAGTATGTTAAATTCACGTTGAGCTCGAGAGTCGCCATTTTTAAATGAAAACAAACTTCACCACTTTACTTTACGAGGCTGGTGATGGAGTTTAAAAGCATATCAGAGGCAAGTAAAGTGATGATGTCTATAGTTAAATGTCCGAGGAATTTTTTGGAATCAAATATTTGTATAGAAAGTGTACGGAAATAAGGTTAATCAGTGCAAAACTAGCACAATTTTTTGTGCGCCGTAAATTTCAGTTTTTTACTATGGGAGCACTGTAGCTCCCAGGTAGTCCATCCGAATTTTTTCAGACCGGGAGCTACAGACCTGCAGCTATCATGATGAGAAGACTAGTATTCTCGTTAATGATAAAAATCTGTAAAACTGTAAATTTAGTTGTCAAATGGTCAGCTACTCTGGCATATTTTCCCAATCTTTTAATTGTTTCCCACACTTACTCATATGTTCATAGAACTTCATCATCTAGTAACTCTTTAGTGGAGTTTATATTGTCAGTTATTTGGTTTTTTTTTACCTGTGTTAAAATCATGGATTTCCGTGACGGCGTCGGTGTTGTAATACGGGGGCTGTGGGGCGGGTGGTCGGAAGTCGTACCTCACCAGCCTCAAGTTGTTGTCATACCAAACCTTGTGTCAAAGAGAGAATCAAATCAATGCAGCAAGAAACAACGTAACAGACACAGGAACTAACTAAAGGTGTATACTTTTATATATATCGAAAGCAGTATCTCCCGATTATTTCGACAATTAACTTACATCAGCAGTGGTAGATGTGCCTGATTTTGGAACTATTTCTTCTCTGTAAAGAAAGGCCTGTGTCAGTTGAGGAAGAGAGCGCACCTGCTTCCGGTTTGTGCACACAACCATGGATGGGGTCTAGAACAGAGTAATCAATTAAATAATTTTTTGCATGTGTTTATTTCCTACTTTGTGTATTTTGGAGCAATTCAATATCAGATCATGGGTATGTATACATGTAAATGGATTCATCGTACGTTCTTGTATTGACGAAAAATAAACAGAATATGGATTATGTAAACATCTCTCTCTCTCTCTCTCTCTCTCTCTCTCTCTCTCTGTGAAAATGTTTTCTACTTAAATAATCATTGATTTCATTACTTCAAATACGGTCTGATCAAGCGGAGGTTGTGCCTGGAATTCAGAATAGTCGTAGATGTGGTGGAATTTGTGTCTGGTTCCGTCTCCCATCGTTCTGTAGCCGAACACTTCCGCCCGGACCGGAACTTGGGAAATGCCAGCGGGGGTTATCCAATTAGGGACTATTTAGGAAAAAATGGTGAAAATTCTTCATTTTATGTATGAATTAAACATGTACATGATGATTATAGTTGATAAATGATAGTTGAACCGGAGTTTGAATTATGCTTGCCTGTGAAGTAGTAGTCCATTGTGAAGGTGGAATTAAGCTGGGGCCAGTTGATGCATGTTCGCCAGTAGTCGCATAGGATACCGCGCGCCACCTTCTGTCCCATGTACGTCTGTAAAATATTGGTAGAAAACAAATACATTAACGTAGCACAAGAGACGGCTCTTGTTTTACATTTTATAACTTACAGGACAACAATTTCTTTCTGACGTAGGTGTATACTAAATAATTATTTTTTGCGTCAGAATGATAATGAATGAATATGAACGTCAGAATGCATCTTCGCTAGTCTTCTGTATGATTATATTAAACAAAATCGTCCCTTGGCCAACGGTACAAATTTTAAAACAACCAAAGTGAAAGATTTTGACGAAGAGGACATACTTGGCCTTTGTCGATTGCAAACTGCAATGCATCCAAAGTGTTGAAGACATGGAACTTGTTGGAGACGGTGGTTCCAAAGAACACGTTGTTGGTGTCCGTGGTTAGGTTTTTAGTAGTACAGGTCTGGTCCGCTGTAGAAACATTGACAAGGTTAGTGTTAAATCTTAACGGTTTACCCTACGCAGACTAAAAAAAACAACCAAAGACAGTTTAACTTTTTATCCTATAAACTCAAGCTCTTAATCTGACATACAACAGTACTATTATGGCTGTTACGTTGTATGAAACTAACTGAGGGCTCCTGGTCCTAGTTTGATGCTACTCTGTATGAAAAAGTTTACTTACATGTATAAGCTAAGTTTGAATAGTATTGCACAGCGCGTAATTTAGGTTCAATGAGACATTAACCATGCTTCAGTGTTACAATTTCCCAAAGAAATCTTAACCATTTATTTGAAATTCACGCAAGTATAGCTTTCACTTTATTTTATCCTGGCAGAATTGCAGAGGAAACGATAGATTATGAATACAAAGTGAGTTTCCTCTCTTAGACGAGGGATATTCAAACTGTTTGCCATCCCTCCCCACATTTATCTTCCTCGGGTTTTGCTTTAATATCATGTAGACATGTACATTGTAGATGCTTTTCACAGGAAATTGAGGCTGGTCAAATTATGGAGACAAAATTCTCTTATAAAATTAAGGATTCAGCAATAATCAAGTACTTCACAGATATTCATGCTTACGATGTCAGGTAAAGATTACAATCATTTCACTTGTAAACTTTCTATAGTAATAATGTTTTGACAAGTTTTCATACCGTACTGAATGAATATGAAGTGAGCAATTTAGAAAATGGATATTTGAATGGAAACACACTAACGGTTAACATAAAAAATTTCGTTCGTGTCGTAGTCATAGATGATTTTGAACTGTTGTCCTGAGATCAACACAAAGATGGCCGCCTTCTTGTTGGCACTGTCGTAATATTCCTCTGCGGACACGGTGGTAGTTGTTTCCGCGATAATGGCCTCTATTTTGGTGGAGAATGCCGTCACACCGGTCAATGTTGGCATAGGTGGCGCTGCAAGTGGACAAAGATACATGTACATGCAAGGTTGTTCTTTGAAAATGCCGGATTATATGTATAATTATGCATAATTTTAGTCAATAAGACTTGAAAAAGTAAAACATTGTCTTGTCCTATACTATTCATCTTGACCCTAGTTTTCTTAACAAAGAGAATAATTCTAACAATGATATTGTTTGGATTGAAAAGAGTGTTATTCATATAACGTAAAATTTCATTTTTGAGTTAGGAATAAAGAAAAACTGAATTCTCGTCGACATCACAAGTTACATAAGAATATGTGTAATTTAAAAGAGGGAGAAAGGTAAGAAACATTGTCTTACGATTTGGTGCAGGTGTCACACCCGGAGGGGTGGCCCCCGGTTGACACGTGTAGAGGGCGGAGTCATCTGAGGTCACGCATTTCACGAGAAAAATCACTAAAGCAAGTCTTCCAAGTACATGTAACATCTGGAAACCAGAGAGAATCAAACGACCGTCAACAAAAAAAAAAGGACAAATACAGTACAGTCATGTATAATGTAAACACAACGAAAACAGCAGGACTTTTGTCGATAACATTTCATTACATGCAAGTCAAAATGGCGAGTACGGAAAAATATATGCAATTAAAACCAGTAGACACTGCGAAACCTTCATCCGAAAAAGTCCACCTATATTTTCTAATTGAATTGTTGTAGATAAGGTCAATGAAGACAAGGGGAGGGTAAAACACAAACAGGAATGCTTACCTTTTTCTGTGGGGGTAGGTTGGAGTTATGTCAGGGAGGACGGACCAGTGAACTCTGCTCCCTTTATTTGTTATCGGAGTCTGATAGCGCTTACAGTACATACTGACGAGCACACGGCAGATAGCTGGATATTTCTGGTTATACATCATATACGTATTTCTCAAGTAGATTTATCAAAGATCTTAATTTTTTTATCAATAATTTATTTGTCAATTTTTACAGAAGTTTGAATAGCAGATAAAATTTTCACAGGAATCTAATTTAAAGGAAATTCACTATATGAGAAGGAAAATGCGGAGGACCATTTTATCTTAGATTTTATGATAACATATTTTATATGAGTCATAAATTCAATACAATGTAATTTTTAATGCAAGTTTTGGAAATATTAGGATAATTGTTACATTAAAGTTTTAAAATTCAGAGAATTTAAAACTATCTATAACAATTTAAATTGTTATAGATAGTTTTAAATCTTTAATGTAACATAATGCATCAATTTTGTATGAGCAAGAAAATTAACCATATAATTAAGATTAAATTATATCAGAGGGCTCAAACATAAAATGACCAAACGATAGGTGGCATTTCTCTTTACTTTTCAACTTTAAACGTGTAGTAAAAACAACGACACATTATCATGCATAACGTTAACTTATAAATGAGTAAAGAACGATATCTCGACATTAAAGTCTATACACCAAATCTGTACACACATGAATCAGTTAGATAAATCGACTCAGATAGTCACCCGAATAATCGTCCCCCGACGTTATCTGCTGATCCAGAAACAGACGGAGACTTGTATTGTACCAGATCATAGTTCGCCCACCCCTATAGAAATCCGTCTCAACGCCCCACACACGCTATGTCGGTAAGTACCCCCTCCCTACAGAGAGGGATCTTCATGTACCAATTTACTTTTAATCACCGTTTTGTTGTTTCAGTTTTTGTTTGTGGGCTACATTACTAATCAGCGTGATTTAACCTGTATACTTGATAAAAGTATCCTCTAATGATGATACGTTTATATAATGTTATACATTGTAAATGTTTGTTAGATATTGTTTGAGAGGACATACTGATCATGAGTAAAGCCCATGTTCAATTTTCTTGATCTCTCTGATAAACACATTGCAGCTTTGACATGCTATTTACAGTACACAAAGTAACTAAAGGCTATTTTACTTTGTGTTGTATACTTCATGGTCATGATCTAGTAGGTGTTCAACATATTTGGCTTATTTAATTGTATTAAACAATAATGCTGCATTAGTACTATTCTTTAAAGGTTTTGCCATCAGTACAAAAACAAACTTTAACAATTCACACAAAAAAGTAAAATAATATTAAAAACAGTAGTCGTTAATTACTGGGTTTAGTATATCTGGATCTGATTTCTAAAAAAAAAAAGGTCGAGTGTTTGGCATAAGAAAATCTTAAGCTTTCCGCTGTGTCTTTCACCGAATTACATTGTAAATCATTATAGTAAAGTGCTATTTTGGGTAAACGAAAATGGTGCTACATATAATAATAATTTTATACTGATGTGTTGTTTAGTTTACATAAAGTAGGTTAATTATGCCATGTTGTAAATTTTGAATTTACCGGATGGCAGTAAATACAAAATTTACAACATGACAACTGTTGTCATGTTGTAAATTTTGTATTTTGTATTTACTGCCATCCGGTAAATTCAAAACTTACAACATACAATTATGTTATATACATGTTGTGTTGTTTAGTTTACACAGGATACGACATTTGTATTATATGCAGACAATGTTGTGTTGTTCAGTTTACACAGGGTAGGGGTTTGCTGTTTCGCTGGGTGTTGATGACGTCGCTACTCACCCTCAGCATCGCTCAGCCTAACCTATACTCATGTACCCCCAATCCAGGGGTCAAACCCACCCAGCCCTCAGGTACGTAAAGGTAGCATAGGTTAAAAAGATTGATCACGTGACCAATCTGTATTACTATTCAAATAAAAGTTATAAAATCATTCCTTATTACGCACGATTTGATATATATACACGTATTTACGCTGATTCATATCTGTATTCGTTTCTTATAAATGACACAATAAAATATGCATGGTATTGTTTACGTGTAACACGTATAATATTTTATTTTTTAAACTACATTGTAGTATATTAATACAGTCTCGCGTTGAACGTATGGTGTTATGCTGTAACATGTAGATATACTTATAAAATATGATCTAATTTATCACCGGGAAAATTGTAAAGGTTTATTTAATGAGAACCTAGTAAGTTGCTGAAACTTGTGTTCAAACCCACTGTAGATTATATATTCAATAAAATATGTTCAAAGCAAACCAACGTTATAATATATTAATTATGTTTTCAAATTCTATTACTTTTTTGTGTCATTTTTAGCTCACCTGAGCTGAAAGCTCAAGTGAGCTTTTCTGATCACATTTTGTCTGTCGTCCGTCTGTCTGTCTGTCTGTCCGTCTGTCTGTCTGTCCGTAAACTTTTCACATTTTCAACATCTTCTCCAGAACCACTGGGCCGATTTCAACCAAACTTGGCACAAAGCACCCTTAGGCAAAGGGGATTCAAAGTTGTGAAAATTAAGGACCACGCTCTTTTTAAAGGGGAGATAATTGGCAATTATTGGAAAATTTTGAGAAATTTTCAAAAATCTTCTTCTCAAGAACCATTTGGCCAGGAAAGCTGAAACTTATGTGGAAGCATCCTCAGCTAGTGTAGATTCAAAATTGTGAAAATCATGATCCCCGGGGATAGGGTGGTGCCACAATGGGGGGTCAAATTTTTACATAGGAATATATAGAGTAAATCTTTAAAAATCTTCTTCTCAGAAACTCATCAGCCAGGAAAGGTGAAACTTATGTGGAAGCATCCTCAGCTAGTGTAGAATCAAAGTTGTGAAAATCATGACCCCCGGGGGTGGGATGGGGCCACAATGGGGGGTTGAATTTTTACATAGGAATATGTAGAGTAAATCTTTAAAAATCTTCTTCTCAGAAACTAATCAGTCAGGAAAGCTGAAACTTATGTTGAAGCATCCTCAGCTAGTGAAGAATAAAAGTTGTGAAAATCATGACCCCCGGGAGTAGGGTGGTGCCACAATGAGGGGTCAAATTTATACATAGGAATATATAGTGTAAATCTTTAAAAATCTTCTTCTAAGAAACTAATCAGCAAGGAAAGCTGAAACTTGTGTGGAAGCATCCTCAGCTAGTGTAGATTCAAAGTTGTGAAAATCATGACCCCCAGGGTATGTTGGGGCCACAATGGGGGTTGAATTTTTACATAGGAATATATAGAGTAAATCTTTTAAAATCTTTTTCTCAGAAACTAAACAGCCAGGAAAGGTGAAACTTTTGTGGAAGCATCCTCAGCTAGTGTAGAATCAAAGTTGTGAAAATCATGACCCCCAGGGGTTGGATGGGGCCACAATAGGGGTTGAATTTTTACATAGGAATATATAGAGTAAATCTTTAAAAATCTTCTTCTCAGAAACTAAACAGCCAGGAAAGCTGAAACTTATGTGGAAGCACCCTCAGCTAGTGTAGAATCAAAGTTTGTTCAAATCATGACCCCCGGGAGTAGGGTGGGGCCACAATGGGGGGGGGTCAAATTTTTACATAGGAATATATAGAGTAAATCTTAAGAAATCTTCTTCTCAGAAACTAATCAGCCAGGAAAGGTGAAACTTATGTGGAAGCATCCTCAGCTAGTGAAGAATAAAAGTTGTGAAAATCATGACCCCCGGGAGTAGGGTGGTGCCACAATGAGGGGTCAAATTTATACATAGGAATATATAGTGTAAATCTTTAAAAATCTTCTTCTAAGAAACTAATCAGCAAGGAAAGCTGAAACTTGTGTGGAAGCATCCTCAGCTAGTGTAGATTCAAAGTTGTGAAAATCATGACCCCCAGGGTATGTTGGGGCCACAATGGGGGTTGAATTTTTACATAGGAATATATAGAGTAAATCTTTTAAAATCTTTTTCTCAGAAACTAAACAGCCAGGAAAGGTGAAACTTTTGTGGAAGCATCCTCAGCTAGTGTAGAATCAAAGTTGTGAAAATCATGACCCCCAGGGGTTGGATGGGGCCACAATAGGGGTTGAATTTTTACATAGGAATATATAGAGTAAATCTTTAAAAATCTTCTTCTCAGAAACTAAACAGCCAGGAAAGCTGAAACTTATGTGGAAGCACCCTCAGCTAGTGTAGAATCAAAGTTTGTTCAAATCATGACCCCCGGGAGTAGGGTGGGGCCACAATGGGGGGGGGTCAAATTTTTACATAGGAATATATAGAGTAAATCTTAAGAAATCTTCTTCTCAGAAACTAATCAGCCAGGAAAGGTGAAACTTATGTGGAAGCATCCTCAGCTAGTGTAAATTCAAAGTTTTGAAAATCATGACCCCTGGGTGTAGGGTGGTGCCACAATGGGGGGGGGGAGGGTCAAATTTTTACATAGGAATTTATAGAGTAAATCTTTAAAAATCTTCTTTTCAGAAACTAATCAGCCAGGAAAGCTGAAACTTATGTTGAAGCATTCTTAATAAGTGTAGATTCAAAGATGTGAAAATCATGACCTCTGGGGGTAGGGTGGGGCCACAATGGGGATCGAATTATATAGAGTAAATCTTTAAAATCTCTAAAACTAAGTAGCTAGGAAAGGTGAAACTTATGTGGAAGTATCCTCAGGTAAGGACTAGGTAGATTTAAGTTTGTTCAAATCATGATCCCCGGGGGTAGGATGGGGTCACAACGGGGAGGGGGGAGGGAGACAAATTTTTGACATAGAAATATATGGAGAAAAATCTTCTACAAAACCATTTGTCTAGAAAATCTGTAACTTTAGTAAAAGCAACCTTGGGTAGTGTAGATTCAAATTCGTTAAAATAAAAATCTTGAGGAGTAGAGTGGGGCCACATTCAGGATTCAATTTTACAAAGGAAAACATTTTTAATTCACAAATACTGAAATGTTATAATATATATGGTTTTACTTATATGCAAACATTTTGCCAATTTGTGATTCTTTAAAATTGTTAAGACTTTTGCCCCTGGACGATTCTTGGGCCTCACAAGGGGTTCAGAGTTTGATGTAGGTTTATATCCCATGTATAAACAATTGTCTAGGATCTTGTTGAGAACTGCGATGCTCAACATGTGATATGAATATAAAATCATCCTGTTAAAAAAGGGACTTGATTATAAACATAAGAATATCTACATGTATTACTACATTGTCCAGATATTTTGTATTATGTCGATCTCCATTAAGCTGATTTTATCATGCCTATTGTTGCTCAGGTGAGCGATGTGGCCCATGGGCCTCTTGTTTAAATCAGTGATATTCTAGGCAACTGAACATACATCAAATGAAACGTGTTGTTTTGTTCACCAGAGCCACCATTTCCAAGTGTTCCTAACACATTTTCTACCAAACTGGAGGCCATTATAGCGGACCGGAACATGACAGTGTCCGGAGAAGAGTACTTCGACTATAACAACAACAGGGCCGCCCTCTTCATGCTTAAAGGCGATCAGATCGCTAAACTAATCTTTGATTACGACACAGAGGAACTCTTCTACGTGTATCGTAAGTATAACGATTCGAGATTTCTTTTATGTTAACTCAATCAAAAGTTTTAATTATACCCATCTCTAAAGAGTTTCAAATACATTCCCCACAGTTAAATAAGGTACATAACACTGTGCCGGAAAATTATGCCAGTGCCATTTTTGCACCCGCTTAAGATGCAGTTTCGGAAAAATCCATATATACCAAATGATAGACCATTGTCTAGAGAGTATATAACCACTTTTGTTTTGAGTATGTTTCACCTGACAGGTAAGATATTTACCTTTAAAAATTAATATTCCTTAGGAAAATGATAATTCCCATAGGAGAAACGAGTCTCCTACAGGAAATATTGACAATCCTATAGCATTTTTTAAAAATCCCATAGGAATTATATTTCCAATAGGGGAAAGCTATTTCCTGTAGGAATTTGACTCAGACAGTTAGTTTTCCCATAGGAAATTAAAATTTCCTATCGGATTTTATCAAATCCTATCGGAATTGAAATTCCTATAGAAAGTTCTTGTATTCCGATAGGAAATTTCTAATTTCCTATAGGAATACTGTTTTTCCTATGGGAAAAAATATTTTCCTGTAGTAATTAAGTTTTGAAAGGTAACTATCTCACCTGACAGGTGAGATACAATGATAACAAAGGTGGTTGTAAACTCTTTAAGCAATGGTCGTTTATATAGCATATTTGAATTTTTCGATATATGCAGCTTAGACTGGTGCAAAAATGCCACCTTGGTACTGGCATAATTATCCGGCACAGTGTTACATGTATAATACACCTTATGACGATACAGAAGTACAAGATAAGGTGTATAATTCCTATAGAAATCATTTAAAAAGTATCATGATTTATAGTGGGTTTTTCTAAATAGACAAATTGTATTAAAGTTGAAATGCAAACAATTCCTGCATAAATTGCCAAATTTCCAAATAAATTTTAAGAGGAAAAATTTTAAAAAATATCGTTGTGAGTAATATTTGCAGAGGGGACTATACATTATCAGCCTACCGCTATACATTGCAATATGGAGTATTTGTCTTTTCTTTTAGCTAACAATACATGCAAAACCTCAAACCTTACAAAAGACGATAACAACTTGCTGTTTGGAAACCTAGAAAGCATAGGGGGTATGCATGTGTTCACCACAAACGGGGCTCTACACTTCTCACAACAATATGGCCAGGTAATTTCTCCTTTTGATTGTTAGAAACGAACATACTCTTCCATATTTATCATTTCCGTCAATA
Organism: Magallana ariakensis; assembly: GCA_020458035.1. Classification (NCBI taxonomy): domain Eukaryota; kingdom Metazoa; phylum Mollusca; class Bivalvia; order Ostreida; family Ostreidae; genus Magallana; species Magallana ariakensis. The sequence goes on along the minus strand of CM035817.1, from coordinate 7,599,095 downwards.
TTTCTCCCTGAACAAAAGGTCATAGTCCTTCATTTGAAGTAAAGTTTTCAGCGGTCGTTACAAGAATACTTTCCGACAATTTTATTTTGAAATTTGCCCCAGAGTTTCTATAAGCAAGAAGAGACCAAAATCCCTTTTCTAAAAGGATAAGATGGAGTGTATGTTGATCTCAGGAAAGTTAAAGCAAGTTCTTTGGTTTCTAAGAACTTTGGAAAGAAGACGACAGACAAAAGAGATTGTCTTAGCTTTGGACAAAAAGTTAACTTAATCCGTGGCCCTTTTAACAATATCAACAGTTAACAAAAGTTATTTGTTTCTTCAACAATACCAACAGTTAACTAAATCCCTTAACTCTTCATCAATACCAACAGTTAACAAAAATTGTTTCTTCAACAAAATCAACAGTTAACATAATCCTTTGATCCTTCAATACTACAGAAAACTGAACTAAATTTTTTATCCTTCAACCTTAGGGAGAGTTTAACTTAATCTTTTGACTCTTCAACGATACCAACAGTTAAATTAATCATTTGACCTTTCAACAATACCAACAGTTAACCAAAATCATTTGATTCATCAACAATACCAGCACTCAAAAAAATCCTTTGATCCTTAAACACATTACAGACAGTAAACATAACTTTATAGATTCAATAATACTGAGGGTTAACCTAATCCTTGATTCTTTAATAATACAGGCATATAACTTAGTCCTATGGTTATTCAACAATACAGATATTCAGCTTAATCTTTTGATCCTTCAGTAATACCAACAGTTAACTTGACCTTTCAACAATAACGTACAGACACTAAACTAAATACTAGTATTTCCTTAAACAAAACAAATTGTTTACTTGATCCTTTGATCCGTCAACAACACAGACAGTTAACTAAATCTAGTGTAAGTCTTAACCAACGCGGACAAGTGTCTGCATATGATAAATGTAGTTAATTAAATATGTATAATTTATATGAAATGATCATATAATATTACAAACTCATGTTTTTAATTTATCATTGAGAAAGTTTCATAAAACACTTGCATTCGCATCATTGTCGCTGTTGTATAAACGATTTCATAATAATTTAATTTAATAATAATATTCATTATATGAGTTTAAATGAGGGTTTTTTCCATAGACATACATGGGCAAGAAAACGATTCGAGGAATCAATTGTGATTATTGGAGAACCTGTCTTACCTGGTCCCAGCTGAAATCAACGTTCACTCTGGATTATTACTTCACAGGTAAATGTTTGTTCCATAACTGGAAACTACATCTTTTAAAAGAAACAAAGAGAAATATTCAATTATTCGCTAAATTACGAATTATTATTTTAATGTTTTGAAAATTTTACATAAAAAATATATTGTATAGTCCTTGATAGATAATTATATATAATGTTTGGTTTTCTTATCACGTCTCAGTCAATATCAGATCATAATAAATTTTATGATTTTTCTGAATTTAGACCAAAATTGGTTGTCCTCCTCTGGATATTCACAAGTTCCGGTTCGGGCAGAAGTCTTTGGCATGATGCAGCAGGATGGAGCCAACCCTTATCAGTTTCACCATATTTACGACTACACGGATTTTACGACAACTCTAGACCCACTTACGACAGTCTTCGAAGTACTTCCGACAACATTAATATCATTCAAATTTCAAAATATGTTATCAAAAGTATTTTTAATGTAATGAAAAAAAAATAATTTAGACTATAAAATAAATACATGCGTGCATGGGGATTGTTGATATGATTTTTAATAAGAACTATCATATATATTTTTAGACTCCTCATTTCGTGACCTGCACAAACCGATTACAAGTTCGAAATGTGCCTTCATTGCCCAAGGCTTTCTCATACAGAGAGGAAATCATATCGTCGACCGGAACTACCAAATACGCTGACGTGAGTTTTTACAACACCAGAACAAGATTTTGATTTATATAAGAACAAATCACAGTATTTATCGCACTGTATTTTTTTTTAAAGGAATATAATATTCTTTAAAAATGTTTTAAAAACCGATTAGACAAACTGTTAAATAAAGTTTTGTCTACCTATGATTGATGTTTAGTCCTTATATATTGCATTTTTTGAAGAAATAAGAACCGTGTTGGCATGCACTTTGTTTAGTTTGATAACAACTTGGTGTTTTGCATTTGTACAGGTTTGGTTCGATATGGACTATAAACTGATGCGTCTGGACTATCGCCCGAGTGACGGAGCTCCCCCATACTATAGCAACGACTCCATCACAGAGATACACGACTACACAATAGGTGGGCTTTGCAATCCACCCTAACCCAAACACAATATAGCGATACACCCCCGACAAAATAAATCAAAAGAAAAATGGAGAAAAGGCAACGTTATAAAGCAAAGCAAAAACAAAGAACCAAATACCAACATGAATCGTCACATGATGTTGATTATACTAACATGAGAAGTAGTTTCACAACATATCAGAAAAGATTAAATAACACAGAATGAAATAAAACAGATTCAGAATAAATGCCGATGATAAACGTTAGCAATTAGTCGTCGAAATAGGTTCAGAGTAAATCTTCAGACCCTCTATTCTTTCCAGACTTGGTAAACTGTAAACATATTATATTTGGCGTGTACGATATTTGGCAGAAATTAGTTTTTGAACAAGTTCGCGTGGATTTGAATAAGCGTATTCATGAATGTGACTATTTTTATATATATGTGCATGGCATTTAGCTCTGTACTTGATTTGGCGGAAGCCGTAATCCGCCTAAATCGCTAATTCGAATAGACAGCCAAATGTAGTACAGTATCACCAATGAGCGGATTTTTCCCTCCCAATCCCGATTTCTTCATTTAGCTGATTAACATAGAATAAAAAAAGCGAAGCGCCTAATTCAATAAATATTTAGTTGCCACAAAATAGTGAAGTAACATTTTTCACTAAGCTGACAAGTGGTGTCAACATTGATCTAAGCTGTCAACTCGAATTTTCTCGTAGAGCAACAGATCTGAAACTACACTGACTCGTAAATATTGATACGACTAACCCAAATATTATACATGTATGTAGATATATTTTGGGTGATTGATTCTTGTTGCCTGATCATCATTGTAGTCATTATCTTCCAGGCGTAGCGTACGCGATAGACCGTGTCATGCAGAACTGCTCCATTATACCTCTACAAAACAATTCTTTCGATGCATCGGTGACTAACATCTCCACTGGTGCCACTCAGCAACAGTTTATTCTAAAAATGAAGAATCCACAGGATTTATTCTACCTGGACAACAACTTTACATATACCGGAAGGGTAAGAAAACAAAAGACATAACACAATATTAATATTTCAGATTTATAGATGGAACGCGCATTCGGAGATTGGTAGTAATGGAACTATGCCTTGATTTAATTAAATTCTCAATCTGATTTCAATCTAATTGTTGTACATACCGGTATACATGTACATGTTTCTAAATCTCTTGTAAACTTAAAGCAATTTTTCCCTTTAGCGAAGAGCACGTGGTTTGAACTGCGATGTTTTTATCCGGACAAGGGACGACTATCCTCTGGGTCCGTTTAAAGTCCACGCCATTCTAGAGTTCTATTTCCTTGCGGTAAGTCTTTCAATCCTCAACATCTTCTAAAAAAAAAACCAAACCAAACTGCAGGATACCTATAACGATCAGTATGTCCGCCCGTCTGTCCGTTCGAAATCACTTGTCCATAGCACATCTTCTTTCCCCTCATACATGTGTACTTCACCAACAGAGTGCCTTTGGGTAAAGGGTGTGCAGGGACATTAAACCAAGTTTTTAGGTCTAAGGTTAAAGTTATAGCAGAATAATGGGAAACATCCTTTTCCGGATCATATATTCTCTCCCCTTGGTCCAATCTGGCTTATACTTTACCCACAGAATGCCTTTGGTCAAAGGGTGTGTAGTGAACTTGAATGAAAGTTCTGGACAAGGGTCAAATTCATATCAAACTATGCAAAAAAAATTTGTTTCGAGCATACATGTATAATTATACTCTCCCCCTTAGCTCTCTATGGCTTATAATTTACAGAGCTATTTGGGTAAAGGGTGTACAATGACCTTGAACGAAGTGATGGTCATAGCAGATCTCATTTAAATCCAATTTTAGAACATCATCTCCCATTGGCTTAGTCTTTCTCAGATTAAACCAAACGAATGTCCGTATGTAAGGTATATATGCATTGAGCTTGAAATAAAGTTCTATGCCAACTTAAATATTTCCAAGTCATAGGGAAAAGTCAAAGCCAAATCATCTGAAATGCTTTTCATCCTAATGTCCACTATATACGCGGGGCCCCTTGAGATGGTAACCATCTCAATGATTTCTAGTTACGTACTGTAATATTTGCTTTTCAAAATGATGTCAAAATATTATGAGCACGGGCGAAATATCTATACTGGATACATATTTTTAAATATTATACAAGAGTCCACAATTAATCAATTACTAGTAGTCGATCATTAGTATGATTTTGATTTCATTTTGTGTTTATTACTTACAGAATGACCAGAAGGAACAAAACAACGCCGGAGCCCTCACCCAGTCATCTAAAGACGTTCCAGTGCAACTCAGTGTTAACATCCCAGGGGTATCACCTTGTTTTAAAAATAAACTGTTTGCGAGCTTCTTAACAAATTTCCACGACGTGGTCAAGCTTTAAAATTTAGTAAACATTATCCAAGGTAAAAAAGAAATTACAGTATATTGACAATTTTGTATGACACTTTTATGTTTTACCTTATTAGGAGATGGTAACGATGACGTATAACTTTTTCAACTTTGATCCCGAGAATCCAGAAATCACGAACTTTGACATCAGTCCCTGTTTTTCGGACAATAATAAGATTTCATTCAAAATGCAATACCTAGGTAAATATTAGATTCTTAATAGTGAATCAGGTTTCATAAAAAAAAAACCGCGATGATTAGTGTATTAAAATAATTATTGTTTTCTTCTGCAGTAGTCATTAAGTTGCACTTCTATTTCAACAGTTACAGGAATCTTGGATGCAAATGTGCTTTCGTACAAGCAGATATTTTTGTTCCAAACCATTTCTAAAGTAGCTCAAGCGGCTGGGGTTACACCTCTCAGAATCTCCCAGCCCGCTATGTACATGGACAGTTCCAATGCCTACTTCGTGGGTACACTGTTAGAAAAAGCACCTTCCATAAGTAAGTACAATATAACAATGTTACGTTGTACAACAGCGAATTCTGTTTCTTTTTGTAAACCTACAATCTATAATGTATTACTTTATAATGAAACACAAAGTCTGTCAATGATACTAGGCTAGACGCTCATTTTACCTTTATCTGTACATAAACAATGATATATACACATTATAAAAACAAATGTAAATACCATTGAAAGTAGTTAGATTTATTTCAGAATTGTTCAAACATACACTGTTAAAGGATACATACTAGTATCTCATCTATTGACATGGTTGCATACCTCTTTAATTTTTTCAGTGAGATATCAGAAGATTCCGGGTAAGGTGGTCCAGGCCCACAACGATGCCGTGTTCACGGGATTCACGTCCGCCTCGGATTGCGCAGACCAGTGTCAGAACTTCGGCAACTGGAGTTGTAACAGCTTTGAGTTCTGTGCTGCGTCAAAGACGTGTACACTGAGCAAGATCCATACGGCTGACGGGACACAGGTGGACTCCACCCAGAGCTGTGACCTATATGACAGTAAGTTGTTACAGTATTGCTTGTTATATGACCATCTCACCTACCAATATGCATGTTCATCAATATGCATACATATCAATCAGTCGCTCAATAAGCCAAAAATGAAAAAGAGGAGGTAGATTTTTTTATATTTGGCTTACATGTATTGAGAGACTGATTGATAAAAATTCAGGTGCCTGTGGTCAGATTCAAGCTTGCATGCGTGTGACAGTTAGAGAATTATAATTACGTTTATCTTTATGTAATGATGTATTTTTTTTACACAGTTAATATATTTACAAATACATGTATCAATAAACGAACAAAAATAATGTGAGTTTTAGCTAGAAATCCAACCCACAATAAATATTGAATTTATATCTAATAAAGACTTGCTATACGACAGGAAGCCTTGGAGGGCCAAGCTTTTCTGAAGTCCCCCTGAACACCGCATGGAACAACCTAAGGAATTCTGTTGTAAAGAAACAACTCCAAATTCAAGTTCAGTTTGATAAAAATGTAAGTTTGTTTTATTTTCTATCGCAAGTGCTTCATTTGATCAAGTGAAAAAGCCTAACTTAACAATCAAAGAATAGAGGAGAAAAATGCATATAAATATTAGGTTGGATAAGATACTGAAAAATTAATTAAAATATCAACATATCTGATAGTTATTTTAAGAATTCGTTCTAAACAATATATACTTAGTCTAGTATTTAGCATAACATCGATTTGTTATCCTTTAATAGGTTCAATACTTACTTAAAATTAATTGATTTAAACTGGTGTATGCGTACCGGAAACCTTCAAACAGTGTCATGTTTTAGAACTTAAATGCCTTTAATTAAATAGAGTGGATCAGTGCTCAAAATGTTTGTCATGGTTTAAGTAAGGTCTAATTTCAAATAACATAAATTAAAACTGATAACTCAATATACATAAGAAATATGATGTGTTAAAACAATTGAACGTTTTAGGAAAATAATAGTCCGTAAACTCACGCCTAAAATTACATATACTAGTAGCATTTAAGGTACCTCACTACACCTAGACTTATACTTTTTAAGACATTTAGTCACAAGATGGCATTTAAATGTTTTGTTAAATTGTTTGTATCAATTTATTTGGATGTTTATCGCCATAGCTCACTGGTTAAAGTATCGGGCTTGTGAACCGCAGATCTTGAGTTCAAATCCTTCTGGGGCTTTTGCTCATATTTACTAAACTAAATTTTTGAAAAGATAATTTTTTATTTAAAATTGCAAATTGTTTCGCATATTTGACTTATATTCATCTTATCCATCATGTTTTCTTTCATAATCAAGAAATTTTCTGCTGATTTGAAAAAAAAATAGTGTAGTGAGCCACCTTAAATAAAACCATGTTGTGACTGAAGTAGCTCAGTAGTGAAGAGACTAGACATCAAGAGATCTAGGCCTTTTAGGTTCAGAGGCGTTTTCTCTTTTTTGTCTTCGTGTTTGTTAAAATATTGAAAATGACTGTGACAGTTAGTAATATTGCGTTTGTTTTATATGATGAACAATAAATTGAAATCTTAAGAAAATGAATTTGAAATTGTATTTTACGATTAAATAATATTGCAAATGGGCATTTGCGCTATCTATCTCTTATGGTGGCATATCTCTGCCCCTTGTGTGCAAGTTATTTTTCTATCAAATATGTCGACATGCAAGATAAATATGTTGACATGCAAGATAATTTTGTCAACATGCAACATAACTATGTTGACATGCAAAAAAATTGCAATCAAAGAAGATTTATAAAAAATCTCAAATATTGCCCACATGTGCCATCCAAGATGCTAGATGCTACCTATTTATGTCGACATGCAACTTACTTATGTTAACATGCAAGAAAAATATGTCAACATGCAACTTAGTTATATTCACATGCTACTTTTTTATGTCAACATGCAACTTAGTTATGTTCACATGCTACTTATTTATGTCAACATGCAACTTACTTTTGTTGACATGCGAGATAAATATGTTGACATGCAACTTAGTTATGTTCACACGCGAGATAAATATGTTGACATGCAACTTATAAGTTGTATGTCAACATAGCTAAGTTGCATGTCGACATTAATATGTTGCATGTCAACATATTTATCTTGCATGTTAACATAACTAAGTTGCATGTCGACATAAATAAGTTGCATGTCGACATAAATATGTTGCATGTTAACATAAATAAGTTGCATGTCGACATAAATATGTTGCATGTCAACATATTTTTCTTGCATGTTAACATAACTACGTTGCATGTCGACATAAATAGGTAGCATCTAGCATCTTTGATGTCACATGCGATATTTGAGATTTTTTGAGATATTTTATAATTCTTTTCTGATTGCAATTTTCTTGCATGTCAACATAGTAATGTTGCATGTTGACATAACTATCTTGCATGTCAACATATTTATCTTGCATGTCAACATATTTGATAGAAAAATAACTTGCACACAAGAGGCAGAGATATGCCACAATAATCTCTCATTTTCTTTTTTTGATAATAGGTGAAGACTTATACCGCAAGCTCCATTTCTAATAATGTTGTAGATAACCCGGACGTAACCAAAGTTTCAAGTAAGCTTTGCTTTACACAACTCAATTAAGGACACAAATTTAAGCTATTAAGACAAGTATAAATAGTTTCAGCAAACCTGTTTTAAAAATATGTTAATTTACCAATGAAATATATTGGTTTCTTTGCTCTTGTTATGTTTTTTTTTTCAGTTTGGCCACACACTTTAACACTGGTTTTCAATTTCGAAATTAACATATTTTAAGAACTTTATGATTTTTTGGGAGTTGATTTTATCAACTCTCCTATGCAGTTACTCTGGCAAACCGGAAATGAAACAGTGTTTGGACCTAAGCACAAATCAATACCGCTGACAACACTTAGTTCTTGAAAACAATCGATAAATTCGATGTAATGTATTCTGAAGCATTGTTTTTCAAGGAAGCTTATTTATAAATACCTTGAAAATAGTCAGATTTTAAATGGTACGAACACTTTTGATATTTTTTGTAGTTGTATGTATTCCTACGCTAGAGTTCAATATACATGTAGCCTCGTTCAACCAGACTCTCGGCTGTCTACGTAAATCTCCGACAAGCAGAGAGTCTCTCTAGCTTGTCGGATATTTCTTGGCTCCATACAATATTTCAGAAATATTTCGATTACTGATACGTAGTTTGATGGATTTGTTTTCTATCTTTTAATATTACACAACACGATTCATATGGGGTTTTCTCGAAATTATTGTCGGAAAAGTCCGAGAATTCATATTATAAAAAATGTGCGTAATTCAAATAAAGTTGAACATCGATATCTCGAACACTGATATCTCAAATCGATGGATATGTCAAAGTGATTTGTAAGTCGCAAACACTTATTTTTAAACTATTTTACCCTCAATATCTTGAATACTCGGATATTTCGAAGTTTTTAAACAGACCCATCTAATTCGAGATAACAAAGTTCAACTGTACATATAAGAAACTACTTGTCATGCAAATTAACATAGCGTTGATTTTATAAATAAATAATAATCAATAAAATCAACTCCTGTCAGAACTTCTGTACTTTAATTTAAAAGTTGAGTACAGTTTATTAGGCATGAGGATAATGGTGTCAATTAATTCTGTCCTATCATATTCATTTCATGAAAAAAAAAACAAAACAAAATATTCTTTTTTTTGTATTATCTTTTACTGGTACATTGTAGCTTGAATATTAATAATTAATTCATATAGCAATGGTGATGAGCAACTTCAAAGCGATGCCCAATAAGTTTGTCCCGCATTTCGACAACGACATCCTTTCTATGGTCTCTATTGACGATTGCGCACAAGCCTGTGTGACGTCACTGACATTTGTTTGCAATTCGTTCGAGTACCAGTATGCCACTAGTTACTGCTTGTTGTCTTCCCTCCATCCTGACGAAAACCCGTCCATGATAAAGACAAACATCGGAGTGGATCTCTACATAAGTAAGTTTTGTGTCACACTGTTGTAGGGACCGGATTGTCAGCAGATAATCCTCCAGGCTCAGCTAAGAATTTCATATATCTATTAAATTTTTTGATCGGAAATGTTATGGAGTAAAATTCAATTAATGAGGCCAAGCTTAGAATTTAATATAATTCATGAACTTTTTGGTCGTAACTCTTATTGATTAAAGAAAAATATCCATCATATGGAGCTAGGAAATTATATTATGAATTTTCCGACGTTACTATTATTGAATCAAGAAACAATTATCCACACCATGCTAGGAAATTAACGTGAATGATTTTTCTGATCGTATTTATTATTTAGAAACAATCCGTCAAAACCAGCTAATCATTTTATATAACATTAATATTTTGACCGTAACTATTAAATGGTGAAAAAATAAGCAAGATGTTTCAGGTTAAATTTTAAATTCAACATAAATATTTTTTCACATTATTGAACAAACGTTTATGAAAAAATAACAATAACAAACCGTCAACCATCTCAAAATGTCTTATTTTCCAAGAGGTTACAATGGTCTAAAAGTAGCTACACCATCAAACCTTCTTAATCTAATGTCTAACAGCTTTATTAATGTGTAAACGTTGAAATCTTTTCCTGCTTTTATCACCCATTTGTTGATGTCTGTTTAGGGGACTACTCCAACAAGTTTGTCGAGACCGCAGGAACAACGGTGTTGTCTTCATCCAACACAATCTACCAAGAAATCCTAGACACCAACCAGTGTGCTAAACTGTGTATCGACTACCAGGGATTCGACTGTAAATCGTTCGACTATTGCCCGGATATAGGAACGTGTTACCTGGGAAGATCACACGTGTATGATGTTCCAAAAGCCCAAATTCAGTCAAACCCTATGTGCAATCACTGGTCAAGTACGTTGCTAAATACATATATTTCCCTGTGTGGTTGATGTATTGGACATATCTATTTAAATTAAATTCACCATTTCTTTCTCGTTCTTAAGGGAAATACTTGGACGATTTTGTGCAGAGCCAATCAAATGTGAATGTCAGGCTGATAAATGACCGTATCATATCCGATATAAGTGTGTATCAGTGCGCAAAATCCTGCGTTGAAATGGAAGGGGGAAGTTGCGCTACATTTGCCTATTGTAGCAAGGTTAGCGAGTGTCGACTGAGTACATCGGCACTGAGTAACGTGGGACAGACTGGGCCTGATGCTGTCGCCACCTGTAATGTATACAGCAGTAAGTCCGTCACAACCAGAGACCGCAGTCGGAACTTCTCGGGGATTTCTGACGAGCGCAAAAAACCCAACTCAAATGTTTTATTAAGCGTCTTTAACATACTTTTATCAACCTTTAACTTGCATTATTCTAAATACAGGTTGATGGATTTGAGCCAAACTTCTTGAAATTCAATTATTTTAAACAAAAAAACGTTCAAGAGAAGAGGCGAATTAAATTGTTTATAGTAAATTTTATAATAATATGAATATTTTGTATGTACATGTGTATTTTCCGAGCTATGTCAGAAAATCCCGAGAAGTTGTGATTGCTTAAGGATGCTTTTATCACTGTTTTCTAAGAAAGTACTGTGTAAAGTTTAACCTAAACATTTTATAGGAAAATCATTTCCTGATGGTACGACATACATTGCCAATCCACAAAAGTATTATGGAAATATTGCAGCAAACTCCCAGAAGGGTTATTCAAAAGGTAAGATTTTGGTATTTGATTTGAAATTCATTTGGACGTTAACAATAATTATAATTCTAAAACAATGACAACTTTAATGTACACAAAACAACCGAAATATTTAACTTAAAAAAACCCCTGCTCTTTATTATATTTTTTTTTGTCATAATGTAAGCTAGTTACACACAGAAATCTTTTCGCGTATTCGAATTTTTACTGTTTATTTCCTTTTATTTCCTATTATTTCCTTTAAAGGTGGTGCTGCAGGGGTTGCTATAGTGATGGTATTAGTGGGCGTTATCCTGACAGCCCTAGTTCTATTTTTGTACGTCAAGTTCTCTAACAAAGGTGGTGACGACATGACAATCAAATTCTCCCGCCAGGTGGATGATGAGTGATGTTTACATAAGATGGTAAAATGTAAAACCTCATCGTCCCAGGGTAGACTCCGAATACACGCATCATGTCTGGACTTATTAACCTCATGCGAGTGCTAACTTGGTACTGTTTGTTGGTGTGTACGTCATATATACTTGTTGTTACTGTTTTTGTGTCTTTCCACCTTTCAGGTGAAAGACCTCTTGATTTCATTATGTTTTTATTTGTACTTGAGACTTTAAAAAAGTAAAATGACACTACAGTGTCGTTTTAAGCTATGTTAGGATTTGTTCACCGGAATTCAACGTTTATATGATAATATTGCTTTAAGTAATTAAAAATTGTTCTTAAATAATCATATTCACATGTAATTTACACTTCTTTACTGACAAAATTCATGTTTGTCAAGCAAGAGAACATAAGGTACAGGTGCAGATGTGTTTCAGTCATTGCCATCTATGTAACGTCTTCCTTATATTTGACAAAATAAAAGACAACACTAATAAATAATTTAATATCTAAGTTTGTAACAATAGAAGAAAAACCAGTAAGTATAGTGAATATGTACGCGAGAAGCAATAATTAAAAGGCATGTAGGTTGTTTAAAAAAATTTATTCATACAATATAAAAACAATAAAAAAAAGTTATTATAAACAATATCACAGACAACATACCAGAAAATATAAAATATTCTTATTAAAAAGGACAGCACAAAAACAAACTCTAACAAAACTAAAAAAAAAACCTAACGAAACCAACATACAATTGAAATCAACTTTTGTGGATTAATTATGTAAAATAAGTAGTAATCACTGGGAATTAGATTTTATTTAAGGCTACGGAAGAAAATTTCTTCTTCTGTAAAACTTTTTTTTCTTATTTCTTTAACCAGCGCACGTTCTTAATATTTCATCGGCGGCTTATCCAGGTCTGTCTCGTTGCTATTGCCTTCAGTTTCGGTTTCAAAACAAATTTTGCGGATAGTAAAAATGGTGGATTTCAACAGTTGTATTGCACAAACAGTTACGTCAAAAAATGAATAAACATATATAACGTATGTTATGTCGATTCCGGGTTTTGCCGTTTTATAAGTGTATTCATACGCTAGCATGAGCATAGCACCGTTTACCAAGAAATCGAGTAATTTAAAGAGAACCACAAGTCCCATATGGAAAGGAATACTTTCAAAATTATTCGTACAACAAGCATTATAGAACATCGCAGCCAAATATAGAAACAGCAAAACAAAGATTGCGACCATAGATTTTAAAGTTGGTGAAAAATTGGCCAGATTTTCGACATTGTCAGCGCATAGTAATCCAAATTCTGTCAGACAAAACGCAAATCCGATTCCAATGCGAGGAATGAATATGTATTTGACAATGTTTTGACGAATTCTCGAGCATGCACTATCGTTTTTATTTGGAAGTTCTTTCCAACCAAAAGCAATCTTTAATGCATCTCTCACCCTGATTCCCTCCAGTCCAGTACATTTAGGAAAGCATTTGAGTTCTATTATGATAAATACAACAGACACAATGTCGGACACACTCCAAAATAGTTCACACATCTTGAGGTCCGTTTGACTGCTATAGGTGCTAATGTATGAAAGTATTGGTTTTTCCAACTTTCAGTTTAAATAATAAGGCGCTAAAAGGTACTTTAAATCGACTAAGTTTAAGCAATGTACATTTACAGCAAAAATAATAGGGTAAAAAAAAAATTACCAAACACAATAAAAAAAGTAATACGGTTAATTGGGAAAGTGAAGTAAAAATATATTCATATTGAAATAATTTTCTTCGCAACAATTTAGACAAGCGTTGGTGCTTCTAAAAAACGTCAAGTATTCGATAGCAATAATAATGCTTTATTGAGTATTCCACCAATGACTTAAAAATCGCGTGAGGATACTGCAGGCTTAACTGACGATGATAAGCAGCTGTTGGATTGTAAATAACATGTCAGGTAACCTGATTCAAAAATGCAATGGTTTAAATGAGAGGAAATGTTTGTCATGATATTCATGAATTGAAATTTAGGGATGTTTATTATATTTTTGTTGATTTTGCAATTCTTTCTCTTTTCTTAAATACATCTATACTTATAAATTAAGGCATTTTGCAAATAAACTACAAAATGCCTGAACCCGAGTACTTGCTTACACCTTTGGTATTTCAACACATGCGTGATGATGTCCGTAAGGTATAATTGAATTTTAACTTATAAGTTATTATTGTGAAATTAATAAAAAAAACCTACTTACATTTTCGATGAACAAGCCCGAAATAGCAAAAATGAGAGTAAGGTGGTGGACACGCTTTGGCGGATCCAAGTCAGGGATGGTTTGCATCAAAATTTATACTTGCAATGAAATAATATTGAATGAGTACGTAAAGAGTGACTATATTTACGGTGAGCCTATTTAGAGAATACATACAAGTTAAGAGTTGACAAATGTTGAATAAATAAAATGAGTCATTTCGTTTTTTAGTTTTGATACACATTCGCTTGAAAACTTTCCAGAACGGGGTAACCTAGAACGCGGATTGACTAATTAACGAAAAGTGTAGGACGAGTTTATCATGCATCGCGGGCAGATACCTTGGATCGGACTTGGTTCAATACAAAAAGTTAATAAATAAAATAGAACAATTAATGCGATTTTAGTATTAATGGAAAGAACTTTCCAGATCGGGGTGCCCAGAAACGGGTTGACTAATTGACATCATGACGGAAAGTGTAGGGCGAGTTAACCATCGGCAAGATACTTTGAATCTGACAACTTTGGTTTAAAATATGCATGCAAATTGATAATAATGGACAACCTAGCGTGTTTTAATTTCAATTTGGGAGAGTAATACAAATAATATTGAAAATTGACCAAAAAACCAAATTTAGAGAGAGATACACTAAATACCCATTTACTGATTTGAAATAAATACAATAAAAAAGTTTATTTTTCAGTCAGCTGCAACAATTAAGGATTAAGGCCACGTACATGTATATATTATCCATTTCAGTTTAGATTTTTCATCCCTGCCCGCTCCTCCAAATATCCAACAATGCAGTTTGTTTTTTATTTCAAATTTTAAGAATAAGATAAGGAAAAAATCGGACAAAGTATATACAAAAATGCACAAAAATATGGTTCAACATATAAAACATTATATGATTAAATTGTTAAATCCCGCGCTTGCGCGGGGTATCATCTAGTAATGCCTGAAATAATAATCCATAATAGTTAATCCATATTTGATAAATGAAAGGAACAAGAGTTTTGTTATCTAAACACATTTTTGTCTGAAGCAGATGGGATTCTGAAAGAATTAGACATATACAACATTTGCGTCATCAACATTCGGCATTCGTCTGTGTTTTCTTAACTCACTAATGAATGAAAAGTCACCCAAATAATGAATTATTCCCCTTGCATTTGACATTTGCTGCAGGCTCAATAAAAGAAAAAATATACCATCTCTCATGATTGACAGATATGTGTCATTATGACATTATTACAAAAAGCGTACTTTTAAAGCAAAACGTCATATAAAAAAACAAACAAAAATATAGTGTGCGCTGAACATTTTCACTTGGCCATAAATCAACCCTCTCAAATCACTTAAATCGATTATCAATAGTGTACGATTAATAAAACATTACGCTGCTTTTTGTAAAGAAAACACAAATAATCAGAATCTGAAAAAACTATTGTTTGCTTCTGGTTCATTTAAAGGGAGAGACGAACGCGCTTGTAACTTATTAGTTTTGATTATATCATGAAGTTACCGTTCTTCACCCAATATCAAACTTTAAATGCACAATTTTTTTTTCTCTTCATGTCAACATTCAACGTTCTTTTACATTTATTCAGTTTGAGCATCAGAAAAAGAGCTCCTGCATGATATGCCATTCAACCAGTTACTTTTATATCATTGTTAATAAAAATATTAAATATTGCCACAACCCCCATTAGCATGAACTGCATCAAGGAAAAGAATTATGTTTCTAAACAGTAACAGTAGAAAAGATGTCATAAGATATTTTTTACCCCCCAAAATAATCATTTTTTTTATCAATTCGTGTGGGGAAAAAAGATTAAAAAAAAAAAAAAAAAAAAAACTATATATGTATGACATGAAAAAAAAATAATCTGTAACAATTTAACTGCAACACCATTAAGACTAAATTGCAGAAAATAATTCCTTGAGTTCGCAGATTTGAATAAAACCAAGTCAAAACTTTGAGCATGACGTTGCAGCAATGATGAGTTTACATTGATCTGACCCTAATATTGTCATTGTTCACCCATTCTACTGAGTAAAAATATTGTTAATATGACTAGCGTGACTGTGTTTGTTTGGGAGTTAAGAAGCCATTCTACCAACTTAAGAAGTGGTTTATTGTTCTATAAAAGTTATTTCTAACCGTGTTACTTTGAGATCTAGGACAAAGGATGGCCATGACATCGATTTTAAAAAAATCTCAATATTCTTGTTCTTGGTTTCCCATTTATACGTACAGATCACTGAGTTTAGTTAATCATACACGTAGCTTGTGATTTTATAGATAAATGACAATTCCGGAGACTCGAAAGTTTGAATGGTCAAAAAGTTACGATAAATGCTACTGTATAGATTTAGTTTCTGTTTATGCTCATTTGATAATTTTACAAAGTGTCGATATCATCAACCGTGAATTTTAAGTAAATATGGGACTCATTTAAATCATATTCACAATTTGATAATGACTTTGTTTTCATTAAAATGTTCATGTTTAACTAAAATAACTTTTGCAGCTACAGTAAACAACAAGGTATAATAGATATGATAAACAAGAAAAGCGAAGAAGACGCCAATGTACTACACCGCTCACAACACTGCATAACTTGAACACAAGTAGCTGGCTATCTTTACACTATAGAAAAGTTGGTTTAGGTTACGTTAATTACATGTAAATTCATATTCATTTATATATTCCGAAGGAATATTAACATTGTTTACCTCGAAAAATATATAGGTTAAATACTTCATAATTTATATTCATCATACAAGCTAAAATCTTAATCATCTTAATCTTGATCATTTACAAAAAACCAGCAATCGTATTATACTGAAGAGAATTTTCTAGTACTTTTTTCCCATTTTCATTTCTTTCGCATCGAGTCACCTTTCGATTTCCTTTGTGGATTACTGTATATAAAGATGAATATTTTTATTATATATAATTATAGTTATATATCATGAAATTATATATATATATATATATATATATATATATATATATATATATATATATATATATATATATATATATATATATATATATATAAAGACAAAGCGTTTTGTTGATGCAATAAAAGTATGCACTGCTTTAAATGTTTGAATATCGATATTTTAAAGTCCAAGATAAGGACTATCGTATGACAATAATTCAAATAAAACTATAGTAGTTTTAATGTTTTTTGTGGCTTTACACTTCTTGATATCTTAACTTGCAAATTTTATTAGCATCGATGAAAACTCATCATTTGATAAAAAAGTTTTCTATAAGAGAAAGTTCAAATCCATGGTTCACTCTTGTTGAACCACATTTTATCGAATGTGAGATGGAGCTGTGTCGTGGGAATGATGAGTTGATCTTTGGTCTTTTGCCGTTATAAATAATGCTTAACCCCTTTATATGGAGTATTTAAGAGCATTATAGCCTCTCGATGATTTTCGTTTGAATTATCTCAATATGGCCAAGTGTTTATTTTAGAATAAAGAAGCTATTCGTACCAAATTAAGAAGAGTTTTATTGTTACATAGATGGTCGTGTACAACCGCGCTACCTAGGGAATAGAACAAGCAGTGACCCGCTTTCTCTTTCTATAATTGGGGACATAGTTTTCCATGCATGTGTGTTTTCCTTGAGACACGTGCGCTGATAATTACTGATATGTATCTGCAATAAAATAAAATAAATTCAAAATAAAAAATATCACAATTCCCAATTTTATCAATATCACATAAGCACAGATTCTTGTTTAGTTTCCTCAGTTTTTTTTTATTTTACAATTAGAACCATTTTAACAGGAGCTTGGACTTTGGGCTGTTGTGTCAAACAACAATGTGACGTAAGCCTGACTATTTCATCGTTGGCCACTCGGATTTGGCTCTTTCAAATCAACAAGATTTGTCCGGCTTTTGAGCTAAGACTACGCAATCTGTGCATATTTCACATGAAACCAGTCATTTTCAACTTGTTTTGATGCAAAAAAAAGTTACAATCTACCAAAAGTCTGAGGTCTTGTTAAGATGGTTTTATATATTTTTTTAACTTTTGTTCTCTGAAGGGTTTTCGTAGTTTTTATTTTATATTAAATATCCTTTGTTATACGGAAATTCGAAAATATTGCATGTTTCATGTTCTAATGATCCAAAATTAATAATCATCTGCATTAAATGATATCTAATGATCATTTTAGTAAATTACAATGATACACAATATAAATTAAACGTTTCAATTCAACTATAATGTCGCGGTCATGGGAAAAAAATATCCATTTACTATAAATTAAATAATAAGCATGTTTAACCATATTCATTTCGTCTACAAAAGAATAATTGTTATATATATATTCATGTGTTTCAATGATGCAAAACAATGATGTTGCTTCATAAACTTTTTCCAACGTAAACGTTGACTTCAACCACCAAAAGACTGTTACGTTGCACCTTATTGCAATTTAAACAAGGTGGGACTTTACTGTGGGAATGCTGAGTTGTCATTTTATCAGTTCCCGATAAAAAGACATTTTCTGCGAAGAATTGTAGAACCTAATATTCTCTTAATAATATTACTTGAATTTAACGAGTGTTTATCTTACAGTTAAGAAATCATTCGTACCGACTTTAGAAGTGTTTTATTGTTCCATAAAAGGGGATCTTAACCGTGTTACTGAGAAATATAGGACAGACTGTCAATTCCCTTTTTACCTAATTTCGTTGGTCTTGTTTTCTATCAGGGCGGTCAATTAGTTGCGCTTATGTGTACAAAATATTATATTAATGACGAATCCTTTGATGGAGACAAATATTGAAAACTTAGATAACCGACCTGAAATCTGATGCTAAATTTACAGGAATATAGAATAGCATAATCAAACTTAAGCTTTGATCGATCACAACAGGAAAAAAAATTCTGCACACATTGTACCTAGAGAAAAGGAGGATTCTTCTAGCAAATATTTGGCGTATACAAGCTACTGTATGAATTACTGCACCCTGCAAAAAAAAGTTTTACTATCTTGAATAAAAACAGTTTTTGAACACCCTTATATTATGATATTCTTTACAAAACAACAAGGTTGCGGGACTGATGATTTGATTTTCGACATGTCACCTTATAGATACTGTTAATAACTTTTACTTGAAGAATTTTAGAATCTCATAGACTCTTAATGATGTTTCTCGAACTAATACCATCTTGGCGTGTGTTTGTTTTAGAATTGAGAAGTCGTTCGTAACGACTTAAGAAGTGTTTTACTATTCTGCGTTACTGAGAAATGAGGGTAAGTTAGAATTCAATATTTTATCAGTTGTATTGTTTATTCAACATTTGTAATTTTGGCGGATGAAGTGGTGCTCTTTATAAATAAAACTCCTCTAAGACTGTCTGTCAGTGAAAAACATTAGTGACAGGGAACTTCATAACAGCTGTAATACACATTTGATTGGTAGTTGAAAGGAATACTACATATTTTTTTTTGTACACGACTGACCGATATATTACAACTGTTCATGTATATTTGTTGTGTAAATTTAAGTGTGTTTACAACATTATAGATTTGTTGGATGTTTTTTTTCTTTTTTTCTTTACAAAACATGGATATATGGATGGATATACATAGACAAGGATCCAAATTAATAACCAATTGATAAAATAAAAAAAACACAACGATTTGTTTGCTTTGGAAAACATTTCACACTCTTACTCACTCCAAACCAATCAATCGTTCATATCGACTTTTTCTAAAGGTGCGTTGATAAACTAAAAAAAGAAAAGATAGGAAAATGATATAAATCTTGGTTCTTAACCAAATGCAGTATATGTGGTGAATGTAAGGGGATACTTTGAAATTAACGGCAAAATTACTCACTTGATTATTACTAGAAGGCTTTGGGTTCATTCTGGTGACTTCAGAAGGTGCGTTATTGGTTATCGTAGGTCATCAAGTTTATTTGGAGGTTACGTCTTGTTATTCTTCATGATTTTAAGTTTGGGTTGCATTGGCATTTATAAAACGTGTCATAAATGTGTGAAAATCAATTAAATTTTTAAACGGTTTGTTCTACAATATATGGTCCATAGTCAAAATTGTAGTAATATTTGACGCAAGAATAAATGTTATTTCATGGAGGATATGCAGTTGATTGTGCAATCAATTACAAGTGTTACACATACACCATGTGCATCTCTAGAGCTTCACGACTTGTTCCATATCATTAAACGCTATCTTTTATTTGAAGCTACTTCCTGCAGTTTGGAGTCACGAATTATCAATTAGTTAATGCAAAGGAGTGTAAAGACTCACTCTTTAAATATGTCTTTTATAAACTAAAAGTGATAGATTTGTCAACCTGACTTTATATTACTATTGACGCAATTGTAGGTGAAATGTGTCCCACTCAGTACATTTAATCGAAGACCCTATGGACTGATTATCATGGTGTATATGGGTCCTTATGTCGAAAAACGTGCAGAGTGCTTGTTTGAAACGGGCACCTGCTCTAGGATTGAGAGCTGGTTTGCATGAATGTTAGAAGAAACCCATATAGAAAATGACAATTAAATGGACTTGTTTTGATTTTTAATGGACAAAACTTATAACGTACCGTTCTTTTTTTGGTAACAAAAATTACTGTAAACAGTTTAATATCTAATTTGGGAAAAATAACTTTTAAAACAGTTTACAATCTAAACTTTTAAGAATTTCAATATTAAATCGGTTTGGTTTGATTAATTGACAATCATAACATTATATGTTGAAAAATCCCAAAAGAGAAAACAATGCACTCAACGTAAGGCTATATTTAAAAATTCAAATTTTTCAGGATCTTAGATATAGGTCAAGCTTTAAGTTTCAATTATTGCTAAGTCATGACCATGTACATATAAATAAAAATTAAAACATTCAAATTCAGTTTCATGATTCCATATTCTAGCATTGAAAACAAGAATTGAAATATAGTTACAAATACAAACAAATATTGATTAAAAATACCGAAGTTTGAGATTAAACTATCTTTTTTCAATTTTGAGTAGCACAATTTAAAATCGATTTATATTTATTCAAATCATCCATGTCTTTATTTTCATTAAACAAGTAAAATCAAACACAAATGCATAAAAGCTTTTCTAAAGACTTCCATAGTATCGTTTGATAGATCATTATTTCCGTGCCTATATGTGCCATGAACAACTGTATCTAAAGTAGGTATATAATATTGAAATAGGGTTATATATAGAGTTAGACAGATATAAACGTTCCGAATTGCGTCTCAAGTGGGTTAAAAAACCCAAAAGGTCCAGAGAGAAAAGTCCCTGGTCCGTTTTTATGTTGTCTTCTCATCTTCTATTCGACTGCAGATTTTATGTTGGCCTTTAAATACAGAGACTCAATAAGAAATAGGTTATCAATGAAAATAAATAGCAATAAGCGCCATATAACGCAGGTCGTATAATCAACTCCAAACCCAGGACTTCAAGCTGCATGGTCGTAAATGACACAATCTGGAAAATTTATGTACGCGATAAAGTTAACAGTCAAACATTCACACTGATTTAATGTACATTCCCATTTATTGGTTTTTCTTATGAAGAAATAGTTGAAGAAATAGTTCATTATGATCAAAATGGTCGCGTGTATTGATGACTGCCACATCTCCGACGAAAGTTTTCGTTTTATGTCTTAATATATCCTGAATGTGGATTGCAATGTGACAATTATTGTTGATTTGCTCCAAAAGAAGAAAGGGATTTTTTTTCAATACCAGAGAACAAAAGTTAATTTTTTTGTGTTAAATAATGCCTTTATCTAGCTGTTTGTATATACATGTGATATACCATGCAGGGTGGAAATATATTCAACGAAAGCATTCACATTACATTGCCTTTAGGATAATTTATCAGACAATACAAAATCAAAGCATATATCTATGCAATTTAACTGGTGCATGTTTTGAAGAATTTAAAGAAATCTATTCTTCTGTAGTATGCCTAATCGATATTCAAATTACTCATCAAGAAGAAGCATTAATAAAAATGGTGATTTTTTTTTTTTTTACCAACTCTTAACTTTTATTTTGAGATATATTTATTTCGTTATTTCTAAGGACAGAGATTAAATTTTTAAACAAAACAGTTCATCGTGATTTGAAGAGTATTAAAAACATGATAGAATTATTTACACCACCTTTTTAAAACGAAAAGAATGTAGTACCCGGCCGAGTTTCCCCTTCAATGCTGTTCTCTTCACTGTGTTCGTTGTACAGAGGAGAGATGGAAGTATGGGTAGTTGGTTTAATTAAGGATGTGACTCCGCACTTTGTGAAAATTTTTTTTGAACCATACAATTTAAGTTCTTCGTTTAGAACAGAAACAGACGTGGATACGTTTTTGTTTGTTGTAGATGAATGCTTAGTGAGTGCTCAAATGAGAAACCATGCTTAAACCAATCAAATGACGAACAGTGCAATTTAATGTAACAGGCTAAACACAACTGATTCTAAACACTACCGATTCTTATGTCTATAGTTTTCCTTATATATTGTTTCAGAAATTCGTCGCAGAAGAATAAAACTTTTAAAATTTAAATCATAATGATCGAAAAAGCATTATAAGGAAACTAATGTAATAGTGATTGATTGCTGTGAATGAACATAAATGCAATGCATGTTTATGCAATTCTTTTATCGACGAATAAAAATAAAATCGAAAGGAAAGAACTAAATGTTTTAAAACGGAAGAAAACGACAAAATACTATCACCAGTTTTAACTACTCAACTTTTATGTATCGATGTTAATCGCCTTATCTCTATGAAATGTCACGAGCAACAATATTTTAAGGGATGTATTTTGACAATGAACGTTTCTTAAGACAGTAGATGCGTTAACAACACATTTGTTTTAAATAACTTCAAACGTCTAATGCAGTGGGCGATCGGAGATGGCATCAGGATCTGGTGCGTGCTAATCGCCTTAACCTGTCCGCCTGGTCTACTTCTTGACAAGCAGACAAAGGGGATTGTACCTTGGTCGGAGCAGCTGAATAACCGGAGTACTCTAAATACGGCGATGTACCAAGTCGAACTTCCAGGTCCGCCATTGCCGAATCTTTAAAGAAATTGGCAACAGTTTCAGAATAAATCAGTTACATATTTGTTTATTAAGAAAAATGTTTATATTTTTTTCCATCAACTTTATATAGTTTATAAATACCGTTTGTCATTGCCATTTAGGTTTATTTTAAAACTTGTTTTTTAGGACTTGCTTCCAGCTTTTTGTTTCAGCCTGATAAAGTACGCCCTTTGAAGCATTAACATTTGATCTAACAGAATGTTTAATTGAGCAGAATGCGTCAGAAACAAATTATTTAGAAAGGTAGGAAAATCGAAGTATCGCCTCTCAGGGTCTTGCAGTCCAAATTTACACAAAAACATTAATCAAACGTAATAATTTGCCCAAAGACACGATATCAAACCTTAAAAAATACAGCAGGATAAACATTCTTTTTCGGGGGAGTCAAATTATTTTCGCATTTTAAAATGTCAACAGACTATTAATTCAGAAAGAATGTAAATATTTCAATGTTATCTTTTGATAAGGTTTTGAAACACTTTTTATATAATCCTTGTGTCATTTTATAAATTTTAAATATATTTACTGGGTTATAATACAAAATCGTTAGTTACCCGCCCTCTAGTACATAAAAAATGCATACTATGACTCTGCAAAAGATTTCTATACTTTTTGTAATCAAATGACTGTGACATAATATGTAAGTTATATATATTGAATGATTCTTTATAATACTTTGATATACAGTATTTTATAGAGATTCATGTTATCGCATAAAGATTAAAAAGATAACTTTTCAATACAACTGATTCCAGAGAAACCAACAATTTCTGGAAATACCAAGAAAACACGGTGTAATTTTCCATCTTTATTGTTATAACATCGCAATAACATAGTGACTGAGAGATCGTTTTGTCTGTTTGTTACACAAAAATCGTAACTGAAGGTAGACACCTGCTATAAATACAAGGCATTGCCGTAGTCCAATCAAATATTGCACAATGAGAGAGAGAACACAATTAAGGCTAGGAAGACATCTGTCGACCACTCCAATCACTTCTAGTTTTTCATCACTTTTCCCAGTTTTACCGCGACCAGTCTTTGGTCTGCTTTGCTAGCGCTCTGAACTGACTAGTAGTAATCTTCAACATGACGAGTCTATGTGGATGAACAGAAGACATTGCACTTCAGGGTGAATGCTGGACCGAGGCTCAGTCCGAGTCGTGGATGACGATGACACAGTTCGCGCGCTGTTTGAGGATGGAGCGCGGGGACTTCTTCCTCTCGCTGTCGCTATCCCCGTCCCTGGGAGAATCCCCCGCGTTGTCGTCTGCCCACCGCACGCGACAGTCCAGCTTCTTGTTCTCCTTCTCTGTACAGACCACTCTGACAGTCCGTCGCTCTGTCGGTCCTTTCTTCTTACACTCCTCACAAGGTCCGATGGCGAACATGGAGCCTTTGTGGCGACAGTCGTACACCATGTCTTACAGAACTAGTGTTCTTCCTATTAAATCGAATTTGGTGGATATCAAATATACAAGTCCTTTTCTGAGATTTTTTCCTTTTTCCCCCGAAAGTTTGCGATTAAAATTTATTCACTCTCCCTGTGGTCTAGTAGCTTGTAAGTTAAGAAATGTCCTTTATATTGGTTAAGTCAAGGTATAATATTCTTCTGTTGTTTGACACAGATATTACAGCGTGGCTTTCTCTTGGTGCTCTGTTTTCGTTCTAACAATTCCAACGTTATCTTCCGTACTTATATGGCGTTATTTACATATTTGATAAACCACGTGTTTCCTATTGTGGAGTTGTGATTATTTCCGATTGGCTCCATGCCCAATCAATGCACGTATCGGTTGGGCGTGAATTTACAGGTGTAATAACTCTTTAAATTGCAACAGCCATGTCGCTGCGATCAATTGATCATTGTTAAATCACCCCTTTTCTATTGATAAACTTCACAAAAAAGAAGAAAATTAAATAACTTCTCCGCAACAATTCCGTCTGACATTTGTTGTTAATTTCCTGTTAGTGACAGCTCAAAATCAAGACCTAGAAAATATCTTCGGCAATACACTATTTCCATCAAGTTCAATCAATACAAGAAAAATGCTCAATCTAATTACATTCCTTATTTAGGTATCTTTCTAAAATAAATGCAGTTTTTAAGATTGTGGTTAAAACTGTAAAGAAAACGTTTTTAATGTCCCAATTCTTACAGTTTAACAGACTGAAATTGGGGGTTGTCAATGTGAAGAACATCTACCCTAGCTATGGGTTTCTAACTGCTTCTTACATATATAGAGCAGCGGATCAGAAACCTTTTATGTTTTTTTCATAATCAGAAATATCAGTAAGTCTTGACTTTAAAAACTAAACTTATATCCCTTTAAAGATTTATATAGAAAATGAAAAGTTTAAGCTTTTTACGCAATTAAAATACATTTGAAAAAAATTTCATCTTAAAAATGCAAATTTTCTATTAAGCGGTTAAAATCCATCTAACCAATACGCAATATTAAGCTAGGTTTCACGCATGTTTCATTTTCTTGTTGGATTGTAATAAATACGATTGTATATTATTCAAATGTCACTAAATATTTGTTAAATTCACTTGCTGATGTAATCAACTTGGTCGATTATGTCATCATAAACTGATGATTTATGACACAGGTCTTTCGTAGTGACCTCGACGACTTAAAACTATGTTCATTCATCAAATATTAGGCTATGTGCCAAATTCGATCAATAGAAGAAGGCATTTAACTGTTTAATTGATAAACTTAGAGTTGTTTATAAACAAACACTCGATATGTAAGTATCTTATGAAACGTGATTTCGTAAATGTTATTTATTTTAAGGGTCACATATTGTTATAGTAAGGGGATATATGTTGTACTTTAAAGACAATCAAATCTATTTAAAACGGTTGTAATTATTAAAGCAGTTTTACTTATATAATGGCGTCGTTAAATGACTACTGTCAAGAGATGATCGTAGTTAATCCGGCCATTAGTTATTTCAGATGAAATATGATATAATAATGTAGATATATTATCGCTTTGAAAAAGCAGCTTGAAATTTATTGTTTCTATTCAACCTCGAAGAAATTGAAATCTATGTAGGTGAACTACAATGAAGCGAACACTTATTAACTCTAAAGGTGCAAAAAACCTACAGGTTTCTATCAGAATGGCTGCTGTAGGACTCTTTTGAAAGTGCAATCATTAATCGATGTAAGCTATGAAATATGTTTTATTGTTGTAACTTCAAGACACACATACACTTGATGATTATTAGCGGCTGTTCTGCCCCCTGACAACTTACCGTCAATACTGGCTATCATGTTCTACAATGGCTGGTCCCCTGCTGATTTTTTGTAATTATTCAAAAGTACACAATCATTTTCCAGTCGATCGACTTTCTGCCCTCCGTTTGTAGTTTCGTCAGTCTAGATTTTGCTGAGGGTTAAATATCTATTAATTATGCAGAACATCAACTGGATATTTCTGGAAGAAAAGACGTCTTACAAATGTACCTTGTTATTCAAGTAAACCAAAATTACAACTTAATTTTTGTACCCTGTCTAAAAAGTGCTCAAAATAAACTTAGGAAATAGTTTACTATTATACAATTTTACAGGAAAAAAATGTTCGGTCTCTGATTATCCCCTCCAAATCCCCCCCCCCAAAAAAATTCAAAACCAAAAACAAAACAAAGCCATTCCCCGGAATGCTCAAACTACATGTATATTTCTACATAAAGTCACATGTACACATTTCATGATAATATCTTTATGCTTACACCCACAATTAGTATTTCGAAGACATGATCATTCAAGATAAATTTTAAAAAAACTTTCCATAATGAAACATTTGACTAACATTTATTAACCCAAAGCTAGACACGGGGTCTTCACAGAATTCTATAAAATCAGCATTAATTTTCATTAACTTGGACAATTTCTTAACAACCCAGGGAAGCAGAAATAATACAAGCCATCATATTCTGTCAAGGTTATAAAAACACCCTAATATTTTCTCCCTTTATAACCATGCCATTTGTCCTTTTAAACTTTAAGTTGACATTCGATATTGAAATAGAAATTATAAATTGCAAAGGTGGCTACAACAGTTATAGAGATACGAAAATGTGCTTGTCATCTGTTTTCTCATAAAGATGTCCTATTGACCATTCAAAAGAAAATGTTGAAGGTTATATCGTTAATGAAACGTCTATCGGTAATCGGATAGTACTCTTGCTTAAGTGTAACGCCGAGAGTTCTTAAATGCTGGCGAACTTTAAAACATCAAACGAAAGTTGAAACTTCTGATAAATTTATTTGCTTAACTTGAAACATTTTTGTTGACAATTCTTCTCAGTATAATCAAGTTGTCAGGTTTTCGATTAGAAAACAGGTTTCTGTTGCACCAGTGACGTCATTTCTGTGCACAAACACATATTTCTTAATCTCACTTGACTCTAGATCAAGATGGCAGTACCATTTAATAGTAAGACAAACTATGTGTTTAACGAATCCTTTATCGCCTTGTCAACAATCAGACCCGTTATTTGTTGATTTAATCATCTAAAAGATATCAAAACACTTGAAAGGCATTCTGCTTTCTGGCAGGGAAATCCTTTAATTAAATACTTCACACCTATAGCCCTTGTTCCCTTTGTGGTTCAAGATGGGATCACAAATAAACGGGAATATCTCGGTGAAGTCGATCATCCCCATTCCCAATTTTGCCGCCGTCTTTCAGTCTCCTCCACCCCCTCTTCTATAGACATTCCCAAAAATGTCCGCTTCTTCACGAAGTTTTCATGGTACCAAAACAAGCGTTTTGTTTGCCAAAGAACACTGATTAAGGAAATTTCAAGATCAAGTCTTATACACCCCCTCTTCTATTAACATTCCAAAAAATGTCCCGCATCTGGAGGAAGCTTTCATGGAACCAAAACAAGCTTTAAAATATCCATGGCAATAAACACTGTTTACAGAAATTTCAAGACCAAGCACCTGTCAAAAATGTGCATAATTAACCGTGAATTTTTTCATCATGGTTATGGTATTGCTAAATACGAAGAATTATTGCATAAATTCACTAATTATCAATTATTGTAGAATTTAGCATCCGAAAGCTTGGCTTGGATAGGTTCATATGTATACACATTAACAAATGACTATTTGACGCACAGAGTTTAACTTAATAGTAAAGAAAGAATATCATATCTTTATAATTAAACTTTATTAAGACTTATTTATGAAATCGTAATTTTTCTTCAGTTTCTAAGCCAATTAATATTTAATTATTTTATATAGAAAATATTTTTTAGAATTATATAAAAACAATTTTTAAAAACAAAAACAAAACAAAAAACATTAAAACAAACCAAAAAACAATATTCTCTTATTTGTTATAAGGTATATGTGAAACTACATAAAATTTTAATCTATTCTTTGTGACTTGAACATTTATGGGAGGATGCATACAATACCAGTTTACTATAAAGCAAATACATTCACTTTGTCCGGCGTGATGTTTTTCATTTTAACACCTAATGGATATTGCAAAAGCACATTTGTGCTTCAAAACATGTTGGGTACTTACAATAAAAGATGTGTCCACTTTTAAGGGACGTTATTACAAAAAGAAAACCCTCATAAATACACATGTGGAAAACTCAAATACAACAAACTCTATTACAAGATTTATATTAAATCAATTTGAGCATATATTACTCCACCGCGCCCTTGTTGTTCAACAATTTCATGTTTTTTTATCCTTATGTAACATGAAGTAAAAAGGACTCAAGTACATATATTGAGGAGTACTCATAATATGGCCCACCGAATACCAAAGTAAACGGTTGTTTATTAGCCTTTGAAATCTATTGAAAAGCATGTATTCTCAATAGTTTTATAGCTCATAAATTTTGTATCACTCCTCGTAGAAAATACCAACATCTTATGACGAACCAAGTCATCGATAGAACCTGTACATTAGCACGCTCTCTCACACAGACCGATCCTTTATTTCCATTTGTGCAATATTCAGCAGAAAATAGTAAATGCTTCGATAATTTGACATTAACCATATGAACTATAATAATACTTCATAACCTAATTAACAGTTTATTTAAATGCCCAGATTATACAGTACATATGGGAACAATTTGAATTATTGTACTTTTAGTAGCAGAATTTTTAACTTTTTAAGATAAATATGAATGGTTCGCTTTGGTACAATGGTTTTAAATATTTAAATGCACAATGTACTTTCCTCTAATCTGATCTAAAATGTGTGTGAAGGTTAAATAAGACGAAGAAAGTCCAGATTAAGTTTTTGTATAAACTGATGATAAATTTCATTGATAACAGCTCTAAGCAACTAAGGTAAGGCTGACTTTAGTTTGAGTGAATTCGGTTATCAAATGGGTAGTGTAGAAATTCTGGAAGAGACTGGCTTGCTATAGAAAAGTTTATGTTTTGTGTATCGTATACATGGCAATCGAAGCATTAGTTGAAAGAGGAAGTTCCACGAAAAATTCCAGCCATGAGTAGAGACCTCAGAAGAAAAACTACCTTATTATTACCATGTAACAATAAAGAATTCGAGACGCAAAGGTGAATGGTAACTAAGTGTTGGTGTAATTAGGGTATCATGTGATGTGTAATAGCCCTTGGAAGGTCCATAAAGCAGCAACCATACACGAGAAATGATTAATAAAGCTTTGTTTTGTCGCTGCCATCAATTAGTCGATCTCCAGGAACATTCTGCCTTGTCATTGTGTATTAACAGTTCCTGTAAACGAAGTACAATATTAAATATTGAGGCTTGTTTACAAATGTTTACAAATATTAAGGAACAATGCACTGAAATGTTGCGTGCAATATTTTTATTATGTGCAATTGTCAGAAGTTTTATCCATCATTACGGCGAGATTTATTGTATTGTTTGCAAAACCTTCCACCCAAACATTCAACTCGCCACATAGAATACATAAAAAACAATGAATTATTAAACGAACGGTAAATCTGTTTACCAAAATGTATGCAACGAGCCAAATAAGTTCTTATTAATAAAACATTTTCATGATGCTCTGAAACATAATATATCAATTGATAACAAATTGTATTGTCTTTTACAACAATTTTGATTCATGATATTCAAAAAGAATTTGATCATCAGCAATTTTCCAAAGATCAACACAAACGGTCGAATGATGTTTAACAATATTTATTCCAATCTATCAGTGAGTAAGAAAACATCATTTTAAATTCTACCTTATACATGTATCTGTCTAGCGATGTGCATATTTTATATGCTTGTTTTAGAAGCATTATATACTGATACTTCACATTCTAAATACCTACAAACTTAAGAACCATTTTGTAACGTCTGTATAGTGAATAAATGATCAGTAGCAAACCTTGATTTGAATACACGTTTGTTGATTTTTATCAATAAAAGTGTCTATCGATTAGCGACGGAAGTCAGTGCGAATAGACTTCTGAGGTTGTTTTTATAAGAAAACATCTAACAGCATCCTGTCATTGCTGTAAAACCAACGACCCATACCCAATCAACATTTCCTATCGCTTTGTGCTTGGAAACGGGACCAAGAACTTTGATTCTAAAATAGTTTCATATAGACTACATTGACCTGGTGGACCAGAAACTCTCAATAGAATTAGAATGTGACTTTAATCGACAAGGTTTGTATCCATTCTTGAATGATTTTTCTGTCAAAAGGTTGGAACAAGTCTAAAGTACATTAGGAAGCAATCAACGAAACCTTCCGACCAGACTCTGAACACAAAAATAGTTAATGTTTATTTACTTCATATCCTTAATCAAAATTTGTTGTAAGAGTCTATATATTTCAAACAAGTTTTAGACTTATGTCAAGATGTATTGGAAAACATCTTTTCAATTTTAATCCTAATGTACTTCCAAAATCTAAATATGGTTTCCAATAAAGAATCTATTTGGTAATTTCTGAAAGGGGTCAACTAACAAAAGTTCGAAACAAATTAAGACGAACGTTTTATTTGAAATAGACTTGAGGTAATCGAAATGTTAAATTGCAGGAAGTAGTTATACTCTTTGTTTGAAAATGAACTCTGATATGTTAAATGTTTTATAGATTTTTATAACCACCTTTTCTTACAAAAGCAACCATTACATTAACTTAAACAGGATTTTAAAAATTACATTAAAGAAACTTTAAACTGGATACCAGTACTTTGATAAATGTATGTTTTTTTTTAAAAGAATCCGTGTTTTTTAATATATAAAAAGGGTTGCGTCCAAATTAACTTATGATTCATAACTATTAATGATAAAGAAAATTATCGATACTTGCCAACTAATTTAATTAAAAGACAAATTAATGTCAAAGATTGAAGCTTTGACACATTATTATGGGACATATATAAATATAGTAAAATACAATGCCAATGATAACAATATAGTTATCGATTGTTGAATATATCAATTTGATGGTTTTGTTGGTCTATACTTTTTGTATTGCATGTCTAAAGCATGTTTGACGTACATGTATATATAAAGTTTACAAGGGAAATTTGTTAATTTTGTGAAGATAAAACCAACGAATGGAAATGAAATAGTAACCTATTAATATTAGTGAAGAAATAATGTAAGAACGCTTTAAGGAACGAAATAGACAAAATAATGACATTTACTTAGAGGAGGTTATTTGCAGCCACTTACAGAACGTGTTTTAATTGAAATTTTGAAATTGACTAAAAAAAATCTAATGTAAAAATGATCAATATCTGATAAAAAAAAATATTTAAATGCATTTCTCATATTAAAGTTCAAAATAGTTATAAATACAATCAAATGCATTTAGAATTCGTCGTTTAATTGTATAAGCATTGAATTCTTCTAAAATGTTTTTGTTTAACCATTTGTTCTGTTGTAGGACAGAGCGTGATTGTGCACCAATCGTTGGCTGAGATGTTTGCGAATATGAATCGAAGAGTTTCGAAATTGTGTCAACATGTTTTGAGCAAAACAATGAAATCCATGTTTTTAAAGCCTTTTATGAAAAACAATAAAAGGGCTACCTAAAATACGAAATATTAAATATGTCTTTGTAAGCTGTGTAAAAATGCGGTTAAATTGTATTGCTTAATAACGCACTACAATCTTTGAGCAAGAACAAATTCATATCGATATATCTTTTGTTTGTTCCACCCGTAATTAATTCTACATATATAAAATTCAAAATCAGATAGAAGAAATTTACTTTTTTACTTCAATAAACAGTTCAGATTTTCATACGAGATAAGTCATTTTAAAAAAAACGCAGAAGACA
This sequence comes from Magallana ariakensis, assembly GCA_020458035.1. Taxonomy (NCBI): domain Eukaryota; kingdom Metazoa; phylum Mollusca; class Bivalvia; order Ostreida; family Ostreidae; genus Magallana; species Magallana ariakensis. The sequence goes on along the minus strand of CM035817.1, from coordinate 7,566,601 downwards.
ATTGCGTATTTACAAAGAAATAAAAGAAAGACAGGATTTTCGATTCAGGATGTCACTAAGAGATTTCCATTCTGGGAACTTTGCGACGTTTATTCGTATTTACAGGATCTTTTTCATATCTTTTTACATTTTGCAATGTAACATAATTTGTGGATTTCCCCTAACGGTTTCTTTGTTGCCTAAATCCTGTGTTTGATTCACTCTTTGTCCTGACACTGGTCTTTGGTGACATTGACCCCAAGTAATCCAGTCACAGAGCCCAACAAAAGAAATACGTCCCTTCAACTTCACTGATATTTCATGTCATCGATTCTCTCTTTGATAGAATCGATTTTGCTTGCTTTCTGTTATTGCAAAGGAATGGATTCTAGAGCAATGGCCTTTGCACAATAAACACATTTGTTGGTATAGCATTACCTGTCCGTAAGTCACCTGAGAGAACTAATGCCAGGATCACAGACATTAAAGTGATATGAATTGGCGGGAAATCATACTCTCTAGCCAATACACTTTTGGGGGATCAATGGCCATTTTCCCCGCGGGGAATCTAGGTCGGGCGTTGACTCCCCGAGGCCTGACTTGGTTTACTGTAAGTGGTTTACTGCCCTCAATATGCTCTATGTAGGTTGATGCACTTTACACAATCAACCTTTAAGATTGTAATAAAGGGGGACTAACGCAAGCAAATTTTGTTTCATTTTCTCACTTTAAAGAATGGTTCTTTGAATTCACATGCGATATCAAAGCGTTGACATATATTCGAGAGAACTGGGTCTTTTATCTTTAAATTTCATTAGCAGTAATGTATTTATTATTCAACATCCATGGATAACCCCAATTCATCAAAGCTGAAAGTAAAAATAAAGTATGTCAGTAGACAAAAATTGGAAATTTTCTTTCTGTTAGTAGTTCTTAATGTTTGTAACTATTTCACCGAATTCATTCTGAAATGGCGTTGAATATACTAAGAAGATAAAGGTAAAAAGAGAGAGATTGGGAAAAGAGAACACTTATTGGCATTAGAAGTCAAGTTATATGTCTGAGATTATTTGTTTAAAAATATATGTTTACTCTAAAAATATCAACAGCTATGTCTTTTTATCGTTTGGTTGCTAGCTCGTGCTTAATATTAACATTAACATTTCATTGTACATAACATTGTTAAGACTTTAGTACCTTTCTATTTCTTGCATATCGTTGTTTAAATAATAATTAATCCATGATTAAACATTTTAAGACATTATTGTATGAGTTAGTATGATAGTGCTCCCTTTGAAAAATATATTCCATTTTATAGTGCACATCAATCAATTTACGGTGTACTTTTTTTTTAATAAAGGCATTTCGTTTCAAATTCACAAACACTTTTAAATTCACAAACAATTTTAAATTCACAAACAGTAACACATTTCCCACGTCATTGTATCGTAGAGAGAAAAGGTGTTTATGGAAATTAAACTACAGAAAATATACTTATTTTGGAACTTAAAATACGACAGACCGAAGAATTGCTGCTATGAAAACATCATTATGAGGAATATGTTTAAATATAGAACCCGTGTAAACAAGGTGAGAATGGAAAAGCTATAAAAAGACGAAAAAGAGGCAAACAGCATTGAAATGACAATGAAAGAAGCGGACATCTACCAAAATGATATTCAAACAGAGGCATGTCTCTGCACTAATAGATTTAAATGTCTTCTGAATTATTGTTGTTTTGGTCGGATTGTCAATTCAACCAGATTTTATTATTTTTTATAGGTGTGTCAACGCCCGGAAAGAACCCAATGTAGTTTATTGATTAGGATAATACCACAGCAAATAAAAGGATAAGTTATTTCTCGCGTTTATTTGAGGTAACTTGTAGTAGGATTAGAATGCTGGGGGGTGTCAACATTCGTCAACATCCGTCTATGCATTGTTAGTTGTTTGTCCATTGTTTGGTGGTCAATTTTTCCTATCGTATGGGAATGCTGCACCCCTCAATGTTTCATTCAGTATATAACCTGTATTCATTTTTCTGGAATTTCGAATTTCACTTTTCTTTTCTTGTCATATAGGGTCATGTATAATGCAAGAGTTTGGTAAGAAATACCAAGGACCTTACTCTGTCAGGTGAAAACCTCGAGGATTCTTCTGCTTCTTTATATACAAACATTGTAAATAATATGTTTGTAAATAGTACTTAGAGTTTAATATATATATATATATATATATATATATATATATATATATATATATATATATATATATATATATATATATATATATATATATATAATGATTTTACGTTGTGACCGTTGCGGCCAGCACAGCACGACCTACACACATCTCGAATCATTGTCAACTACACCCCAATGGATTTGCCCCACCTTAAAATGTAATAACATCGCTTCCTCTCAAAAACTTTTACCCCACCCTGTCCCAGAACACGAATCTTGTTCACAGAGTCAGAGCGCCCAAAATGAAAAATGAAACTGGTAAAGATCTATATTTTTTTATAAATACAAAGTCCATTGTCTTTTACTCTTGGAGAAAATTGATCAGCAAATCTGTAAACGATAACTTGCTTGCATGTAAGTTCTATTTTTGTTCTGTTCGTTATCATTTTTTTCACCTAAATGTTGTAGGCATATGCCCCCCCCCCCAATTGTAGATTTGACTATATGCAACATCTTCATATTTTTTTTAATTTTAATTTTTCTCTTATTTTGTTTTATTGATTACAAATTATGTCGCTGCACTTTTACATGTAATAACAATTATATTTTTTAAATTCCTCCTACCTATAGTAAATATACCGTATGCAATGGTCGAGTTGCGCTCGCTATTAAAGAATAAGAAGATAAGTGTCTTTTACTAATTAAGAATTTTTAATTGTCAATGAGTTCATGACTAATTAATCATTGACATTAAAAATTAAAAATTGTTAATTGGTAAAAGACATTCATTCATTCTTTATTTCTTTAAGCTTTGTAGCTCATCAGATTATACACGTTGATATTAAAGAACATAGTGAAGTACAGAAGTGGGTGTTTTACAGGAGACCCTAGTACATACAGAAATAGGAAATATGACATAAGTAAAGGGGAAAGGAATCGAAAGAACAACATCTTAAGTTAATTACAGATATCGGTTCTTAATTTCATACTAAAGTAAACATATTTGCCGATGTTACACATATCTTTAAAATTTTCGTTATTAAACAATTGCAACAGTTTGAACATCGATGGTTTCTCATAAAAATACTTTTTAATATATTTTAACGGTATTCAATATATACTGAACAACAGTATCTAGTATACAATTAAAAAGATTGAATAACAAAGGGAGCAAGTGATCCTTGAATTCAATAAAATATTCGTTCAAAATACCTTCTTCCCCATGGGATTCCCCCCCCCCCCACAATACATAAGTATTGTACGTGTATATATACTGTAGGTGTGAAATATGCCAGTTTAAAAAAGCATTAAATGGTTTTTTTGTCCACAATTAAATTGAATGCGCTATCGCTTTTAAGTATTCTCTTCATTGAATTTAATTACAAGTATGGATGACCCATTTGTTTATCGTCTCCCGACTTCATACGGTGTGCTAAGTGCATTTATTGGCCCGATTGTTCACATAATGAGCAAACTATCACTTCTATGAGAAAAGTAACAAGCCAATTAAAATCCATTGCTACTATTGTTCCTGGCCAACCGCGGTTCCCATATTCACTCCAAGGCCCTCGATTTTAAAAGTGATTGAGTACGGTCAATTAAAAGAGAGTTTGTAAGGTCCTTGTTCAAGGTCTATAGCATTGTCGAGTCATCTCCTTCTCATTAATATTAAACAGTCCACTAATCTATAATCTCCATTGTTACTCAATGACAATATTGGTATAAACCTGGTATTGCCACTTAACCTTATATTGTCAAATATTTGTGATTTTCAGACATATAAGTGTGTGGTACCTGTTTCTTTGAAGGATATGGTACATATTTTGTTTATTATGAGCTCTTGTTGTTTATCGTGTATTAAACGTACTGACTGCTCCACGTTTTATCAACTTGGTTTATGATATGTAGGTAATAAAATGTATTAATGACTGATGAAAATATCTAGATATGAAGTTGTTTGTGACAAAATACAGATACACTTAGTGACTCGTCAGTACGAAAACGCTTCATTTTCTACATTAGTAACCGTTCTGCAAAACCTGTTCATCTTAAGAATATTCAATAGCTCTTCGATTTGGTTCAATGTAGATAAATTCATCCTAAATGAACCTGATGTTTTGGGTTTGATCTTTCTCAGAGAAAAAAAGTTTAACCTCTTGTTTGTTTATAAATTCAAGGACAAAAGATTGTATCAACTGTTTACTTCAAATTAATAAGAGTCAAAAAGTCAATGTATTATCTGAATTGAAAATTTAAATTTTATTAAGTGTAAAATTATTCTCGAGGCTACGGTACAAAAGATGTGAAGTCAGTGTGGTTGGTATACAGTGGCTCCTTAATCTCAATTATATATTATTTTTTTCCTGAAGGGCAAATAATGCAAATGGTGAAAAGGGCATCTGTTCAAACACTGTACTTATGGTAACATGCAAATTGTTTTCATGATCTTGCTGAAGTCAATAAAAGGTCTTACGTTGTACCAAGCCGTTCACAAAAATATAGGTAAAAGAGACGTTTCTTAAGTAAACTTGCCTTTGTAGTACTCAAACCACGACACCTGTTGACCTTATCTGCAGGTACTCATTGACCAAGAAAGGTATAAACACCCGCTGAGCATCCTAAAAAGCAATGCTCAGATATTATAAATCTGTGAGGAGAATTTCAATTCATATCATATTGACTTATAACAAACTCGGGGGCGTTATGTATCAAATAGTAATTATATAACCGTTAACAACAATCAGGGGCGTTAGAAATCAAGCCCCCCTGCCCGATAAATGTGATTTTTGGTACATGTATTCAGACATTACAATAATAAGGAATTATTATGGTTAAAGCAGCAACGTTTTCCTTTTATTCCTGTATGACTTAACAAACAGACGTAGATATTTATAATTGTACAGCGAGTATATTTATAAATTTTCTTTGAGGTGAATTTGTGACGTTGTAAAATCTGCATTGATTGTTATGAATTTGCATTTTAATTTTTCGGTATACGACAGTGCAAGATTTTTTCAAATATTACAATCATGCTACGCAAAGATTGAAAAGGACATCCTGTACATTTTATTATGATTGTGAAATAAGAATAGCAACTAAACATGATTTCCAAACCTTTGAAATTAAGTGACAAGATGCGCATCACAGTCAACTCCCGTGACGTCAGTTTTTGAGTTCTGTATAAAGAAAATGCACCGTGTAAAGTCATAGTAGATGTACATTTAATAATTTCTATTATGCGAATATCAAAATGTAAAGAAAAGTCTCGTGCCAAACGCTATTCATCTTTTTTTGCACCATTTAAAGTTATTTTCGTTCTGATTTAAGATACTCGAGAGCGTAGTTTTATATGTGTACGCTCTATTTTTGATTCTACACAATTTACCTCTTGGTACTACCATTTGAATTATTAAGAATATGACTATGCAAAAAGTTTGCGTTAAAAAACAACTTAAGAATATATAATGGTGTTTTCCCTTTTTCTTCAATATTATACCAGTAAGTATTTTCCTACAATTTTATAGGTACCTCTCACAGTCTTTACCAAACAAATCCCTTCGCGATGTTTCTTTTTATGTCGCTCTCTTTGGGATTTTTGTTGGATTAGTGATGTAAAAGTTTACAATCAGCTCTTGCAGTATCTTAGTTACAGTGTATTTCTTCGATTTCTTCGACGCAATAGAGAGGTTGAGATTGACAACGTATAGGGGTACGTGTACGTGTGTTATAACTACACGCACCCGCGTACCCATTTGAAATCTCAACCTCTCTAATACTACATGTCTGTGCATGTACGTAAGCATGTGTGTAGTGTACAATGAGTGAAGTACATGTATTCTTAATGTGGCGTTAATATCAGTAACTCGGTCAATTATATATATATATATATATACCAGTATATATATATATATATATATATATATATATATATATATATATATATATATATATATATATATATATATATATATATATATAACTTTATATCTTTAACAATGTAGGGGAGTAATTTTCGGACTAGAGCTTGATACAAATAAAATCGTCACTGTCGATTTTATTTGTATCAAGCTCTAGTCCGAAAATTAATGGTTTCAAGATTTATAGAAACGTCGTAGTTCGTAAATGAACACAAACACTGGTGACATTCAAACGTGAGTGATACATCATCGATATAACGCAATAAAAAACCAAACATCAAACATTCATATCTCTTCCTCATAGGCTGTATTTAAAGAAAAAAAACATATCATTAGTTTAGAAAGATAAAATCTTATTTTTCATATCCTTATTGTTTAGGAAAATCTGCCATGCATCCTGAAATTAAGTGTGTACATACGTCACGTTTTTCCTGTTCTTTACGTACATTCGCACTTTTTAAAAAAAATGCTATACATTAAAACAGAAGAAGCGCATTTCCCACAATACAAATATGTGAATGCTTGACCATTATCGAATTTTGCTAAAATCATTGCAAAATCAAGTATTAAAAAAAGGAATTTGTTGAATATGGAGACCTTATAAAAAAACCTTTTTTGCATGTACCTGTATTTAGTTTATCACCGAGAAATACCCACAATGTGTCTGTTTATGTTCGGTACAAAGATAGTCGGATTATTGTTTACTGCACGTATACATGTACATGTATATGTTTAATGAAATCGATTTCGAAACAAGCCAACTAAACTATAAATCATTTTTCATGTTATTTGTTCCTTAAATGCATGTAAGTGTTTATTGCATGACGTCGACTCTGGGCGTAAGTAACTCTTCACCGCTCGACAACATCATATTTTAGATAGCTTTCATAAATTACATGCAACGGTATTTCTTGAGTTTCACATAACTGATCATATTGTTCGGTTTATATGTAGTTACCCCAAATATGATATATATTAAAATGGTTTCTTGATTGCAGCTATACATTTACATGTAATATTTAACAATCTGTTTAATAACTATATGTGTCATAGTTATTTATTTAATTGTTTTTACTAGATAATTGCATGCATTCAGCGCTTTCAAAGAACTAACTCAAGTACGTGTTCAATAGATCAACAATTCCTGCCCGATATTTATTATTTTACAAAACTTGATAGAAATAAAGAATATCTAAAGACACTTTAACTTTGTAAAGTTATGGAAAAAAATCTTAGAGACATCCATTAATTTTCAAAAGATAATAGGGAAAAAAGAATATATATCTCATTTGTCGAATTCTCGCACTGAATGACACAATTTATGTTTTTAAAGAATCAAAAATAAACTCTTTATTGACAGCAAAGGATAACTCAGGTTTTTGGACAAATCTCAACATAGCGCTGTGCCATTTAAACTAATCCCTATACACCAATAGAAAAAATATTGGTAAATGGGTAAAAATCTTCCAATACAGTCAGACGAGGCAGAATCGCCAGTGGGCAATTGTACCAGGGTTAGGAAAATGTATGATCGAGCGGTTCTTGGGTTCAATAGCTACTCTCGGGAGTTACTTTAAAAAAATAAATAGTCTGTTAAACAATTAAGGCAAATCCATGTCTTTAGAGGACTGTTTTGTTCTCTCAAGCCCCCGCTTGATCAAAGACAAATAAACAACTAGGTTAAGACCGGGCTAAAAGACAAATAAACTTGTCACCTCTAAAAAGAGGAAAACTGTATATTGTTTAATCTAAGAAACATGGATATATTATACGAGAAAAATAATTCTTGCGTGCGATTTCCCTAATTTTTCTGAGAAATAAGTTTTCTATTCCCCTTTTTTGCATTTCTTTGTTAAAATATAACGCTAAAACAGCCAAAGATCTCAAGCTTACATATTTTAGAACCATTTTAACAAGACCTTGGACTTGCGACAGGACATACTATCTATTTCTTTTGAGTGAACTATATGCATAGATTGCGTAGTCTTAGCTCAAAAGCCAGACAAATCTTGTTGATTTCAAAGACCCATGACTGAGTGGTCAGCAATGAAATAGACAGGTCTACATCACAATGCTGTTTGATACAACAGCCTAGAGTCCAAGCTCTTGTTAAAATGGCTCAAAGAAACACAATCATCAAAATTAATGTAACATCACTATCTTACGTTATGATGGTTATTTGGTCATACACACGTTCTACTGACCAACAAATTTGTATGCCTGTGTATAAATAGGTGAAGAGGGGTAGTAAATTTATAAATTTTATATGACAGACATATACATAGAATACTCATATTAAGAACAGTTGGCTGTAAAACTTCAGAACTTTTAATAATGATATAAATTACAATACTGATGAGCTTATGGCTCAAAGTTGAAATAAATAAATAAAATTTAAAAAATAAATTAAGACTCGTTCCGAAAAAAAAAATAATTGAATGACATAAAAATAAGCTTAAACGTTGGGCATTTTAATTTAACTTGCTTTCAATTTTATTTGGTACATGTAGTTAAAAAAATTCCTGTCAAATACAAAGACTTACTCAAGTAGATAAATTATCTGTTGTTAATATATGTGAATGTACTTTAGTAGTAGTAGAATTTGCAAAGCTTGATATATGTACATGTACTATATCAAATAATGCGCAGATTTACCAGTCTTAACTTTAGAAAGTATGAGTACACAACGGTATTTTCTTTCGACCGATATCAGTTAATTTTGTCGTGGGATTCTGCCATCACTGATCCCTAGTTGTCTAGTTTCCCTCATAAAACACCATAATCCCCGTACACAGGGGCCCCTGACTCCTACCTACACCGAGCTTCAGATCACCTCAAGTATTAACTTACTTTTCGATAAGAAAGTCAAACAAAGAGAAAACTGCGCTGAATTACCGTGACATTGTCTTACTTCTGTCAGGGCTCCAACTTTCTCGGTCAAGCGCCACCCATATCTGTAAAGTTAACAAGAAGTAACACCCTATCATTGTCGAGGAACATTTAAATCAAGTCAACCCTTCAACGAGACAGGTAATCAATAGTTGGTCCGCTTCCAATATTTATATGAATTCAATTTCACGTGGATGTCTGGGAAGGTGAAATAGTAAATAAACAGTCCACGGTAGTATTTAAATGGAACGGTAAGCGTAATTTGTCAGATTGCATAGGGGAGCAGAGGAAGCAAGATCGAGAAGAAAACATTCCAAAAGGACATATGATATAGAAACGCTGCATTTTCAAAGTGTTTCAATTTGACTTTAAGTTACAAAGGTCATCTATCAACAGATTTGAAATTTTCAACCGAGAAGAAGAAGACCAAGGACTTTGTCGTCAGTTTTCCGAGTACTGAATTATTGTACGTTTATTGCTAAAACATGAGTCTACCAGGAGGATCCAATATTTTCCGGGAAGTTTTGCAAGAATTCGTGAAACCTTGTCCATACGAACAGTCCGACGATAGCTCAGACGATGGGAGCAAAAGTGATGAAGAACTTTTTGTTTCCCGCAAAGATTCGCCTCGTCAAAAGCAAAAACAACTGCGGGTACAGTGGGCAGACGAGAGCAGCCAGATACCTCTCGCCGCGGAACCTTACGAAACACACTCAGCCAGAATCTTCACCAAAACGGTTCCAAAGCCTATTCTAAAGTGCAAACCAAACTACCTCATAGTGATGCCTCAGTGAACTGTTCGTGGAGTGAGGCGACATTTCCGAATTTGATGGACAAACTCATCGTCTTCTGTTCTTTCTGTCCAGTGAAAATGCGCAGAGACGAGACTCTCCATCGTAATATCTGTTCTTCCTGGCCGATGAAGTCTCGTCATGACGACACTCTCTGAACCTCAAAAGTCATGGCCGAAACGATGACGTCGCTTGACCGCAATTGGAAAGAATGATGGACGCGGCGGACGCATTCAGTGACGCTATCTATCAGGGGCAAGAGCAAACGCAATATTATCAATGACTGCAATTCATTGTAATACTCAATATTTTTGTATATATTTACATGTATGTCTGTGCTATGTACAGCCCTGTATAATAAGGTTCTTTGTCTTTCACATGGTGCTACGAACTGCAATATATATAATTATCGTTTACATTGTGAAAGAAAATAAATCATTTACATATAAAATTTGCCATTCCGTGTTTTGAATCTCATATCTTTAATTGAATTATTCAGTATGGAAGTACTTCATCACGCTTTGAATTTGCAGAAGATATCTTGAATATACAGATTCATGAAAATCAAAAATAGAACACTATTTTTCTTTCATCGTGCAAGTATAAAAGGTTGAGGGTTAAACAATTTGTTTTGGGGAGAAAAATAGAATAAAACTGCAACAGCTTCGGGTTACAAGCCATAAATAGAAAGAATTACAACAAAATGAATAGTAAATGTAGAATATATCGATATGATCGGATGAAATCAGGCTCTGTGCGTCAGACTTAATCGGATTGTTTCTTTTGAACATCAGATTTAAACCCCGCCAGAGGTGCAAAGAGAATGCAGGAATGATGCAAGCGAATCGTTCATTTCATGAGGATTGAAAATTGTAGACGTTTATCTATTTTTCATGATTGGATTTTTCTTCTGTCCGATAGAAAATCGATGTTTGTATTTAAAGGTCGACTTACGTAAAGAACAGTTTGTCTACACTTGCTGGTTCAAAGGTACTGTATCAGGAATATCAGAAATGACATTCTTGATTTCGCCGCTAGGGCGGTGTTTGCCGGTACGGTTATGAATAGGTTAATATGTAAAGTTTAGTTGGTCCTGTCAGAAAGTCGACAAAATGATATGTAATTGCTTCTGTGTGGGGTTAAAATGGTCCCTCGGAGTTATAAAACATTTACCGTCCATAATCTCTGCATATACTAAGGTCCATAGTATTAGGAAACAGGACCAATGCAAAGATCTATATGTTAAATAAGAAGAATTATTCAAAAATATCGAAGATTGTCCTCCTACAACCACAGACATTTTGTCCACGGAATAAATCCATTTTGTAATTAAGTATTACGCACGCTTACAGGAAAAATACTTGGGTTATAAAACATACAGATATTTCATAATGTTTTGAGATTGCGTCATAATATATCCACAATGCATTGAATTTAGAATTTTATATTTAAACAATCATATGAAATGAAGTAAAAAGGTACATTTAAATATTTCATGAAATTTATTTTAAATCACAAATACCCACTATTGATTATCGATCCATTTCTCTCTCGTCAATTTAAATCGGGTTTTTTTTTCTATCATTAGAATGCAAACATGCCCATGTAGGTACATTTGTTTTATAATCTTGCATATCTAATCCGAACCACACAAAAGAAAATAATTATTTGCTGAGCGATCAAATCAAAAGAAAGCGAAATTAATAAAAACATGATAATATGAGATAGCTTTTGTTCTTTTGCGATAGTAATACTGATAATACAGCACAAACATTGGAGAAAGCAGTTTCAAAATCACGGGAATCATTCGTGAAAGTTATTACAATATTGATACATGGACATGTAACAAGAATCCCAGGGGTGACCCCGGAATCCTCGAATCTCCGTGTACTCTATGATCACAATGTTAACTGAGAAATCTGCCGATTGTCCCACAATGCCTCAATATCAAGAGGGATTCTTCAGAGCACCCCCTGCCGAAGCCCGACCAATGGACTCTTATCATAACGAGGTAGTGATAGTTATTACACTCAGGTCTCCTCAATGCGGCAGTGTTCGGCAATGAATTTATCAAATAATTGATTTAAATGTTTTCGATCTGTAAGCAATTCAATATTTACGATTGGAATTGAATCCGAGGATAATTGATAATTGATTTGGACACGGCGCTTTTGTATTATACTTATCTCGCCCCCCAAGTGAGGACAACCCACCCCGATCCATTCATAGGGCGGATATTTCAAGGTCTCAGGAGGAGAGAATTTCATAAGTAACCGTGATGAACTATCACGACTTTCCTTTTTTACGTGTGATTGTCTGAGAGAGAGAGAGAGAGAGAGAGAGAGAGAGAGAGAGATTATTTACACTTCGTGCTAGGATATCATGTACAAATGGTATATTACTGTATAGATTGTGACTCATTAAAAGGAAATTAAAATGCAAAAATATCTTTAATTCGCGTAATACAACCCTTCCTCTCCAGTTGTTTATGCATTCCTTGTCTTTCAGTAGTAGACATTTGATAAACGAGTCATTACGTTATTACGTTGTCAAATGATGCAAATCACATTATTCACAGGCTGAATACAAAGAAATTGACATGATGCATTCGATATATTGGATGCATTACAGACATAAATGGCTTTATGGTAAAATGAAGATATAAAGAGCCGTTGTAGTGAACACACTGAATGTATAAAGTGATTCCGGATCGCTCGGTTCTCATCTAACACTGGGACTCACCGACCCACACCCAGTCATTATATATTCAGTGTTACACCAGATCTCATATTATTGGTACTTGTAACTTGTCGGGCCTTTCCTGAAGAATGTACTTTATGTAACTCTCTCTCTCTCTCTCTCTCTCTCTCTCTCTCTCTCTCTCTCTCTCAGATTAAGACAAAACTAGATTAACTTTGATTATTGGAGAAAATGTTTTCACATGAAGAGTAGAGAATGTACACATCACGAAACAGTTCATTAAGGACACGGTGATTACAACTTTAGATTTTATTGCTTCATCAAGTTCAGCTGGGTTTAAAAAGTACTAAAATCTTTTCTTTTCAAACCCAAAGGTACATCGAAATGATGCGTAACTTTATAACTCTTCTTTAGTTGAAACTTCAAAAAAGGATACCAGCGTAAAAAGAAAAGGAAAAAAATTAGAAATTTCCATTCCATTAATTTCATTGGTTAAATTCTTTAAGATTTATGTCTCGGGTTAGTATGCACCTTTATTCGTGTATTATGAGATGATTATTTAAAAACTAGATCATGCATATGACCTAAATGTAAAACTATTGATTATCATAATTTGTGCGAAAACTTTACACGCCTGATACATTCTTGAACACTTCCCTCGGTAAATACAAACGTAGATGCCATTTTTTAACCACTTTGAGGAAAAATATATAGATCTAACTATGAGGCGACCTACTGTACTTAAGTCAGACCTTAAATGGAATAGATTTTATTCAAAGTGCATGCAGATGACAAAAAATTACTACCTTTTACTGCAAAACATTAATGTACATGACTGTATATCTATTGAAGCAAAGTCCTTGGATATTGCACTGACTTAACTTTCATGTAAAATATGTGAAAATGCATTACATTATGCAAGCATCTTTGATCTAATATGTATTGGCATTCCCTTTTATCGCTACATCATTACACGGACTTGAAACAATACATGTTTTAAGTCTTCTAAACTACTATATTCTAAGGGCATGGATTAAACAAATGTTTTAAATATACTTCCGTACCTGGGGAGAAAAGAATAAATATCGTCTCGGTTTCATATTTACTTGAGTGGCCATGTATTAGTGCAGTGCTCTTTCCTTGACATTTTAATGTAAACTAGAATTCTTTAGATTGCAAGAGTAGATGCAGGTAATGTGAATTGTCAGAAGACTCTCTGAAACTTTATTTATATCTTACTGTTCCTGCAAAAACAGAAATTGACACACTGACACAGCTGTAGTATAAATGACCACCACAGAAAGATAGATGGAAGCTCTTTGCCAATGATTAGCATTTATGTAATATAAGGGTGTTACCATGTACATACATAGACAAGGACCTCATACCAAATAGGAGGAAATGGGTGTTTTGCACGTTTGTTACCGTGTGCAGCTGCATTATGCAGATCTGTAGCTCTACGTAAATACTCGGGTTGAAAGACCGAAACTAGTGCATTGTTAGCCTCTTAAATTGCAAGTTTATTGTATGCTTGGAACTAAAGCTCTACGGTCTGTCAACCTGTAGCTCTACGGTCTGTCAACCCTCCACGGTCTGTCAACCTGTAGCTCTACGGTCTGTCAACCTGTAGCTCCACGGTCTGTCAACCTGTAGCTCTACAGTCTGTCAACCTGTAGCTCTACGGTCTGTCAACCCTCTACGGTCTGTCAACCTGTTGCTCCACGGTCTGTCAACCTGTAGCTCTACGGTCTGTCAACCTGTAGCTCCACGGTCTGTCAACCTGTAGCTCTACGGTCTGTCAACCCGAATGTTCTTGTAAAGCTACAGATCAGCAGCTACATCATATGCCGTTGATACGTAATATTCCGTGGTCTTGACTTGTATGCATAATATTTCTTTTACCTGATTACATGTATAATCGTAGTGTAAAGGGATCACTGAACTAGAAAGGGCAACAGAACAGACTAACGAGAATCAAGTGATTCTTTAAATAAATTTATAACGTTACATCATTCTGATCTGCCGTCTAATAGACAGTCGATAGGATCAGTAATGAACCGAAAAGACAACATTTTATGCTGTTTTAATTTACCTGTACATATATAGTTCCAAGTTGATATTGACCGGTTCATATACATGTATAGTTCAGGTTGATATTTATAATGAACTTTTATGTGTCACGGATTGGTAAATAAAATTTTCATTTATATTTTGTTCTTTAAGATCGTTTGAATTTTTACTTTTTACTACATGTAAATGTTTTCGGGTTGGGTTGCCATTTGATAATCTTTATTGAATATCAAAGCTAATGTAAAGCTAAACTTCTTATCGTTAATCGTCTGTAGTATTTGATGACTGAAATATGTATCCCAAATTTTTTTAACCTAATAATGAGTGGTTGTTTCGTTATTTGAAAAATTATTTAAAAACAGAACACTTTGCGATTTGAAATTTTAAAGTGGGATAATGAATATCTTTATAATTGAAACAGCTTTGTATTGATCAAGAGTAAGTATTAAGCCTTCCTTCACTCCTTCCGAATCTTCATTATTTCAAACAGAATTCAAACTGCGTTTAAAAATTGAATAATTTTCTTTTCAGTGCGGGCTGTTTTTATTAAAAACAAATTTGACAAAAGTAAATATCAAACAAATCCCCACAACAGTTGGATCTCGGGGGGACTACCTTCATTAAAATATGGACCATGTCTTTGTATGCAGATTTAAACGTTAATAAAAATAATCTTATTTGTTCATTAAGAGTCAGTGTGCTTTATTGATCCCATAGATTTCTGGCGATGACACGGGAATACAAAGAGAACGAGAAAACAGAGCCTTCACGGCGAGCCATGGTTAGGCAAAGTTGAACAAACAAGATGTGCTGCGCCATTGTGCCGGGGGAACCCTCTTACGCCATTATTCTACAACATGGCAAGTAGCGACGAAGGACGAGCAAACTCCCCAGTCCTTTGTTGACAATGAAAAGTGTCTACATGAGTTAGTTTGTGGTCTTGTTTTGACAGTAGTCTGGGAGTTCATATATAAAGAACAGTGCATTATTCTGCTTCATTTAGCTACAGTATAAGTTTGCATCAACACGGAAACAGTTTGTGCCTTCTCTTGAACAAATGGAAGTGTGAACCGAAATCCAAGTTCTTTGAGTTATAGTTTATATTTGATAAGTAGTTGTGAGCTATCAGTCTTAGCTTAAATTATGGGACCACTTGATCAGAAAAGTTCATCGAAGGAAAGCTCACAAACTGGTGCTCCAGATGTAAAGGAAATTGGAAACTCTTTCACAGAATCCCAACCGAGTCGTGTACTATCCAAAAACTCTTGGAATATAACTCGAGGACATATACCCTCTGGATCTGAAACTTATCAGCTCGTGTTAAGGGAAATGACAGATACCAAGCATATTTACTCAGAATCTCTACATAAAGGAATCCAACCTGCTAAATCTAACATAAAGTCGCCCGGATGTGATAGTCCGCGCTGTCAGGTGCAATGGGCGGACAAACATCAGCATCTCCACAACCGCAGTCAAGAAAACCCGGATAATAAACGGAACGTAACACTTCGGAATTGACATTAGATAGGGATTAGCATATAAATATAAATGATCGTAGATGTGCATGTTTTATTTCATATTGTTCTCTGTCTCTACTTCTTATCAACATTTTTATACCCGTGCTTTCCTTTTGCTATGTTCTGACGGGATTAAAAGAACAAACCTTCTCCAGAATCTTTACATCGAACGGTGAGAAAGAGGAGTTAACTTTGATGTGTAATCGTGTGAGAATGTACATATAAATAAGTTCTCTGTGATATATGTACTTTTGTTGTAATTTATTTCCACTGAAGAATAATTGAGCTCAAATGTTCTGAGAACAAAGTTATAAAAGAAAATACATCATTTAGAATCCATTTTAACGAGTTTTGATTTTTAAAAACTCGAGATAATAAATACTTTTGTTGTTATATCTTGGGTTTATTGTACGGAGGGTTAGATGACAAAACTACTGAAAATTGATCGAAAGATTTAATTCGCTCTAGATATGCCTAATTCTACGAATAACATTTAAATTTTAAAACGAAACTTAATTTTGTATACATGGGGGTTTGAGAAAAATCTTTTAAAACGAATTTTAAAAAGTAAATACTAATATTAATCTCAGCATATCTTAAGACCATTAGTTACTGCTGTAGCAAATCACCTTTTATATATAAAGCGTCTAGAATGTGGGGTTTCTATATACAACCCACAGGCACCTGACGTTATAAATTGTTCTCATAATAAAAATAAATACATTAGATATAGGGTATTTATTTTTATTATGAGAAAAATTTATAACGTCAGGTGCCTGTGATACAACCAATTCGAGGTAATGCGTTTACACTTAAAATTGAGATATCAATCTGTTGTATGAATTTATTAAAGTTTATATCATTAGAAAGTCAAAGATTTGCCGATAATTGGTTTTCCAAAATTACAATAAACAGAATGAATGAACCATTCAGGTATGACAGCTGCACAATAAGTATTGCTGAAAAAATAGCGTTCATTGTTGGTTGTTAACCAGAGGAGCATATCAGTTTTGCTAGTATCCTCACGACATTTTTTAAAAGGTTTAAAAAATGCAAATACCGGTACGGTAGAATTTGATTTTCTAATAATTGGCAATTACATTACCCCTATACATTTTTGCCCATCTTTGCTAATATTATAAATTACTGTTGCATGTATATGAGGTCTTTTTTAACTTTATACCTGTAACAATACTGATAACAGTATGATTTCACGTAACGAAATAAAATAAAACAATTAAAACATACATTTATATTTATATAATAGTGTTGTGTTGGGCATGTGCTATGCCTAAATAGTAGTCAGGGTTGGATACATAGTGCACTATGCATCAAACCCTGACTACTATTTGTTAATAATTCTATTATTTACTCAGAAAATGTTTTGGCTATAACAAAGATTTTATAGCGCGTTTTGAGACAAGTTGAATTGTTAACTCGTAATAAAATGACGACGTCAGCGTTTAAGGCGGCGCAGCGGTAACTGAATAAAATTTGTAAAGACCTTGGAACAAACCCTAAGCGGCTTTTGAAGAAAATAAAATAAACACAATCGCTTAGAAATGCATTTTGTAAATTAGTAGTCTAATAACGTTGAAAATATTTGGACGAGTATGATTACAATAAGTGGAAAAAGAAACCCTGACCGATAGAACTACAAATGTAGCTTATATAGACGTCAAAATGCTGAACGACACATTTCGGCAGTACAAGTTATAATACAGGCCAAGTTTGAAGTCGGCAGATCGTTTGTAATTAGAACATATTTTAAAAAAGCAAAACAAGAAATGTATCTTGAATTTGCACTCTGGGTAGATGTTCAGAAAAAATAATTTTCTAAGACATTTTCAGAAATAAAACGGAAATGATATCGTAAACAATATGAAAGGTTTAGCAGCGACAGAAGGACAGGAAATTTTCGACGTCGCACATTGCGCCGCCTGGCAAAACTTGCTGTTACTAATCATTCATTTTCTCAAGAAATAAATAAAGCATAGATTTGAATTTTTCAGTATTGTTTGCCAAACGGTCATTGAAGAAAACATAGAAGTGTAATGAAATTGCTGTGAACAGATTTTAAGTGGTGTGTTCTGTCTACGCTATTTGGGGACAACCCTCGTATTGGAAAGGCATTATTACAAATTTTTGCAAATGCATTATAATTCCTTTTTACTCATTATTATATTTCTATTAGTAACATTAATGAAACTAATAGGCTTTCGTACATTTTGTAGAGTTTTAATACTTTAAGTTTAAGAATTCATGTGCACAGCGCGATACTTAGTTGCATGGGTTATTATTACATCATACGCTTTGAATATAATGTGCAATGAATGAACGATGGTTTTGCTTAGTAAGTGTATAAAATCAGGCATTTCAGAAATTTAATAAACATCTAATGGGTCTTAATTAATAATTTACAAATATTCATGCACTTATTTAACTTTATACTTTAATTAGCTGCATGCGCGGATCCAGAATAAATTTTTCCAGGGGGTGGGGGTCCGAATTAAAAGTGGGGGGAGGCCACACTAATCATCAGAAATCTTGACAAGCAAAAAAAACACTAAAAAAAAGGGCTTAATTCCTAAAATCATGAAATTCCTAATCCCTGGGGGGGGGGGGGGGGGCATAGTATACCTTCTCTATAAAAAAAAACATACCTAGGAAGAAAAAAATTATTACCAAAAACATGGAATTCCTAATCCGTGGGGGGGGGGGGGGGGGCTTTGCCGGGGGGATGGGGGGTCCCGAGGCATATTTGCGATAATTTTACTATGTAAATTAAATAAATTAACTTACCAGCGAACACGATGGAACAATTTACTCATAAGAGAGGTAACTCTTTTTTTTCTCAAAATGGTATACCATTTTTTTCCTTGAGATAAGAAACATAACTCTCTCATTCAGCCAAGATGGATTAGACCATATGTTGTATACCATGTTGTATTGCCTTGCATATGTATTTTGTCATTTAAACTATGAAATACCCTTTGTCATCCAAAATGCTTGTGCCAAATGAGAAAATGAACCTGATGCGATATTTAAACACGAAATTAAAATGAAAAATGAGTTTTGGTGTTATCATAATTACTGGTTGACAATGAGAACTATGATTAAAAAACGGTACAAAAACACAAATTTTATTGCGCACATAATATTTCGCTTATACCTTTTACGTCATCTTTTTATATTTTCTATAACATAGCCTATGCAAACATTATTCTGATAGAAAAAAAAAGAAATTTTACCAAAACGTATGCCAGAAAAAAGGTTTTGACCGTCCTTATCAACATCGAAGAGTGAACTAGAGACTTGGATTGCTGTTGGGTTTTTTCCGTCATCTCTGAGATAAATGGTCAATTATCTTTAGAATTATATTTTTACGGACTATATTTGGAAACCCAGAGAAATAAGTCCACAATTAGCGCATGATTTTTGTCCGCAATAAATTGCAAGTTATTATCATGTGTAAGTGACGGAACATATCCCATCTAGGATCCGGAATTTACCCGCGTGCTTCAGTTCTACAGCCAGTTGTGCATCTGATCATGGTTCTCCTGAATTCTTTGTACAAATCACGACTAGTAGTCAAGTAGCGGCTGGTAAGGTATTATATGATTTTAAGGAGGCTGAGTAGCTTAAATTAAATTAATATTTTTATACCTATAAAACTATTATTCAGTAAAGAAACATTTCATAGATTTCAGCCTAAATATTTTCCAATTTCAGAAATTCTTCGTTTAGATTCATCTTTTCAAGGAGATTTATAAAGTCTAAAAATGGCCAACACCAGCCAGCCCTCTTTATATCTGATATTCAATGCGTGAGTGTTATTAATCATTAATGCCTATTTGTACCATAGCTAGGTGGATTTTCTATTGTAAAATGATGTTGTATATCCTTAAATACACCATGGCATATGGATTAATCCAATATTAAGGAGTTAAGGTACATGAAGTTATGTACCTGTTCTATTCAAACTGAAGCCATATAGCCTCGGATACACCATAGCCACAAACACCACGACCTAATAACCATGTCCCACTGTAGAATTGACTGCATGATGAAATCATTTCGTGTTCTTGCGCGTGTTCTTACTTTCCGTAGAAGTTAAAAGCACAGGCACCTGACGTTATATATTTTTCTCATAATAAAAATAAATACCCTATATCTAATAATACACTTGATAAAAATAAATCTATATTTTTATATTTAATATATCTATTTATACACTTGTGTATTATTAAATATAAGGTATTTATTTTTATTATGAGAAAAAAATATCTAACGTCAAGTGCCTGTGGTTAAAAGTTCTTTTTAATTTTGTCGTCGTTCACAAATTCGTATCTATCATGGTGTTTAAACTAAACAATTGACATATGACATCTGACACCTGCAAGTTCATTCACCAGAAAATACCATAAGAAAATAGTAGAAAGCTAATTATGGTACAAGTGATTTACCTAATACAATTGCATTGGTTATGTTGAGATACACTATGGACGAGTGCTTAATACACTCGGGGCTGCGCCCCTCGTGAATTATGCACTCGTCCATAGAATATCTCAACATAACCAATGCAATTGTATTAGGTAACTACTACATATAGGGTTGGAAGTCCCTACTAGAATTGAATCGGACCATCTCATCATTAGAACCGGCGTTAACAATCCTCAGTATTTCTAGTGCCGATAATTCATACTATCTGAGTTTTATTTGGTATTCCAAAATGTCAGTTGCTTGCTTTTCAGATAGCTAATTTTATTAAAAATTTATAGGAAGAAGTCTTCCTCTGGTAAAATTTGCCATTCTAACCTTGATATTGTAAGGTTTACTTGGTATTTAATTTACTATATACGTATATTATTATAGCAAGTGTCGTTTTTATTGCAATTCGGATTTCTATGGTAGATTAAAACGCTAGAAACTATTTTAAAATAGATAATTGACAAACATAAATATTATGCTTTTATATGTAGAATAATAAAAATTTATATGAATATTTGGCCTACAAAATGTAAAATATGGCCAGGACATGGTATAATATTTTCGACTCTCAAATAATAATGGTAAACTATACGTAGAGTTCGTGGGCCATTTAAATAGTTTTCTCCGTGTCAATACAATAAGACATAAAATTATTTTCCTTTATTATTATATTTAATTCCTTTTAAATACCTCCTTTAGTATGTTTGCAGGTTGTCTGATGTACAGTACTTTTCTCTCCTATTAGACAAACTCATCATCAACTGATAAATAGCGGGTCCAAGTCTTGGTGTCGTCCAGAAAGTGAATTCAAATCTTATTACGGCACGTTTTTGTATGAAGAAAGATTTGAAAAGTTATAATTAGCAAGAGGATGAATAGCATTGACTCCTTATCCACTGAGAATATATTGGGGACTTATATATAGGTACTGATCGAATTGCATTGTATTCACTCAAATATTTTCACGGTAGTAGTGATTTACCACTAGTAGATGCCCCTGAAATTTCAGGCCTCAAATATGAATTATAAATTTCGAATTGCGAACTGAGTTCTAGAACACAGTTTACTTTTGAATTGCGAATAGTGAACTGCTAACTGCGTTCTAGCAAAATCTGATTGCCTGCAATGTTTGACATGTATAGCTACTGCACAAGGTTTCTAAAACATTTTGTTGCATGCTTCGTATTTTTATACCATAATTTTGTACAGCTCTTCAGTGGTGCTTTTGCCCTTCGGTGCAGACAATAACATCACAATAGGTAACCTTTCCTTTCAATTTAATGTATTTTATTTTTACCTTTAACAGCATTTGGCAATGACTGAACTCGTTTTTCTCTGCATGTCTATTCATACACGCATATTGTTAATTTTTCGTTGCAGTTGAAAATGATGCACTAAATTTTCCTTGTCATAGTTTTTGACAGAAAAATGAGGCTTTAACCTTTTCCAATTTGTTCAATCTTTCTGACATTCAAAATATCATTAAGGTAACGAATTGTCCCTGAAGCCGAACATTTCCTAAATCAAATGTCGTTTCAAATTCAACAATTAAATCATGATGTTTCCCTCGTGGCAGTAAAAAATGTAGTCTCGTTCAACCAGACGCTCGGCTGTCTCCGTAAATCTGCTCGTCGGAGATTTACGGAGACAGCCGAGCGTCTGGTTGAACGAGACTATAGATTTTTTCCTGCAGTCGTCGCAACCTTTGTTTCCCGTATGCACCGCCAAAGAGAGCTTTTTGTTTTTCTCGAAAGTGTACGTAAATTTTCGTTATTGCTGCACGTTGCAAAGATGGAACGGCCTTTAAATAAAATAACTGTATGTCCAAAAATTAAATACGGAGCGAATCATGATCAGATACCGTTGACTATTAACCGCTTGGCCACGTAGAGCGGACCGAATCAGAAACCCTTGACTTGGAAAGATGAGATTTCATTGTAGCTTATGTAATTTTGGATCGATCGAGAAATAACCAAAGAACAGCAAATATATTAAAAGTTTAAAATAAAACTTGTAAAACTAAAACTATTGTATTTTATGTACATGTATTTTATGAAATGTTGCCACTTCATTATCTAAAAACTTATATTAGTGCGCTTGAACGCAGGTTTAAACATTTCAAAGGATACGTTATACCGGTATATTCATTCAGATTGATTTAATAAAAATACTTAAATTGTGATCCGGCTTTATCGGTGGATTTAGGTACAAAGCTAGACTGATTTCTGAAGAAAAATGTGAGAAAATAATCAGTTGATGCAAGTTCATTGATTAATAAACACATGCAGTAACAAGCGCTCGACGTTTTGTGGAGTGAAAAAATACTCTGAGCCATAATACAACCATTTATTGTGTATTACTTTTAATAATGAAATTGACTTCTCTGTAAGATAAAACATCATATTAAGCATTAGCAACTTTTGATTACGTTTTTATGTTGCAGAAGCGTTGTTCTTCTGGTAAATACGACAAATTAACTGAATCAAAACAGAAGTCGCAATAACAACTATATTGCATTTCTGCCTTTTTCATTACGTACTTTTCAGAATTGTCAAGGGGTGCGTCGTATAAGAAGTTTTCAATAAATCGTTCGTGTGTTTGATAGAGACTTAACTCGTCCTTTATTCTGTATATATTGACAGATATTTGATCCTGACGCAAGTTCAAGACAGTGACGAGCCATTAAATGTCCCAATATACACACAGTCATATATATGACGATCCCAAACGTAAGAAGGATTTGATTTAATGATGGGATGTTTGTCTCAGTCTGCTGTTTAGTTTAGTAGGTATAATGGTGACAAGAGGATATTTGTACTTCTGTTTAAAATTCGAATTTCAAAGACATTTAAACAAGAAAAATATCACGAGTTTTCACTCGGTCCGAGTGGCATTGTACGTAAATAAAGCAATAAATATTTGCAAAATAGGTACGCCACCTTGTTTGTCTTAACGTAAGATTATGCCCCGGCATTTTAAAAATGCCATCAAACGTATAAAATAGCGGTTCATTTCGAGAGTTTTCATTCACATATCGGCAATACCTACGATCAAGACTTCAAGTCAGTAGAAAACACAACAATGTCTGGAAACATCGAGGTCTGGGAAACGGACCGGGAATTCAGCATAGTCCTGGATAACTTGCTGGAACTGGAACACGAAAAACTACAGAACTCTATCCTGGAGAAGTCTGTGTTTGGGTCGGTCACGCAGCGCCGTGGGGACGGAGAAGGGTCAAGTCCTAGTGTCGTACTGGCCGCCATTACTCGCGAGAGTCTTCCCCCGGGGTCGGAGGTTCTACAGAAAGTAATGCGAGATATACGATCCCACCCATATAACTCCTGAACAACACCCTATGGACACCTTATGGACACCGTATTCCAATTCAGAGACATTGCAAGTTCCGTAAATGGATCCAAGTTTGATGGAAATGGAACAACAGGTTCACATCTGTCTAGGAGGTCCACAAGCAAGCTTTTGTTGTTTTGCAAAGTGAAACTTTGGCAAGTTCTTCGGCTTTGTAGTAAGCTTATAACATTCACGATAAATGGAATGGAATTTCGGAGCCAAGGTTGTACCAACGTCAATAGAAGCACAATATCTAGAACTACCTGCCTCTAATTATCTTCTATCGTCAAATGAAAGTTGGTCTATATATGCGCTTACTTTTGTTGCTGTTTTTTATTTCAATTGTTTGCCTGAATTCTACATCAGTATTCATGAGTATTTAAATTTGTATAAAATTGTTACAAATAAATCAAAATTGTTTGTCTACATTGATGTTTGTTAATTTTATTGGAACAAAACAGTGTTTGATGAAAATCTATCTTCTGATACCCCCTCTAGATTGAGGGTTCAATACACAGCTAAAAATAAAGTCTTCGCAGGCCTTTTCGTCAGCGCTCGGATGAACACTTCGAATGTATTTAACATCACCAGATTAAATTTTAAACAAAAGTAGAGTCTAATACATATATAAGGGGAATTGTCATGGACGCCTACGTAATCTATTCGAGGTTATTTTACCGCTTTTTGGATGGGCCCGAGAAGTTGCGATTGCCATTGCAAAAGATATAAAAGTGCCCGATTAATAACGTTAAATACGGGCAAGAAGTTCAATGACTTTAGAATGGAAAAGTGTTTCCATTATAAATCTCCGAAGAAATTGGTTTTCGTTCCTGTGAATTTCTCTTGGTTGAAATAGATGATTTGTCACTGAAGAAATCTTGAAATTTTTTCTCTTTCATCGATTTCAATTGTACTTCTTTGACAGGTACATGTACATGTATATGTGGTTTTGTCAAAAAATCGTCCAAAAAGTTAGGGAATGATATCATATCGTCGGGGGCCCCAGATTCGTGTTACGGTCTTAAGAGTCGTGTCCCTTTTGTTTTCCTCGCGTATCTCGCAAGATTTAGTCCAAGGTTGATGAATACAATGTAAAGTCATGTACAGAAATAGAAGTCCATTATATGTATGGTATTATTAATTTAGTGTAACAAGTTTAAGGTACTTCACTACACCTAGACTTATACTTTTTAGACACTACGTCACAAGATGGCGATTTAAATGTTTTGTTAAACTGTTTGTATCAATCGATACAGATGTATATTGTCATAGCTCAGTGGTTAAAGTATCAGGCTTGTGAACCGCAGATCATGAGTTCGAATCCGCCTGGGGCTTTTGTTCATGTTTACTGAATGAAATTTTTGAAAATATTATGTTTTATCCAAAATCGCACATTTTTTCGCCTATTTGACATATATACTTCTTATCCATCATTCTTTTTATCATAATCAAGTAATTTTCTGCTGATTTGAGAAACTATTTCAAGGTGTAGTGAGCCACCTTAAGCAAGCACACATTCTTAGGGAAATGACTCATGGGCCACTGAGGATATACTTCACACAACCGGCTACATGAACTTTAGTTATTTCAAGGTAGCAGATTACGACGATAGCCATCATCATATCAATGCAACAACAGTCACAGTACCCGAAACATCAAGTTACCCATGCGCAAAGTCAGTTGTCGCACGTTTTTGGCTACTTTATTTCTGTGCTGATTCGATTGTCTTCCGTTTCCAATTTCTTCAATCCGGACAAAAACGGCACCGACTCACAAAATCGACGGTGAAAAAGTAATGAAGATAGATTTGTAACGATGTGCTACATCTTCTGTCACCTTTTTATGGTTCATCCTTTGATTGATCTTTATTATCTTCATTCCAAAAATGGACAATCTTCTGTGTCACCGCATCCGCCTATTATGAGAATGAATTTAAATATGATTAACCTACTAGTTTCTTTGATTTCCCGGGCCCAATAATTATTTCTTGCAATTGAGGTCAAAATAACGATAAAGGTGTCGTTTTTTTTTTTTACTAGAAATTAATATGACATTCAGAATTTGCACGCGAATAAATCAAATCGTAGTACTTATCATCCAGATAATCTTTAATCTACTATAAATTAAAATGTTCACAATTTAAGCGGAACGTTTTTCATTTTAAACAAAATATTGGAAGTGTATCACTTCATCGTTTAGCCGTTCATCATCGATGGACAACATTTTCCTATACTAAATGCATTCACCAATACCTTACATTGCCGCCATACATCCATATGTACGCCTTTTACCTGGCCAACGTTAGATATGTATATTGTATCACGATACCTGTTTTAATTTATTAAATATCAGAGTTGTTTTTGCACCTACATTGTAACATGACAGCCTCGATGTGTTGTTGATCATGAATTTTCATCCTCCTTTTTTCTATCACATTTTTTTTAATTAGACGTTCTTGTTAGTTCATGGTATATACTTAGTAATTCCAAAATATAACGAACTTTCACTGTTCAATTATACACGTATTATTGTGAGAATAAAATGTACTGTCACGAATATGACAAAATTTCATGCAAATATATAGATGTATACTATAATAGTATTCGTATATCAATATTATACACATATAATTTTTGCAAATATTTTTTCTTCCAGTTGATAAAAATATCGAATCGCTATCTTAAAAATTAGAGGCAAATAATTCACATATTAACTTGGCACATATTAAAACTAATGATTTCGGACGGAGAAGCTGGTCCATCCCAAATTAGCAGCTGCAGCTTGATGATATCCGTCTTGTCAGAGTAAATTTGGCCGTAATAGTACGCAATCGATGTAATTTATTCGAACTCTTCACAAGTTCTCCGGAATCGTGTCAGATGAAAGATGGTGAGTATAATTGACCCAGCAATCGGTATTACCACTTCTATTATCCTAGAATTCGGACGCAGAAAAATTGTTTGTGGTATTTTGCAATATTCTGTGACAGCGGTTTACCCAATGGTCACGTTATGATACACGTGTATTCTGCTTGAGGGGTTGTGGAAATTGACACTCGTGTTGATGGAATACATCGTATGTTTGATTTTTTGAGGTGTACAGCGAGGGAGTAACATTTACTTAATACTGTTATAGGTAGCATGAGACAAAGGCTGAAGTGAGAGCTTTTTCTGATCAGAATTTTAAGTCTTTCGACGCGGTTGTTGGATTGTAAACTGTCCTTATATTCTATATTCTTATTATTCATAATAATTGATGTTTGATTTGTATGAATTTTAAAGGGCATCAGATAATGGTAACACACTGTACTTGTTCAATTTCAACCGCAATTGGCACAAACAAACAAGCATCTTAGGACGGAAAAAGAATTAATCTAAAGGTTTGTTGAAATGAGAAGCTGGTACGGGTGCCTGTAGCCCTCTTTTATAGGGTAATAATTTAATTTTGGTTGTAACGCGCTTTCTGATTGGCTAAATAATTTATTTTATATCGTATAAAGAATGTTGCCTACGTCATAGTAAGACTAACGTCAAAAAACGTATCAATCCGCCTGACGTTACGTTTGAATTTTGCACAATTTGATGTCATTTTAAGGGTCAAATCACCGTTTTTATCTACAGTTAATAAGAAAAACTTAAATTATAAGCAATGAATTCAAATATTTATTAGTTTTATACGATATAAAATGGTTTGGAACAGTTTACGCTTTTTTATAAACCGCTTCGCGGTTTATAAAGCGTAAACTGCCCCAAACCATTTTATTTCGTAAAAAACAAATAAATATTGAATTCATTCCTTAAAAAAATACTGAAAGAAGGTTGGGTATTTTTTAAATGTTTTATTTTAATATGAACCAAATGATCAGCAATATCATAGTCTGAATCATCCAAACGTTTGTGGAGATATACAACACAAACGTCTGGATGATACAGACTAGCAATATCAACACTTTTACACACGTTTTCTTATATATTATCAATTCAGGGTTGTGCAAACCATGATCTCCAGGAATCAGCAATTAGCAGGCAACCCTCACCCCCGGATGGGAATTCAAAGTTCGAAAAGCAACTGAATAGGAAGAAACCTCATACTAAATATCTACATTTCGTTAAAATATTAGTATTTTGTCGTGACCCAGTCCCCAAAAATAGGAATGGGGAGATGCACTTTAACAAAAAATATTTTTGGAGAATAAAATGCAAAGATTTGTGAAACTAACCTCCACGCTAGTAAATACAGAGAAATTTTATAAAGAAATACAATATAAACAAGTTAGCGGCCTTGGTTATACCTAAATAAACAAAGAAAAATCATATCCAAAATTAGAATAATTTTACTTAATCTCTGAATTGAAAGTTCGTGTCAGATAAATTTTCCTTTTGATAATTAAACAATTTACATATCTTGTTGATGATGATTGTCATGCATGGTACGAGCACGGATGTTTTGTACAATGTATACAATAAAATTTAAACTTTCAGGAAAAAAGTGGGTCATGTTACCTTTGTGGCCCCTGACCTTGGACTTATTCATCCTAAAATGCTTTCTTTATTCAGTTTTACTTCGGTATTTTTCATAATCAATTAAATTGAATATTTAATACTTTTTTCTTATGTGGATATACTTCTTTATACTATAACTAGTATGAGATAAGATATTTATTGAATCCAATTCAGGGCCCTCAAGGACATACATAATGATAGTTGTAGAAATGATGGAAACCAAAATACATGTATTCATGTTAGAAAAAAGGAAAAGAAAACAATAACAATAGCAGATGGGAATTACAAATGACACATAAATGTATGTAATTGAAATGAATATAGAAAAATTATTTAATGAGTATTAAAATGCTGCTTTTTATATAAGTTTTTTTTTCTTAAGCTACCATAATGCAGTATACAATAACGTATTCTAAACATATTGATTTTAAATACGCCTATCTTGGTAAGCATATCATTTTCATTAGGCATAACACAGAACATTTTTCTTGTTTGTTAGTTCATAAAAATGTTCAATATCTTAAAAACATTGTGTCTCTTTTTCATACTCATAGAATTTCAATACATTAAAAATCCACAACAATTATATTTCTAGAAGATGTATACTGATTTTGTAAGTTCGGAAAACGTGAGTTGCTTGCATACGTTGGTTAAATCAATTTGGTTCTTTTCCTGTACTTAACCATTTGACGTCAGTTCGTCAGCCCATTGAACCCGAGAGAAAAAAAACGAGTAAAAAGAAGTGTAACGACCGTTAATGATACAACGTCGCTTAATGATATAAATAATGATATAAATAGCATTAAGCGTTGCAATTGCAACGCTTAATGCTGTAAATTCTTTCATTAACAGTTGACAACATCAACCGCTAATGATAAATCGCCGCTTAATGATAGAATTGTATCATTAAGCGTCATAAATGCACAGCAGCCTTAACGCTTAATGAAACAAGCAAATATCGACACCCTCAACCGCTAATGATACAAACTTTATATCATGAAGCTTTGCATGATACAACATTGTAAAAATGAATGAAATTAAATTTTTTCATTTTCTTTAATTTGCTCAACAATCATAACTTTAGTAAGATCTTAAAAGATTAATTCTATGTAAAAATAAAAACTATATATAGGAGTTCTGGCACGCATAATCACCAATTATCATTATATTGCATACAATGATTCATATTGATGTAATAAGTTGCTAGATAACATAAATTTGTTGCTAAGGGCTACCGTTGCCATGGTAACGGAGACCAAAGATACAAAAATGGCAAATCGTATCAACTTTAAAGCAATATAGAAAGTAATCTCAGCTTAGTAATGAAATGTAAAATTTTGAATCATCTATTTGGTAAATTTGGTAAATTTTCAAATTATAGAAAAACATTGGTGGGCAAATCAACATCTAAAGAATGTTTCCATGGAAAGCGAAAATGATTTTGAAAACATATTTTCGTATTTTTTAAATACCATTGAAGTTTTCATTGAACCAAACTCATAGATGTATAGCTGTATTTAAAATATGTACGTCATATAAAAAAAATTGAAACATGTTACTATAGTAACAATGTTAAAAATAAAGAAAACCATAGTAATTCTGTAAAGAGAAGATGCTTGTTTTAAATAGAAAATAGAACCATTCTGTGTTGCTATTTGTGGGAAACAAGTTTAACTTTTATATCAAATATATTCAAGCATTATTGAGCATCGTTAAATTGCCATTGCTAAGGAAATATGTAAACGTAAGAAAATAATTCAGAAATTCTAAAATGATAAAAACGTCTTAGCAACGGCCATTTATTTTGCTAAAATGCAGCTTCAACTGATATTACATGAAAGTTGAGAACATGTTTGGTCATTCCAATCATTAATGGTATATGTTTCCAAAATAGCTTAAAACGGCCATTATTCAATCTTGCCCCTGTTAACATGACAACAAGTCTCCGTGGCAACCGTTCAAGGTTGTCTTGCATCTATATATACCAATACTAAGGTATCAAATTACGAAACATGAAAAAAATCGGTGACTATGCGTGGCACCGAATTTCAATATTTACAGAGAATAGATCTTAATTATTACATGTACCTGTAATGTTTCTGCACGTCAAGTTCTGTGTTAATTATATTACTTTATATATATAAAAAACCCATGCAAAATTGTGATAGATTTTGAGAATTGAGCATGACAGCAAAGTATGTCAGATATTGTATAAATGTGAGTTAATATAACACTTACGTGTAGCAATATATCATTTGAAGGAAAGGGGTGGCCTTATCACAGACCCCCCTATTCGTCCAAACAATTTACAGTTTCTATCCATAGAAGGAATGCAATATTATCCAATATGTATCGCCCAGCAATGATAAGACGAAAAAACTCCCTCAAACACTCAGGATCAACATTGTTGTATTTCTATTGCTCTGTAAGGACCTGTGGTTGCATATCGCAATTAGCATCTTAAAGAGAGCTGCTTTCTTGATCGTCATTTTGTAGAATTGGAAAATCGTGTTCATAAGATTCATCTGATAGTATGATGATTAATTAACACTAATGACTATGATTTATTGAGTACGGTGAGGGGACAGCCAAAGATGCAGTTCCATTACATGTACCAGAACATCATTCACACTGATTATAGGAAGAAGTTCCCCTGCCCTCATCTTTCCTTCCAATAAAATAATCAGAAAACTGAGGTAAACATTCAAGAAAAAGGAAAAAGGAATAAGCTGTGCTTTAAATAAAGGTACAGTGCTATTAAAAGGAAACGAGCTGGCAAAATAATATTTTCTTCCATGGTTATCGTCTAAACATAAACTCTCTCCTCAAATTCAAACCAAAAATCACCTCATTATAAAAAATAAGAGGGTTACATTGTACATGTACGAACATTAGATATTTCCATCTAAAAAATCCGTATAAGGGTAATTTTGCGCTGATATTCTACAAAATCATATTGTGTTTGGTATGGATAACTACCGTCTATTTTTCTCATTATGTTCGTTTATAAGCACATGAAATTAAAGCCATTTGAAATAAGTTACACATTTCATATTAATATAAATCATTTTTGTTTCTAACATAAAGCGATATTTTGTACCAAATAGGAGATCCTTTAATATATAAGAAATAAAATATGCTGCATATTATACAAACGGTAAAAAGATGAAAGAATGGAATGATAGTTGCTATGCGATGCAATTTATTTTCTTGTTGGCTTACCCGTGTATATTAACAATATTATAATAATTCTGGAAACAAGTCCTGATCTATTGGATTGTTTACAGTAAACGTCCATCAGCAAAGTTATTAAAACACTAAGTCAAAATCACAAACATGGTTACCTAGCTATATATAGTTTGTTGGAATCATCACTATTAACTGCACACAGGGATATATTATGTTAGAGTCATTAGCCGATTGTATTATCTATTGTGTCTTTTAGTAACGTTAATAACGAAATAATGACAAAATTACGTCTATCTTACTTGATACACTGTATTTGGTGACTTTTGGATGCATTCAAATAATGATCTTTTCTTTTAAAATATAATAAAGCAAAGCACGCACTTAGAAGCATCAGTAAATTTGCAATGTTTTTGGTGAACATAAATATACCCAATTCCCAATGGGTATCAATTACGTGTGAAGTGATTGATACTCGGTGTGCTTTTTGGGAACATTATTTCTTTCCAATTTCACTT
Organism: Magallana ariakensis; assembly: GCA_020458035.1. Taxonomy (NCBI): domain Eukaryota; kingdom Metazoa; phylum Mollusca; class Bivalvia; order Ostreida; family Ostreidae; genus Magallana; species Magallana ariakensis. Next base: position 7,534,510 of record CM035817.1, on the reverse strand, counting down.
TAAAATTTTGAAATGGATTAAATCAAGCAATTTAAAAACGGCTTCGGAGATTAGTACATAGCAGGAGAAAAGATCATAGAAGTACTCAATTACTTTTTAGATCATCTAAAAGTGCAAAGTACGTACAGGATATTAAATTAATTTTCCCAGACATGCAGCAGGCGAGGACTTTAAAGCTGTAAGATACATAACAATTGAATGTACGAGTTAAACTTGGTTAAAGCTGACATGAATTCATAAATACGCATTATTTCCCTTTTATCTCGGACTACCGCCATATTAGTTGTCGATTTCTATTGTTCTGCTCATTGCTACACACCCCCTATAAAAGGCCGAGAGCACTATTCATGCTTCACCGCATTCAGGTACTAGTATTTCATTCACCCGAACACGTTACATTGGACGAAAGACTTGTAGAAACGCGTTTTGAACAAAAATATTATGACTACCACTGCACTGGTAAGGAATATCCAAAGAACTGCGAAACAAGGCAGACTGAAATCCCAGGAACACAAATTTCAAAATCCTCGATAATTGTAGAACGTTTTTCAGTGTAAGTTATAACATCGCACATGCGCAAACTACACACTGTGGCCGATCGAGCAATGTCAATGATCGCATGGATTTTAGAAACGGGGTGTTTTTGTAAAAACCTATGGAAACGATGTTACGTTGTTACTTTCTTGGATTTACTATCATTTTTCTACTGTGTTCGATGTAGTGCCGCTGTGGTCATCAAAAAGAAGCAGACGTTATGCACTCTGTATGAACGACACACGTGTTCGATATGCATACGAAGTAAGGCAGCACTTTCTGTGCAAAATGATACGGCTACCTTAAAAATTCTTTCAAAGAATAAATATATTTTGTGTTTTATTGATTGTTGTTTCCTTTATTCTTTTTTACAAACATTTTACTACAATGTGTACTAGTAGTTCATGCATTTAGAAGTCCGTGCAATCTGAATGCCTCGATCGGAAAGCAACCGACCGTAACTTTCTCGACCGGTATTATACCCCAGTGGCAGTAGAGGAGCGATCAAAACTAATATGGCGACCAAATGCTTCAGCTTTAATTGCCAAACAAACCCGGAGAACTACACGGAACGGAATCATTTCAGGTTACCATAAACACCCAAGGGGTTACTATGATGGCGTCTTAATGTTCTGTATTTCCCCAGAACTAGCATATGCATGCATTGGACAATCATTGGTTAGACCCATGGGCAGGACAATATTCATATACAGCTGAAATTATTACCTCTATTTCGTTTTTATTTCTAATTTTCAAATGTTACATTGCAGACAATGCTAAAAATCATATATAATTTTCGATTGCATGGCACATCTCTAATACATTGATAAAACATGTGCTGCTGTTTCGCAATAGGGTTATCAGGTCATAACAAACAGAAACCTACACGTACTTTCCTCATCTTTTATGTACAATGTACTGTTAACAATCTAACAGGGGCAATCGGTTTTTGGAACGCAGTTCGCTATTTGCAATTCAAAAGTGAACTGCGTTCTAGAACGCAGTTCGCAATTCAAAATTTATTATTCATATATTTGGGGCCTGAAATTTTCAGGCTAAATCTACTAGTGGTATACCACTACCACTGTGAAAATATGGTGAAGTGGTCATTTCTAGTTTTTTAGATTCGGGCTTATTCGCAATTCAAAAGTGAACGGCGTTCTAGAACGCCATTTACTTTTGAATTGCGAATAGTGTTTAATGAGTAGGGCCCGAATCTAGAAAACTAATGAAGACCACATTACCATACTTTCACAGTGGTAGTGGTATACCACTAGTAGAAGACCCTGACAATATCAGGCCCCAAATATGAATTATAAATTTTGAATTTTGAACTGCGTTCTAGAACGCAGTTCACTTTTGAATTGCGAATAGCGAACTGCGAACTGCGTTACAAAAACAATCGAGTCAGGCTTTTTTCACCTTTACTTGGCAGACGTGAAATTTTTCAAGAACGGCACATTAATACAAAAATCGTTGATTTTATTGCAAAAAGGCGAGGTTATTAGGGTGAGAGTAATAATAGTCTTGATATAGAGATGGTATTATTTCTCGAGCTGATCTCGATTTTCTGGACCTTTTGGAGATAAGTCTCTCCTAAATTTTATACAGCTTCAAATAGTCATGAACTAAGCTGACTTACGATATATATCTGAGTATGAACATATGCATTCCGTAATTAACCCTATCGGATTTCTAAGAAAATAAGAGACTGAGAGAATTCTCAAGATATATGAATATCAATTGCCGTAATATCAAACTAATATCGCGTAATGACAATAAGTACTTGCACTCTCTTGGTAGTTTATGAGTCTGCTACATTCAACGGTCGCACTTACACACGTTTCACACTTACATATTATATCTGCCATACTGACTATATTTCTTTCTTCCTTTTTAAAACTTAAATCCCACTGTTTTAAAAATTTTATTGTTACAAAAATACGTGAATTAATAAAATTTAACTGACATAACATGAATATTTTTTTCGTAAAAAAACCACCAACATCACAGTAAAATTGAAACATGAAAATGTTTGCAATAGGCGCACTTATTAAATAACGAAACAAATTCAACCAATTGAATATATCGTACAGACCAGCTGCTTCTCTTCAAATTAACATGTGAACAAGGCAGTTTATCAACAAAACGAAGCTGTTATCACGCTGCTGTTAAACCACAGTCTCTGTATGACATTCCTTTGGCGCATTAGCGTTGAATTGTATCGATAAACTGGAAGAAGTCTGCAGTGGACTTTCATTGTCTAATTTCATTAAAGCTTGAAGGTTGCTTTTCGTTTTGAGAACTTTTTTCTTGTGGAATGGAAGCTTGTTTCTGAATTTTGGATGAAGCAAAGCATAGATCATGGGATTGAGAACCGTTGAAAGCTTCGCAAGCACGCCTGGAATTGTGGAAGCCAGAGGTGTTATAACACTGGCGTCTCCAAAGTTACCGATGATGGCCACCACGGCATAAGGCGTCCATGATAAACAGAAAATGGAGATAATCACAAGGGAAATTTTAGCTGTTTTCACATGAAAACTGCGAAACTTCCTCACTTTTCGATTTTGGATTTGTAATGTGTTATTCCCGTCAGTGTAACAATTGATGATCTCTTTCTCGTGTTGTAGGACCTTGAGGTAGATTCTGACGTATGAGCAAATAATCAGAAACAACTGAACTGTAAAACAAAACACTAAAATGGACGCGACATAAGATTTCGTGTTCACGTCACGAGAAAAGAAGTCAAAAGTACATGACGTCATGGAACCTTCTAAAATGATCGAGCCCCATCCGATTAGTGGACAAATGGCCCACACAAAAGAATAGATCCAGACGAACATGATGCTGATGAGGACAGTTTTATTTGATGTCCGTATGTGTCGATACGGTTCTCGTATCACAATGACGAAGAACCTCTCTATGGCTATCATTGTCAGAGTGTTGATTGAAATAAAGCCCGACATTGCTCCCACAAATCCATAGACTTGGCAGCCTGCAATTAACCAAAAAGAAACTTGATGGCATCTAAATGTTTGATTTCATTTGCATCATGTTTTAATGTATCCATTTACTGAAACATGTTCACGACAGTTTTAAATCCTTTGATCACCACACTTTGAGTAGCCGTCCATTATTTGTCTTTTGGGGGGGGGGGGGGGGCGAAACGTCAATTAAACGAGTCACACTGGCTGAATCAAGCTAGATAAAATAAGACAGACCTACATGTACAAGTATGCTTCTTTTAATTTATTGTATATACCAATTTTATTCACTCTTTTTATGCCTATGCTTTGTTTATAATAATTTTATATCTTTCTATTTATCTTCAGTTGATACTCTCTCCATTTGTATATAAACAAGACGGGTCTATGATTTGTTTACTATAATTTGCTTTCATTCTATTCATCTTAAGCTTATATTCTCTCTGTTTGCATCTAAATACTTAATCAGTTATTACGCACGCTTTGCATTTACTTTGTAGTGAACTTTCTCTAACTCTTAAGAACAATCATCCTTTTACGCGTACGGTTTTAAACTTAAATATTTACATTGTCCAGTGTTTTTTGTCCGTGATACATTACAAATCAAATTTGAAACGTATCGTTTAATAATTTCATGTATGACGCAAATGACGTATTCTTGGGGGTGCAAGCGGGTTTTGCATAATTATACAAAATTAAAACAGCGTAGAAGTTTCAATAATTTAATATCAAATAGTTCAATTGCTAAAAATAATATATATAAAAGTTATAAAGAATAATGTTTGATTATTATACATTGTAATGTGGCCGTACGGTCGGACGTGATCAGATCTTTCATAACGACCTTCGGCCTTTCTTGGATTTATCATGTCCTGACCACAATGATCACCTCATCCCTTATAACACTCAAAGATTCATTTGATTTCTTATTGCTTATATAACGACAATTAACTGTTATTGATTTGTCATACGATGAAATTAAATTTGCATACAGGGGCATCCAAAAGAAATTGACAAGTAAAACCACCTTTAACGTTCGATAGACGGGGACACGCTAATTGACAGCAGGTTTTATACATATTATAATGTGCTTAATTTACTATCAAACTATATCAGCTTTATATACCTTTCGTTATAAGTTTATAATATAATCCTGTTAAACTTCATATCACCCGTGGCGTATATCTATGTTTAAAGGAATATTTGGGAAAAAATACATGAGCAAATATGATCAAAGTACTGAAGTACTCAAAGCCGATGCTTATTTTCGATTTTCTACTCTAATGCTATTAACATTGCCCAAACAATCACTAGTGTGCAAAATTTCAACGACGGAATTCAGCGCATGATTTATAGGTTGTACTAAGTTTTTTTTATCAACTTAATACGATAATCTAACAAATCAAAGACCAGGAAACAAACAGAGAAGGGTCGTAAAAATTATTTGCGGTGACACATAAGAAAGCCCCTATTTTTTAAATGTCTCTGTAATTGTTATCTATATTGGTTTTTTGCGCGTAAATTGGACTATGTTAACTACCAATATAAGCATAGGTCACCATCATAGTTTTCTATCTACGTAAACAGCTGTTGTATAGTTGGGTGAATTTCATTCCCATTAATAGCCCTAAACATTAATTGATAAGATCTTTGTCTAGGAGCTATATCAATCTGTTAATGGAGACGTCTACAGTATTGGGTGTATCCATTGGCGTAATCCTGACTCGTGTTCATTTTCTACGGAAAAATTCTTCTCAACAAACTTAAAAATTTTCATGGTAGGATATAAAATGAATACAAGACATACTCATTAGATAAAACACTATAATAAAATCACAAATTTCCATATAAATATCGTATTCAACATCTATGAAGCCTTTTCTTTACACTAAATTGCTACCTACATGAAAAGTAATAATATTATTATGTTTAAGTTAATCGAAAATGATAAAAATATTTAAACGACCGAAAAGCAAGTTATAAATACCTATGTATCCGAAAATCCAGTACCCCCTAAAGCTTGATATGGCTAGCCAAGGAAGGTTTCCGAGGGCAAGGAATGTGTCAGTAATTGCTAGATTTAGTACCAGAAGATTGGAGGAAATTCGGAGGCTTCTGTATCTGAAATAAAAAAAACCCAGGTGCTTTTCATAAAACTGGAATCATGCAATTGGATATTTGCTTAATTAAATATTTAATACTGATTAAATAGCAGCAAGTTTTTGTATCGGAAATGACATTATCTTTCTTCAAAATCAACGATATACTAAGTACCTGTTGCATGAAATTTACAAAGCACACAATCCAATAAATGGGAAACATGTTTTATTATTATGCAAGAAAGGGAATGTCAAGATTTAGGTTGGCAGCGAAAAGCCATGAACCATGTTTTTGCAAAAAAGACCCTTGAACACTGCACATGCATAATTCCTTCAGAATTAAGTACAAATGCACGAGAGTCAACGGACTTAGTTTAACTGCACTAAACAATGACTATATAGGCTTTTCTTTTATAAGCTTGGGCACTTCCCACATACAGAATCCTTAATCAAAGCGTGTGAAACACAGAAAGAGCATTATACAATGTATATAATTAATCATTCATAGGGGAGTGTTTATGTACTAGTTCATATTTAGGCAATTACAAACGGACAATGGGATACATTCAAATGGCGAATTAATGACAAATTCAGAAAGGCCATTATGAAAAAAATATTTTCCTGTAAAGGAGTTAAATACGGAAGCTCGTTGAAGTTCCGTAAGGCCTCAATAAGCTTCCGTAACATTTTTTTAACTCTTAAAACAATTTTCAAATGTACAATAGTTGACCAGAAAATGTATATTTAAAATTCGTGAAAGCCGTTCGTGTTTTGAACACGATTTGCAGATCAGTAGCTGTTGTTTTAACCTATTGACATTTAAAGAGAAAAACGTGATAGAAAAAAAAATGTATAAGATTATGTTTAGTTTCTATTAATTTTTTTTTTAAAGAAAATGCGTCACATCTTGATGAAGGAGGTGTTCCATACATCCTTATATCAATAACCCAACGGGCTGCAAGTGATGACTATTCTGTCTGGGTGTTAATTGTTAACTGGGTACAACTTCCCACCCATTTCACTTGGCATTCATTTGACTTAATGGCACAGTTTTATCTTGTGAATTATCAAGCCAAAAAAAAAAAAAACCCGTATCTCCTTGAAAGTTATATTCGATGGATACACAGTAGACATACATGCCAAAACCTGCAGTGAGATAAGATAATCATTCCATGTCAATGGGGCAGTTTGGTTTATTTTCAGCAGCTGTATGCTGATTATTTTTAGTATCAACCTGTTTAACTGTTCTGGGTTTTTTTACTGCTTAAAACACGTACATTAATATCCTAAAGATTTACACTTGGGTGTCTGAATGTTGACCGATTTTTAGGGCAGTTACTGCGAAGGCTGTATCATTTATCATGTACCAGGTATCCGATTAGTTTTTTAGCATGTTGCAAATTTTCCGAAAACATAGTAAACTGTTATACTAGTAATAAAAATTATATTTTGCAATTATAAAATTTAATAGAACACCTCAATAATGGGTGTTTCATTTAATATGTGATGTTTGAAAAATCACAAAAATATCGAACGAAAGATCATCGTAAAAAATAATGGAAGTAAAAAAAAATACTGAAAATGAGGTAATCTGGAACAACCAATACATGTAACTGTTACAAAGCTATAACTAAACAATAACCCGATTAAAGTTAGGCGTTTTTTAAGTTTCTTTTACACCAGCTACAATGTATAATCGGTACTAATGGCATTGAATAAAAGAAACATTTCTCTTACAAAGAAATTATGATTTTTTTCTTCTTGTCCTTTCATTATTACGGTATAATAAAGTACACGTTTGTCTTAACACTTCCTTACAATAAAAAAAAACCACCCCGAATCTTGGTCATTAAAAAAACAAGTACATGTCCTAGTAAATTGTTTTATTTCGTACAGCCAAGCTCTACAGTTTTTATACTACATGTAGTATAAAAAAATATAGAAAAGAATTCTCGATTACATTGTAAAAGACTTCAGAATGATAAAGGATAGAACAATTTTACAATATGAAAGTACTAAAACATCCTTCCTATGAAGCAACTCTTTAAAAAATCTTAATTACTTGTACAGTAATGTTTTTTTCTAGCATTATTACCATTTCAGACGTTTCACTTTTACACCTTATGACATCATCATATGATAGTACACAACAACATAAATAGTTTGATATCTTGTCAAATATTTATGTACTTTGTACGTGTATCACCTTTAAAACGAGGGCAAATGTTTAATAAACTGTTTAATACTGTGGTTTCATTAATATTCGTGGGTATCAATTTTCGTGGACAAAGTAAAAATCACAGTTTTAAGGATACGTAAATTCGTGGCCAACGGTCCTATCAATACAAAATGTTAGTAAAAATTGTACTTCAATGAACATTTAAATTGGTGGATCAACTTAAAAAACAAAATCCACGAAAATTGGTTTTCAACGAATATTCAATTTGATGAAACCATTATTGCGTAGAATACCACCCCTCCTTATTGTACATGTACTTTGAAACGCAATATATGCAAGTCATTTTCACCCCAACTGCGATTTTGGCTATTACTGAAACAGAAATTGGATATGCTTACCAGCTTGCGCGTGGAAGTTGGGTTATAAATGATATTCTTCTTTATTCATCACTTCACGAGTTTTAATTTTACCAAGTTATTAATTAGACTAGACTTATTTATTGATTAAACATAAAAAATGGCTAGATATTAAATGAAGTACATTAGGTTTCTTTGGATTATTTTTAAAGATACATGTAGAATGTTAACTTTTAAAGAATTAGTTGAAGCAAGAAATTAAGACATTCAGCCTAAATTTTAGAAGTTTTTATTTAATTCTTTTTATTAAATATTAATCGAATTTTCTAACAGATACTCTAAATAAACTACATACTCTAGATAAACCTGATACCAACATGATACTCTAGATAAACTTAGGTAAAATGTTATTTTTATTTTAAAAGTGAGTTACTCTGTATAGCCAATATTTATGACGTCATGGTAATCAAATCATGGGGGAGAAATTTGAAGTTCACAGATTTATTCAAAGAAAGTGTTATAGACATATCAATTTTCTATGTTTTACTGAATCGAGAAGTAGGAGTAAAAAAAAGGAGTGATGCACACCTTTTGTTATTTTAAATAGAAGGGGTGACAATTTCCGCTGTGAATTTATAATCTAAAAATCCTGATTCCTGATACTAGTATCACATTCACATTTAAGATAACAAGATCATCATTTTTAGTGTGGGTAGTTATGTACTATAAACAGGTATATTTAAAGGGGCATGGTCACGATTTTGGTCAAATTCTATTTTTTCTGTTTTTATTTTTTACAATGCTTTAGGTATGCATTTCTAATGATCAAACGATGTTTGAGAGTCAGTCGTTGAGTCATAAGCAAGAAGCAGGGCTCACAGTTCTTTGTCATGTAAACAAGGCTCGTGCCCTGATGTATTAATTAAAGGTATGATGACACGTGTGTCTATCGAACACGTGTTTTTGTTTATTTATATTTATACCGGAAACCAAATTTGATTGGTTTCTATAATAAGTATTTCACCTGTTATACAGGTATTTAAATTAGAGAAGCGCGACTTCTCGTGTTTAATGAATAAAGAATTTAGCGCCATTCGAAGGATCTCTCTTCGTGCAGTAAGACGTGCCCCCCTGCCACCCACCCACGCACCCATACTTGTTTTCATGTATCATTTTATTGTTATTAACAATTTTTCTCATTATTGCAGAGAACTGAGGATTTACCGGAAGATATTTGTGTAGTACTTTTACATGTAATAAACTGCACTCTTGAGAGCGCTTCTGTACCTTCACACTGTGTTTATTTATTTTATAAATTATTTATGTTCGGTTGAGTGTAACGAATTAGAACATAATTTTTGTTTACGTAGGTTCAATATACCAGTTAACAATCTTTTTCAAGCTTATTTGTCTATCTTCTTATTCATTTCAAGCATCAATAAACAGTTCCTTACGTTTAACACATTCATTTTAGGTCTAAAACTGGAATTTTTACTTCAACATTCAGAATGTAAACAAAAGCTTTGTTTACATAGCTAAGATTTGTAAACTCTGTAACTCGTTTAAAACTCAACGAATGACACTCAAATTTTGGTTGCCTATTAAAAATGCCTTACTGAAGCATTGTAAACATTAAAATCGAAAAATAATTTTTGACCAAAATCGTGACAATGCCCCTTTAACTCCATGGCATCTTATCCTATCTCTATTTTTTAAAAGGTCCGTGTTCGCTCTGCTCCTGTTTTGTAATTTTCCTTTGTACTTTTGAATTTGAACACAGTGACTATTAGTTATCACCACATGTCATTTTTAACTGAACGAATTTAATCGTTGACTGATGATAATGAAAAAGAAATCATATTTCAAATATATCCTCAATAGTCAACAACGTAGAATTCATCCTAATGTCACGCGAAAATGACTGCGTATTAAAACCATATTGACTCCACGGTACAACAGATGAAAAAGTAAACAGTCGTTAAGCGAAATTCAGCAACTTAAAGGTTTAATGGTTTAATCGAGCAGGTGCATGTTCAATAAATATTTATTACGTAATCTGCTGCACGGGTGTATTAAGGAATCATGCATGGAATCTTAGTTACGCGTATTTCCTTGAGATCAGAAAGATTAGTTATAATGTACATATTCAAATATTTAAGCAACGAAACGTAGATAAAAAACAAATAAACAGATACATTTTTTCACAAATTAGAATATTTACATTTGCAAATATTTTTCCTTATATGAACCTATAGAATAGCGAAAATGGTAAATTCTGTATGAACTTTTTCATGACGTAACAATGATCATAGCACGCGCTTATCGCTTGTCGCTTGGATTATTGTAAACATAAAATCTCGGTTATTTTAACAGTTCTGTACGATTTGTCTTTTTCAAACTTAAATATAAGTAATAAACAACAATGTTAAAAAGTTCACCGGGATATGAAGTTGGTCGGTCACGTGATCAAATCCTGTGAAGCCCTACTACGGGCTTCACAGAATTTGATCACGTGACCTACCAACTTCATATCCTGGTGAACTTTTTAACATTGCTGTTTATTTCTTAATTGTATTACGTAGATTTACACATTGATTGATGACGTCATAACTGAAAGTGGAATGTCGTGTAATCAGAAAGCATTGTAAACAGGTTCAAAATATAACATAAATCTGATTATAAAAAGTTATTTAATATTACGATATTTTATATAACGGGCAAAATAACTAAAGATGCTAAATTTCCCATATGCTTCCTAATCTACCCGCGTGAATGGCATTCTTTGGGGCACACTGAAAAATGCATGTCTTAAAAGCAATACTGTAGGAATACATTCGCGTACATGCATACAGTTGTTTCTCTTTCTCTCTCTCTCTCTCTCTCTCTCTCTCTCTCTCTCTCTCTCTCTCTCTCTCGTACAAGCGACGAATCGTCCAATCCCCCCCCCCCCTCTCTCTCTTTCTCGAGTACAAGCAACGAATCGTCCAATGCAAATAGGTCGGTCTCGACAATAATTGCTACATTCGTCAATAAATTACTGGTGTCTAACTAACTTGTAGCAGTAAAGAAACATCGGTAGTTAAAGAATTCATCAATCTTGGGCTCAAATGGATTGTCTTAAAAGCAAGGCCATTATTGTTACCGCATTGATAAGAGACCTGGAAGGTCGATGCCATTTTTAGACTTTTTTAATCTTCTAAAAAGAAGAGCTCTGTATACTGATATAGCAACATATTCATTTTTTTTTCTAAACTGTTTGGATGCTTTCTTTACTAAATGACAGTTTATAACTAAACATATCATATCTGAAAATTTAGAGAAGATCTTATGGTGAATTTATTGACCACCCAGCCTCCTTAAAAAATAAGATGACATCCAGAAGGTCATTTTCTGAGTATTGTGTAAGTTGAGATCATCAATGTTATTATCCATCTGTTGATGAATGTCCGACTGTTAAGCTAGACAATCCCTATGAAAGACGCTCACTGGTTAACAGTCGGGGGAATCATACGTCCCCATTGATCTCTTTGGTTCTGATTTGAATAGGATTCAATTTTTATTCAGTTTTTATTTCTGATCTTTTGCCTTATGTCATTCTATTGTTTGATAGATATCTAAGTCATGCCTATTTAAGATAGTTATTCTGAATATATTAAGATATAGATCGTGCTATGGAAAAATAAACTTTTTTTTAGAATCAGTTTGTCTGAAAGAGCTCAAAGAGTAGAGGATGTACTTGATATGTACATGACATATTTTGTTTGCCGCTGTGTTTAATTTTATGGGGTTTTTTTTTTTCGTGTATATGTTTATCTATCCATCAGTCTGTCTGTCTCTCTGCTTTTATTTTACTTGTTTTCTATGTCTACAATAACAGTCTTAGCCATATACATTAATTTAGATTTTTTTAAAATTTGATAATATGTTATACATATTAAGGTTAAACATCGACTCTGCTTTCGTGAAACTGTGTGATGGTCGACGAAAAGTTTTCACAATGATTGTTTGGTTTTGTTTTGTTCGACGAGAGTTTCTTAAAGAGAATAGCAGAAATTGTTAACTTAGAAACGCTATCAATGTTATCTTTGGTATTTTGAATATTGCTTTGAGGATTTTGTTTTGAAAGAAAAGTATTATATAGAATTACAAGGAGGTGAAAATAAACATTCATAATGAACAAAAATCACTCACACTATCGAATGTAATGAGGCAGTCAAAAACACCTGCTGCGTCGAGGGAGGTTTTGTTTCATAACGATATGATATTACTACAAGTTGATAAATGAATAACCAATTCTGAATTGTATAAACAGGGACCTTTTATAGATAGTTTATTAAAACCTGTCAGTGATGTCAGTGGAGTTCAGCTTCGTGCAGTAATACAACACCTCGTTTTAGACAAAGATCGAAACTGTCAGCAATTTAAAATCTATGTATGCAAAATGGTATATACCCCCCCCCCCCTTTATTTAAAAAGAAATTTCTTAAAAGAAAAATAGACAAAATACACAAAGTGCAATAGTTCTAAATATCAAGACTTTTGATTAGGAAAGAATAATCAGGCATAAATTCTTCTAATATAATGCAAACCTAGCATGAATCACATAAAACGTTTCCTACACATCGCCACCGAGTCTCATAGGTGCATTAAACCGTCGAAAGTCAAACTGTTTTCATCCGTGCTGACAGCAATTGCCTGCATGTTACCACATTTTTTGCTTTATTTCATGTCTTGTTGGTTATTCAAAATCACATTTTTAGTTTAACTATTTATGTTGGTGAGGGCTTTAACCCAAGGCGGTTTGCTTACCTGTAAAACATCCAAAGAATAAATCCATTTGATGTAAAAGAAATAATTCCAACAATTATAACTAACACTCCCAACACTAAATGAAATTCATGGGATACCCCTTCATAATTTAACCAGTGGAGAGCTATTAGTTTATGCAGTTCGCAGGACGTGAAGTTCACTTCTGTATGAAGGATATTTTCCATCCTCTATAACTATACACTAAAGTAGCAGTACACCCCTTGCTTAATAAACATTCACATGGTTTCATGCATGCATTGATAGTGGCGTTGAGAATAGAGTGAGAATAGATCTATAAAATCAATACTGGGGTGTAAGAAATCCAACCATGTATTTAGCATTTATCTAGCTTTCGACATGTTCGCAAAGTGGTTGATGGAAAGTTACCAGTAAACAATCAGGTTTTGTTAAATTTTTATTAACAAATTATACAGCTTTTGTTCCGAAGGTTTACGAATTGGTCAACGAAGTGGTGTAATGCCAGTTACATAAAGATCTTGAAAGATTAACTTGACATATAAGGGATGAGAAAAGGTTGACTTGATGACGCAAGGATTCAGTATACGAATAGCACCACAATCTGTATATAGATCTTATATATCTATAGATCTTATTAACTGTAGCTCCAAGTTAAATAAAGGGAACGGGATATGTGACGAACACCAATGATGTGATATTATATAATAAAAAAACAAGACCTAAAAATTTGGATTAAATCCTAAAAGGCTTATTATTGATTTTTGTTAATTCGTGGTAATTTCTTGTGCAAGAAAGAAATTCCTGCATAGCTTATGTCAGTTATATTCAAATTAAAAGCAGACGATAAATTGAAAATGTTGCGACAAGTACTCTTGAAATATTCATTTTGATAGCTGTACATGATAATAATTATGTGTCATTTATTATCATACAATATCAGTAGAAATTGGGTCTTGACAAAATTGGTCTTTGTTTTGGACTTCTAAAAAAGTTAGATGATTTTGCATATAAAGGTACAGTATGTCTTTATTATGATGTTCTTTTGCATGTGTTGCTTTTTGTTATAGTGATTTATAAAAATATTACTCTTTGCAGTTGATAATGGGCTTGATCAAGACAAAGAGGTATTTTTAAGTGTTTCTTTATACATATCATTTTTTTTTCGTTCGCATATTGTTCTACGAGTCTTATGTGCATGCTAAGCTGTATTATAAGATAAAAAAAATAATTGAAATTTAATTCATAGCAAATTGTTCACGCAGCAATGTTAAGGTGTCCCGGAGCTAAAAAAAAACGGCTGAAAAATGATATTATTTGAATCAACAAAAATTTACTTTGACCGGGAGTTTTCCTTAAAATCTGAAAAACATATATATTGACAACAATGTTAAACATTATATTTGAATAATTTAACTCTGGTTGTAACGCGATTTCTGATTGGCTAAAAATTTGTTTTATAACGTATAAAGAATGTTGCCTTCGTCACAGTTAAACGTCAAAAAAGTATCAATCCGCTGGACGTTACGTTTTAATTTTGTACATTTTGATGTCATTTTAAAGGTCAAATGACTTTTTTATCTACATCTAATAACAAAAAATTAAATTAAAAGGAATGAATTCAATATATATTTGTTTCATACGATATAAAATGGTTTGGGTTTACGCTTTTTAAACTGCCCCAAACCATTTTATATCGTATAAAACAAATAAATATTGAATTCATTCCTTAATGCATTTTTGTGACGTCATATGTACTTCGTTGTCACGTGACGAGCGTATCTTTCCCAAGCATGATTCACATTGGTACTGATATTATCTACCAATTTTACGTAAGATATTTTAGAATTGTATTGATCTTTCACCTGCGCCAAGCTGGTTTTTTTTTTTTTACATGCATTAAAATTTCTTCATTCAGTTGTTTACATATAGCAGGGAGATCGAGTCTCCCACCCACTACTGTAATTGGTAATAGTCTTTTTTACTTGAAGCAAAGCTTTAAATCAGCCAATTATTTGATACTGTCTGATTATTAATATGAATGAATTCTATACGTCTAGCATTAACGTCAGCATCTATATAAAGGAAATAAGCGGTTTTATTACTGTTTCCACATACGATACGTTCCCTGAGAACTATCGAATGGAATGCAGATCGTGACGTCAAAGCTGATTATGACGTCATATTGTATGAAGTACAGACAAGTGACTTTCTACACAATGCTGGGTGGGAAACCTTACCATACCCGCGCATTTCTTTTACATGATAGTTTAACTATTTATGTTGGTGAGGGCTTTAACCCAAGGCGGTTTGCTTACCTGTAAAACATCCAAAGAATAAATCCATTTGATGTAAAAGAAATAATTCCAACAATTATAACTAACACTCCCAACACTAAATGAAATTCATGGGATACCCCTTCATAATTTAACCAGTGGAGAGCTATTAGTTTATGCAGTTCGCAGGACGAGAAGTTCACTTCTGTATGAAGGATATTTTCCATCCTCTATAACTATACACTTTGTATTTTGTAAAGATAAAAAAATATAATCTTTTTAATATCAACATATCAAAGGTTAAAAAAAATTGAACCATTCATAAGTGTAAATGTTGCCATGGCAACGAATGTTCTGAGTAACTTTGTACACGTCATGATGACTATTGATATAAATCTCGCTACTTCTACACAAAAGTGTTTTAATAGATACACTATAAAGAAAATACGTGATTATGCGTGGCAAAAACCAATACAAATATTAATTTTAAACTATCTTTTAATGAAACATCGAAACTAAATTACTAGCAAGTGTCATTTTTATTTGACGAACTACTCTTAGACACTCACATATATCTCTTTTGAATGCAAAAGGGAAACAAATTATTTTATTATACTTTCATGTTAAATACTGAAATCTGATTGGTTTAGACGCAGTTGACAATCCGTTCCCATACCCTCAGCGTTAGCAACACACTTAGCAACGGGCCGATAGAACGAATTGTTACATGCGCATATATTATGCGCGTACGGTTCGCCGTAAAACTCTCGTCTTTTCTATATAAAAGCAGTAAAATTTGCTATAAAATTAAGACATTCAGTATAATAAAATAAATAGTGCCTGTTTGGGAGGGTACCAGTTGAAATTGACACCCCTCGAAAACCATTGTCAACCTCCGCTTCGCGTCGGTTGACAATGGTTTTCTCGGGGTGTCAATTTCAACTGGTACCCTCCCAAGCAGGCACTATTTACATATTATTATACTTTCATGTTAAATACTGCAATCTGATTGGTTTAGACTCAGTTGACAATCCGTTCTCTCTCCCTCGCACGCTTAGCAACGGGCCGATAGAACGAATTGTTACATGCGCGTTAATTATGCGCGTACGGTTCGCCGTAGAATTCACGTCTTTTCTATATAAAAGTAGTAAAATTTGCTATAAAAATTAAGACATTCAGTATAATAAAATAAATAGTGCCTGTTTGGGAGGGTACCAGTTGAAATTGACACCCCTCGAAAACCATTGTCAACCTCCGCTTCGCGTCGGTTGACAATGGTTTTCTCGGGGTGTCAATTTCAACTGGTACCCTCCCAAACAGGCACTATTTATATAGTGTTCATTTTTCTGCTACCTTCGGATATTGCAAAATTTA
The DNA here is from genome assembly GCA_020458035.1 of Magallana ariakensis. Lineage (NCBI taxonomy): Eukaryota > Metazoa > Mollusca > Bivalvia > Ostreida > Ostreidae > Magallana > Magallana ariakensis. The sequence continues at coordinate 7,517,923 of CM035817.1, read as the reverse complement.
AAAAAAAAAAGACGTATGGTACATTTATTTTCATTAGGTACGTGAGTGTTTACTTCTAAGAAATCAGATCTTTTGGAATTTTTATAGTAATTTTCGACAATAGTTATGCATAGCTTTTAAAGATTCGGAAAAATACAACATGAGTAAATATATAAAGCAAATACAATCTTTTATAAATTGGGAAAGAGGTTTAGCGCTTTACCCATTATTTCGCCTACACCTGTGTTTGGACGGAAAGTACCTGTTACTAAAAATAGCTTCAGGTACCAAGCTGTCGCAATTTTTCGAAACATAGATACACTGTACTGATTTTATAATGGTGTCTGTAACAATTGATTTGTTATAAATTCGGGAAACTCTGTGTATAATAGTAGTTGAAATTCTGAACCGTGATAAGTTCAAGCAAAATGCAATGGATCTAAGTGTAAATAAAGTACATGTAAAGTGTTAATGAAGAGATCTATATATTTTGGGTGTGCTCATATTCAGACTGAATTAAACAAGACAATTAAAAAAAAAACAGAGAAGAATAGATACATGTAACTTAAACTCTCTATTCTTTTCATGTTTCAATTTAAGTAAAAAAAAATATTTACTACTTGGTGGATTCGATCCAGCGACCACAAAATCAAAAAAAAATCCGCGTTACCACTAGGCCACGCATCTAACATTAACAGAAGATGCATTTTCAATATGTATGGCTATATACATGATTGTATTAAATAAGACAGTAATTGAAATATTTGTCTAATTTTCAGTACGAAGACCACATTAAACCAAAACTAATTCAATGTAAACGTGTACTACAATACCTGTAGAACATAATTTTAATCGGATTTCTTTGGTTTAGAGTGGTTTAAATAGTCAAATATCCAATTTTTTATCGTATACTAACTACTTTCCTATATATCCCTAACAAAACCTGAATATTTTAATGATGTCGTGTAAAATAATTAAGACTCTTAGAGCATGGTGATTGTGTAATTTTCGTTTCTTTGAATATATTTAAACTAAATTTTGTATAATATTGAAAATGTCTGATGTTTGCAAAAGTGCTATATTTTAGGCCAAATCGTATATTAAGTGTGCTATACCTCTTTATTTACCTACATTAGATTTATTTAGTTAAGAATGCCAAAGAGTCCATAGGGAAATATAATCTCCATTTTATGGGACACGTGGGTCTATCAAGTGATGTATTTTTGTTCGTTTTTGTCCTTTGTCGTCTGCTATCAATGTTTTAACTTTTCAATGAAACTATTCCCTATAAATCTTGACTGAATGTATGTAGTGTTTGTTGAGAGGAGAAAACATATGACTGTGTGAATATTAATTAATTCTCTTACGATTTTTTTATTCTCTTTAACTAGGCAGCTAGCTATCAAAATGAAATTTTGGTTATGGTGTGCAAGTATGGCCTTACTTAGGTAATGGAATTCATAATCTCTTCGACAGTGATAGTGTTGTTATAATGGGACTAGTACTTTAATGATTAGATAGTAAATATAAAACAATTCTTCAACAAATTATCTTTATATGAAATGCATTTAAAGTGCAACATAAATGCATACTTAGATTAAGCATTTACCAACAATGCCTATACAAAAACTATTATTATTAAATTATTCATAATTTGGTCTTATAAATTTGTTGAACCCTCGCGGGTAGTAAACAATTAAATATAACTAAAGCACTGTAATTGATTTCTGGGAAAAAAATTATCCTTTTCCTCCATACACATAACCAATTTATGAAATTATTTAATTGGTTCTTGACTTTAAAAATTTGTTTATCACCTGTATTTATTTTAACAGTCTTTTTGTCGGTCTATTCACCTGTATGTTTGCTTTCTAAGAAAAAATAAATGTTTGTACTGTCAAGTGTTTGCTTTTTGGAAAGTCATTATCTGCAGTTAAGTTATTAAACTCTTCATAACTCCTTTTTATATTTTATGTCACCAGTGCTAAAGTTCCTGATCTATTTATTTCTGATTTTTTTTGGGAGTGACGACATCCTTCGCCGTTTGTTTATAGACAATCATCTCTTTATCCCTCTGTTTTCTCTTTCCTTTTTTTTTTCAAAATTAATTTGCAAGTATCGAACACTCGGCCTGTTTGTCAAGTATTCATTGATGAATTGTTAGTGTATAATGGTTATTTAAGTAGGTTTTGGGGTCAGAACCAATTTGCATGTGATGATACATCTTTAAATTAGCATTGCCTTTCAAAAGGAATAAATCTGCATAAAAATCTTAACCCTCAAAGGCAATAACGTTAACTGTGTAATCTGCAATATGTCACCCTAGCAACTGCTAAGTTAACTCGCGAAGAGACAGAGTGACAGATGTATCGAGATACTGGGCACTACACTATAAGTTATTAACAGTGTCCCGGTATTATTGGGAACCTTAGTAGATTGTAGAGGTCCATCAGGCGTATGGTTGTTTACAATTAGTATCAATTACACCTTATAATTAAACACCCCAATCGGAAAAGATCACTCATAAAAGAACATTAAAAATTCAATAGCAAAACCTTCTTTCTTCCAGTGTACCACAGACTGGAAGGCAATGTATTATGTTGATGCTGAGTTGATTTACAACTTATCATGCAGTGCACTTTTAGACCAGGGATATTCATGTTCTTTGATCTGATGACAAACACGCACGAGTGTCAATCAAATACGGACCCTATGTCCCTGTCTGTCAAATATTTGTCATGTTACTTCATACTAAAGGCAATTACAATATTATATAATATTTTTTATGAATGTCTTAACTAACACATTAATTTATCCACCAACTTATTTTTTGCTGTCATTTGAAGTCTTATTCCATTTTATGAACAGTATTTAGTTATCTGATTTTTAGTTTGATGCTTTGTCACCATGGAGTATGGTAACGTCTAAACATTACGTCACGACAAAGCATGCGCAGTTTGTAAATATACCTTATCCTTATTTCACACTTGGTATCTTGTGCCTCCCCCTTGCATTTTAAAATGACTTTATACGACTTAATATCTTATTTGCTTAAAATTGCTCGAGAATTAGAAGTCAGTTCTCCGATGTTTCTATTTTTATTTACCGTGTAACTCTTCGTTCACAGAAGGGGAACTCCCGAACGTAAGATGGCGTTACTAATTCATCGATGAAATATTTACTAATAATCTGGTTTATTACTGGCTGTTTGATGTCCAAATCACAGTTTCTACGACCCCAAAAATACATAATATTAATCATGCGCGGATCCAGAAAATTTTTCCAGGGGGTGTCCGTGTGTTTGCCAGGGGGGTCCGAGGCATATTTTCGATAATTTTACTATGTAAATTTAATAAATTTTCATTTTCCAGGGGGGGGGGGGTCGGGACCCCCCCCCCGACCCCCCCGACCCCCCCCCCCTCTAGATCCGCGCATGTTAATTATGTGCATCATCGCGCAGTTTCACAGTTTGCATCGGTATTATATCATTTTTATAACTTCTCGCTGCTCTATGACGTCTGGCGACGTCATCTTTTTAAGTCAATTTTAACGATGACTATCTGTCTTTAATAAATAATGTCTACATATGTTCAAAGAAACATTATATCCCGTCATAATTTGGTACATAGAATATCACCACAATACTCAACTGCAATTTGAGGTTTACACATGAAATATTAATTGGTTTTATATCCAATTTGTAGAAATATGACTCTCATTTTAGCAGTTTTAGATTTCAAATAATTCTTAGATATAAAGAAATATATATATTTATTTTCCGTTCAAATTATTCGTTTGAGTTGTCTTATTTAACATGAGTTTCAAAACCAATAGAGTAAAGCAATTCAATATCATGGACATGTATAATCTCACTGAAATAATCTTTAACTATATGAAAAATATAATTAGGAAATTCATTTGATCAATAATCATGAATAACCTATAACAAGTGAATATTTAAAATTACAAACAAACATTGATAATTGTAGTAAAAACGAGAAGTGATGCGGGAAATTTATTTAGGGGACCACAAAACTTTAGGGGAACCTTCTAGTTTAAACAATATTTATTCAGTAATTTGCATCATACATATTATAATTACATTTCATAAAGATTGAGAAACAAGCCAAAAGGCTTATGTTAATCTCGCTCTCGTCAGTTGACAAATGAGAGGTGAACAAAATTTTCAAATACAATAACATTGCACATGAATATTAATTGGGAAAATGTAAGGAAAAGAAGAAAATGAGATTGAATGGTGAAAAAAGAATAGCTGGAATTGAGTATTGAGACAACTGTAACAATCCAATAGATAATGTCTATACTAATCGACAAAAGTTACTTATACATGTATTAATATTGAAACATAATGTTGTTAAATAACTATAAATAAGCATTTTATATCTGTGAACATACAAGTACATACAAATATGCTCTTTAATGTGATACAATAGTTATAGTAAGACAACAGGTGAACTCAGAACCTTTTACTTTCAACAAGAAATTTCTGGACATGGTAAAAAATATTGTTGTTTTCACTTTCGGATAAATTAGCATTTCCATATAACAATAATTCAACATTAAGAAAATACGGAAGTGTCAGGATTGTATTGATCCTAAGTCTTGAATATGTATTACAATGTAATAAAAAATGGTCAGTACTTTCAACTTCGCCGCAAATACAAAGAGGCGAGTTGATTAATTTTCTTTGAAACAAATGAAGATTAAGACCACTGCATTCTAGTCTTAATTTGGAGTGAAGAGTTTGGCCTATTCTGGTACCGAAATAAAAATAATTTGGGATTTTGATCCTACTGGTATATAAGTATGTCTTAAAGAAATGTAATGAAGGATTTGATTGCACATTTTTAGGTAAAGCATTCCATTGTCTTATTGTAGCTGGAAAAAATGAATTAAAATAAAGCTTAGTTCTTGTATTGATTTCCCGCAGTGGGTGCGTTGTTCTTGTGTTGTAGTTATGTCCTTGAGTTTTTTGTGATTGGATAATGGTAGATAAGTAATTAGGAGCCATATTGTGAAATATTTTATGAAGCTGAATAAGACGATGATTTTCTCTACGTTTCGATAATGGTTCCCATCCCGTTTCTTTATATAGCAGATGTCTGGATGGCAGTCTATTCCCTCCCGTAACTATTCTGGCTGCTTCCAATTGTATACTTTCTATCTTATTGACCAAGTATTCTGGTATGTTGTCCCATATACTGTCTGCGTATTCTAAGACTGGTCTTACAAATGAAAAATACAATTTTTGCAAAGATTTCCTATCAAGAATATACTTGAGTCTCCGCAGCATACCAAGGCGCGAATAGGCTTTTTTAACTGTTTCATCTAAATGTAAATTCCAAGACAAATTACTACTAAGAATAATTCCTAGGTGTTTATGGGTTTCTACTTCTTTAAGGTGAACATTATTAAATATTAGTGAGGGGTGAAAGGGTTTCTTGACTTTATTGGATATGGTTAGACATTCAGTTTTGGTTGGGTTAAAAGACACAAGCCACTGTTTTGACCATTTATGTATTTTTTCAAGGTCTGTATTCAATAAACATGCTGAAGTGTCAGCATTATCAACAACAATGTAAAGTGACGTATCATCAGCAAACAATTTGACCATACATTTAATATTGGTGACCAAGTCATTTATATATATAAGAAAAAGTAAAGGACCAAGTATGCTACCTTGGGGTACCCCAGCCTTAATATGGCTAATCTCAGATTTGCTGCCATTGATTACGACGTACTGTTTTCTGTCATGTAGGTAATTTCTAAACCATTCGAGTAATTCTCCTCGAACTCCAACTTTTTCAAGCTTGTACAGTAGACCACTGTGCCATACTTTGTCAAAAGCCTTACTTATATCGAAAAATACTACTCTAACTTCTTTACCCTGATCGACCGCTTTGTAAAAATCACTTGTCATACTTAATAACTGATTGATCGAAGAATCATTTGGTCTAAAGCCAGATTGGTGCGGTGTAAGAATATCGTTGGCGAGGATAAAGTTGTATAAGTATTTAAAAATACACTTTTCCATACATTTACCAAGAACACTTAATAATGATATCGGCCTATAATTGCTAACGATATTGCTAACGCCTTTTTTGAATACAGGAATAACGTTTGCAATTTTCCATTGGGCAGGGACGGTAGACTTATGAAGCGATAAATTGAAAAACTTGCTTAGTGGTTCGGCAATAGCTTGCGAAGCTTGTTTTAGTAATGTTGGGTTAATACAATCCGGCCCGGTAGCCTTGCTAGTGTCTAGTGTTTCTAAAACATCTTTAACATCTTGTGTAGAGATCACTATTTTCGAAATGGTACACGTGTCGTTAAAACTATCGTTGTTTGGCAACTCAGTACTTTCGTCGTTAACTACTGATTGTGAACAGAAATAATTGTTAAATAAATCTGCTTTAATTTTATTGTCACTTATTGATAGGCTGTGTTCCTCACTTTTAATTGGAGGATACGTACTTGAATTTTTAGAACCGATGATTTTTCTTAATATCGTCCAAAATTGTTTAGAGCTTAAGTTACCTGTTTTTAATATATTCGAAACCTTATCATAATATGTTTGTTTTGCATTTCTTATTTTATTTACACATTCATTTCTTGTTTTTCTATATTTTGCCCAGTCATAGGGAGAATTTGTTGTTTTAGCAATAAGATGAAGACGTTTTCTAGCTCTAATAAATTTCCTTATATTATTATGCATCCATGGCGGATCATTGGGGCGTGAGGTAATAATTTTGTTTGGAATTGTTTTGGTGGCTGAGTTAATAATGCAGTTTGTAATTTTGTCGCAAGTTTGGTCAATGTCTTTACTATGCAGACTATCCCAGTCTTGATTCTTTAAAAGAAATTGATAATCTCGGAAATCAGTGTTTGAAAAGGACCAAATTTTTCTCTTATATGTTCTTGATTGGGATTTCGGTAGTTTTAGTACACAAAAGATTGGACAATGGTATCTTATATTGCTCGGAAGAATATTATCTCCAACACCTGAGATTTCAATAATATCTTTATCATTAACAACTAGTAGGTCCAGTAGAGTTGCGGAATTTTCAGTGAAATGCGTGCATTCGGATATAAGTTGAGACATACCCTGATCACTTATGATATCAGATATTTTTGAATCGCGTGTATTGTTTAAATTACAGTTAAAGTCCCCAGTGATGATTATATTATTGATATTTGTGTCTTTGGCTTTTTCCATCGAGTAAGCTATATACTCCCATTTACTAGCTTCTGAGTTGGGTGGTCGATAAAAAGTCCCTATAAGAAATTTCATTTTGTATATAAAACACTCTAGCCAAATGCATTCTATTTGTTGAACTTCTAAATCTTGTCTGCGTTTGCATGAAATATGATTTTTTGCATAAATAATTACGCCACCGTATCTATTTTCCTCCCTGTCACGTCTGAATGGTTCTTGAAAGCCTTGGAGTAATGTCTTGGATTAAAATGTTTTTATCTAACCAGGTTTCGTTTAAAGTTATAATATCGAATCCGCCAAGTTCGGCTTGGATAATATCGAGCTTATTGTTTATGCTTTGGACATTAAGGTGAGCAATTGATATTGAGTTTTCTAATATTAAATCAAGTGAAGTAGGAATGCTATCTACAGAATCATCTGAAGTTATAGAGTGCTCGAATGGGCCAGGGTTTACCTCGATATCACCACACAGCAATAGAGTAATTAAAAACCATAGCAAATACATGTACAAGGAAATTAATGTACATATGAATACAGTGGGATACGTAGATATTGAATGTTTTAGATACGTAATATCTTTCCTACGCTGGGTAAAATTTGTGCAGTTAATCTTATTTACGGCACTTCTATTGAACCTAGACAAAAAGTTATTAAAAATGACAAATACAATAATGGATAAAGCCTTTGTTCCATATGTTACAAGTAAATTCACCATCAATATTGTCAATAGATCAAGAGAACAATGTTTTATGGTTTGTGACATATCGTAGTATAGACCTGTCCTGACCCTGTGCACGGTATTACTTACTGGCATTATGTAATTGGTCTATGGAAAAAAATATACGATAGGGCAAATACAACATGGATCAGGTACAGAGGTACACATAATATATAAAAGTCAAATAAGTAAAACACCCCCTCTCTTAGAAGGGACTCAATTCCAGCAAGAAAAACAAATACAACGTTAACTAACTTGATTAAAGAGAGTAACGTATATACAATTCTAATAATCATTGGAAAAATGTTTGAAACTTTTTTAGTGAAAGGAAATGTGAATGATTCTATACTCATTATTACCATGTTAAATCTGGGAACATTTATCACTGTGTAAATACCGGTAGATTGTAAGAGGGTCTATAGATGTGTAACATGAAGCGAAAAAATAAAATAAAAACCATCAACATGGATCAGTGTAGTAACAATAGTTTAAAAAAAAATATTCACATATATGAAGTAGACAAAGATATAAGACAATAATTTTGATTTAATTGATAAATGAATTGGATTTACTAATGAATTTCATGACCATGTATAAATCTTGAACCAACGAGGTTTGGTTTTAAATAGGTCGGGATCGGACGTTGACTAATCATAGTCAAGTGTGAGTTTGACCAAGTATGTTCTTATACATGTTGTAAACAAGAAATAAGTAAACATAGCCAAGCGTGCGTTTGATGTAGATTGTTTATACACGTGGAATGATACACGTGTTGTAATCAGAAAAAACAAATGTTAACCCGATTCAGGTCTCCATGTCGGCCGAGTAACCAAATGTTTCAAGTTGGACACCTAGGTGAGTGAGGACTTTAACCATGTCCGCTGGACAGAGGATTTTATGTTTTTTGTCTCCGTGGTCAATCACAAAGATTTTACCGTCCCATACAAAAGACGACTTCGCTCTACCAGCTTTCACTAATTTCCTTGCCTCGTAGGCAAGTTTGTTTCGAGTCTTCGTCAAGTCCTGGTTTACTGCTATGTTTTCCATTCCAGCGATTTTCCTAAGTTGTTTACTTGATTTCAGCAAACGATGTCGTAGCTCGTAATTGGTGATCCTGGCAATTATTTGTCTCGGCCTGTTATTGTTTTTGGGACCCACCCTGTGTGAGACAGTAATTTCTTCTCTTTTAATAGGGATGTCAAGCTTGCTGGCGATGTCCAATATGACGTCGTCCGTGTCGGTCCTATCCTCTGTAACCCCGGCAACGCGAATACAGTTGCGACGGCTATACATTTCGAGTTCGTCTATTTCTCGTCGAAGTTCCAAGTTTTCCTTCTGTAAAGTACATATCTGATCCTTCAGGGGGGTAATGAGTGTTTGGACGTCGTTAACAACGATGCCCCTGACGGCCTCGGCGATACGTTGGATATCTAAGTCCGAAATAAAGGCCTGCTGAGGCCCAGTGCCAGGCCCAGTGCATGCCCCCGGAGATACCATAGGGTAAGACCCAGGAAGTGCCACAGGTGGATACGGAACTTAGAAATGTGTTGGACTAGGTGCCAAATGTCTAGTGGGTGTTAAAGAGGCATTAGAATGACCGACGGGGTTCATGACGGAGTTCTGTGTGGCCATTTTTTTCGAGAGTTGTACAGAGGTGAGAGGAGGGAGAAAGTTCTGTATTTGTAGATCCTTGGGAACGTTTACGTTTAGAGAGTTCAGTAGTTTTTAACATAAGCACAGTCACGGATCACGGATCAATACAGTATGCAATACAATACACTATGTAAAATGTTACTGATATGACAATGGCCGGTGTGAGGACAGCTCACTGAGTGACCAGTACACCCTTGGACATTACAAATCAAAGTTTTCACGTAAAATTATAAGTTCATCTCTAGCAAAAAACCTTACCCTCTATTTGTTGAGTACTGATATCACGAAACCTTTCACATTTGTCTTTGTAAATATCACATTTTACTTCAAGTTATCGGGACAGAAAATTTTCCTGCACCTCTCCAGTGACGCATGCGCAAACTCATATCATTCTGATCAACCTTCTGATCAATGCATATTACAGAAGCATGTAAATGTATTTTTAAAAAAGAATAAATTCGCAACGGTTTATTTCTTGCAAATGAAATATGGCGATAACGAACAGTGTTCTAAATCAAAAGTCCAAAGGAAAAATACAAAAATCAGGAGCAGAGCAAACACGGACCTCTACCAAAATTATAGGCAGGATAGATCAGTTGCCATGGAGGAGTGAGCATCCTCTGCTGACCGGTCACACCCGCCGTGTGCTCTTTATCGTTATCGGAAAAATCGTAGACAATTAATACTGAAAAAAATTAAATCAAACTTCGATTTAAATAATTTGCTTTAGGTATTCGTTTTTGTATTCAAATAAACGCCGTATTTAAGTATGACAAAATGAAAGCGAAAATTCCTTTTTAAACTTTTTGCCTCTCTAGTAAAATAAACATGCGCAAAATTAGGGGGATAGGGGGATTCTAAAGAAATTATAAAAAAGAAATCGCTGTTTTTGCCAATAACACTGTACCGGATAATTATGCCAGTGCCAAGGTGGCATTTTTGCACCCATCTAAGCTGCATATATCGAAAAATTCAAATGCGCCATATGATAGACCATTGCTTAAAGTGTTTACAACTATCTTTGTTATCATTGTATCTCACCTGTCAGGTGAGATATTTACCTTTCAAAAATCAAATCCTTAAGGAAAATGATTTTTCCCACAGGAAAAACAATTTTTCTATAGGAAATTTGAAATTTCCCATCGGAATTCAAGAACTTCTTATAGGAATTTCAATTCCGATAGGATTTTATAAAATCCGATAGGAAAACTTAATTTTCTATAGGAAAACAACCTATCTGATTCAAATTCCTATAGGAAATACCAATTTCACTATCCCACACGAGTATATAATGAATTATTATTTTTCTCGCATTATTTTACATTAAAAACTGGTTTCTGACAACTTTCTGTTATGACGTTCAAAAGATCGATTTCGGTTTATCCCTCCGCGTGCTTCAAATAGTGCAAGTCAAAATGAGAGCACACAACATTTTTTTTCAATAAAATTATGATAAATTTTAATTAATTAAGCTAAACAATTACTTAATGGATAATCTCAATCCACCATTTCGCATTTCTCTACAGCAGACAACGTTTGTTTATGTTTTAAAGAGGCGTACGTGTAGTAATACACAGTATAAGACTAATAGAATCATTCATTATTACGAGTGTGGGATAGTGAAATTCCACCGAGGGGACAAGATTCACGGTCTAGGACGAGGCTCTGCCGAGTCCTAGACCGTGAATCTTGACCCCGAGGTGGAATTTCACTATCCCACACGAGTATATAATGAATGATTATTTTTCTCGCATTATTTTACATTTAAAAACGATGTCTGACAACTTTTTGTTATGACGTTAGAAAATTTACGTTCGGTTTACTTCGCGTGCTTCAAATAGTGCAAGTCAAAATAAGAGCATACGACATTTTTGTACAATAAAAATACAATAAATTGTTATTAATTAAGCAAATCAATTACGTAATGGATAATCTCAATCAATAATTTTGCATTTTCCACCAGCAGACAACGTTTGTTTACGTTTTAAAGTGGCGTAGTGATACACAGTGTAAGACAGAAAAATCTCACACTGCTGTCTCACACTGGACAAACCGATCTCACATCGGTGATAATGCGAGAAAGAACAATCTCACACTGCTGTCTCACACTGGACAAACCTATCTCACATCGGTGGTAATGCGAGAAATGGTCTATCATTTGGTGTATATGGATTTTTACGAAACTGCGTCTTAAGCAGTTTTAAAAAATGCCACCTGGCAAAAACAGCGACAAATTGTAAAATCACGATTTTCTTCTCGTAAGTTATTTGAAGCTTGTGGGTAAATTGGAAAACGACTTCAGGATGACGATTAGTACAGAAATACTGTGTATACATATAATCCGACTGGTTTTGTATTCATTAGCTTCTTTTAATGAGGAAAAACAACCTGGCATATCTGCTGAATGAACAATGTCTTTGCTTATGACCTTCATCAGTCTACTGATGAGCAACATGAATAAGGGGATTGCATTTTGTGACAAAAACATGGAGATATCGTTTGTGTAAAAACAAAAATAAACTTGAATTTACATTATACCAGGATGCATGCATTATAATATCACAAACTGCATGATATATTGTAGTTCTTATTCAATGAAATTCCTTTTTTTAAAGAAAGATTCCCTGCATACGCCAATATAAAAAAAAACCCTCCTCTTTGGGCTCCATTACTACTTTGGGTTCATTGTTTGAACACTTTTATATCCAGAATCAGTTACTAGTATACTAGTATTAAAATTGACATTTCTGCATTTCCTAACGACATCTACCCTTTTTATAACTTGCTTTTGTTTCCTTCAAATCACCCCCCCCCCCTCCATTTTGACAACTGAAAAGATTACGAACAGTCAGATACATGTAGCTTGATGATTTGATATAATAAGTCAGTTGTCATTATGTAACCTGAGCGTAAATACTAAACTTTTGCGGTGTGACCTTCGAAAGTTTCGCATTTTTTTTTTCTTTAAGATAAGAAACGTTCAAAAAATTTAAGTAAAAAATTCTACAAAGATAAACAGGTGAGCTCAATAATTTAAGGATCTAAAGGTACTTCCATGTGTTTGTGTAGTTAAATTAGCGGCGTCGGATGTTCAAATGTTAGCCTTAATTGTTTGATGTTAAGTATAATTCATCAAAAATCGCAAATGATGAAGTGCACTACCAATTAAAACTAAATATAATTTGAAAAGTTTTATTTTTGTTCTTGATATCTTCAAATTGACTTTATATAAAGCATGTTATTGATATGTTGAAATGACATTAACGTTGTTCGAACTGTTTTTTAGCTCACCTGAGCTGAAAGCTCAAGTGAGCTTTTCTGATCACATTTTGTCTGTCGTCCGTCTGTCCGTCTGTCTGTCCGTCTGTCCGTAAACTTTTCACATTTTCGACATCTTCTCAAGAACTACTGGGCCAATTTCAACCAAACTTGGCACAAAGCACCCTTAGGCAAAGCAGATTCAAAGTTGTGAAAATTAAGGACCACGCCCTTTCTCAAGGGGAGTTAATAAGGAATTATTGAAAATTTTTGAGAAATTTTCAAAAATCTTCTTCTCAAGAACCATTTGGTCAGGAAAGCTGAAACTTATGTGGAAGCATCCTCAGGTAGTGTAGATTCAAAATTGTGAAAATCATGACCCCCGGGGGTAGGGTGGGGCCACAATGGGGGGTCAAATTTTTACATAGGAATATATAGAGTAAATCTTTAAAAATCTTCTTCTCAGAAACTAATTAGTATGGAAAGCTAAAACTTGTGTGGAAGCATCCTCAGGTAGTGTAGATTCAAAGTTGTAAATATCGCGATCCCCAGGGGTAGGGTGAGGCCACAATTGGGGGTCGAATTTTTAAATAGGAATATATAGAGTAAATCTTTAAAAATCTTCTTCTCAAGAACCATTTGACCAGGAAAGCTGAAACTTTTGTGGAATCGTCCTTAGGTAGTGTAAATTCAAAGTTGTGAAAATCATGACCCCCGGGGGTAGGATGGGCCACAATGGGGGGGATTTTTACATAGGTATATAGAGAGTAAATCTTTAAGAATCTTCTTCTCAGAAACTAATAAGTATGGAAAGCTGAAACTTGTGTGGAAGCATCCTCTGGTAGCGTAGATTCAAAGTTGTGAAAATCATGACCCCCAGAGGTAGGGTGGGGCCACAATTGGGGGTTGAATTTCTACATAGGAATATATAGAGTAAATCTTTAAAAATCTTCTTCTCAGAAACTAATCAGCCAGATGATTCTTTAAAATTGTTTAGACTTTGGCCCCTTGATGATTCTTGGGCCTCACAAGGGGTTCAGAGTTTGATGTAGATTTATATCCCATACATAAACAATTGTTTAGGATCTTTTTGAGAACTGCAATACTCAACATGTGTTATGACTATAAAATCATCCTGTTAGAAAAGGGACTAATGATAATAAAAATAAGAATATCCAGGGGGAAAAATGGATTTTCATTTATACAGGATCTACATGTATTATACTACATTGTCCAGATAGTTGATATTATGACTCCATTAAGCTGATTTCATCATACCTATTGTTCCTCAGGTGAGCGATGTGGCCCATGGGCCTCTTGTTAGAATAAGTTACAAACATTTTTCTTTCATTCCCTTCGAGTCTCATCAGTGCAATTGAAATTTGAATTAATCTCAAAATATACATTGCTTATAACAGCGTTGTCTTGGCTTACACGGGAAAACATTTCGTCCATTCTAACAACACGGTTTATCTAAATATTTATAGTACAGAAATACTGTGTATACATATAATCCGACTGGTTTTGTATTCATTAGCTTCTTTTAATGAGGAAAAACAACCTGGCATATCTGCTGAATGAGCAATGTCTTTGCTTATGACCTTCATCAGTCTACTGATGAGCAACATGAATAAGGGGATTGCATTTTGTGACAAAAACATGGAGATATCGTTTGTATAAAAACCACAATAAACTTGAATTTACATTATACCAGGATGCATGCATTATAATATTACAAACTGCATGATATATTGTAGTTCTTATTCAATGAAATACATTTTTTAAAGAAAGATTCCCTGCATACGCCAATATAAAAAAAAAACCCTCCTCTTTGGGCTCCATTACTACTTTGGGTTCATTGTTTGAACACTTTTATATCCAGAATCAGTTACTAGTATACTAGTATTAAAATTGACATTTCTGCATTTCCTAACGACATCTACCCTTTTTATAACTTGCTTTTGTTTCCTTCAAATTACCCCCCCCCCTCCATTTTGACAACTGAAAAGATTACGAACAGTCAGATACATGTAGCTTGATGATTTTATATAATAAGTCAGTTGTCATTATGTAACCTGAGCGTAAATACTAAACTTTTGCGGTGTGACCTTCGAAAGTTTCGCATTTTGTTTTCTTTAAGATAAGAAACGTTCAAAAAATTTAAGTAAAAAATTCTACAAAGATAAACAGGTGAGCTCAATAATTTAAGGATCTAAAGGTACTTCCATGTGTTTGTGTAGTTAAATTAGCGGCGTCGGATGTTCAAATGTTAGCCTTAATTGTTTGATGTTAAGTATAATTCATCAAAAATCGCAAATGATGAAGTGCACTACCAATTAAAACTAAATATAATTTGAAAAGTTTTATTTTTGTTCTTGATATCTTCAAATTGACTTTATATAAAGCATGTTATTGATATGTTGAAATGACATTAACGTTGTTCGAACTGTTTTTTAGAATAAGTTACAAACATTTTTCTTTCATTCCCTTCGAGTCTCATCAGTGCAATTGAAATTTGAATTAATCTCAAAATATACATTGCTTATAACAGCGTTGTCTTGGCTTACACGGGAAAACATTTCGTCCATTCTAACAACACGGTTTATCTAAATATTTATATCCACACTATGTGTAGCCATTTTCCTGAGTTTCGTTGCATTCAAAAAGGTTACTTTTTGACTTCGAGCTTACCTGTAAAACATCCAAAGAATGAATCCATTTGCCGTTATAGAAATAAGTCCCACTATAATTACAAATACTCCTAAAATCAAATGTAATACATGGGACAGACCCGAGTATTTTATCCAATGGCGAGATATTAGTTTGTGCAATTCGTAAGACGTGAAATTCCCACCTAAACGAGGGATATTTTCCATCATCTACAATATTTCATTTAATAAATTGTTCACCTTTGGCTCTTGATAACCGAACACATGGTTTCGAGTGAGCTTTGATAGTGGCGTTCGAAATGAACTGAGAACAAAACTTAAGGATCGATACTGAAGGGTGAGAAATCAATACACGAAATAGCGTTGGTCCAGCTAATGTCAAGTACAGTACAAACTCAATGGACTATTTGGAGTAACCCACGACCAATAATTTCTAATTGAAACTAGTATGCTAATGAACAATTATATAGACATTGTTCGAAAAGGAACCCATTGCAACTTCCGTTACGAAATAGAATAAAGTATACGTTGTATAAAGCATGAAGGGTATATTGAGCCTCGATTAGTTGTTCCGTAACTGTATACATGTATATATTTAATATAAGGAAAATGATACACTCTTTGAACATAAGTATACCTTTTACACATGTTAAATCAAAGATTGTAAAAGAACCTGCATTGCTGTGATCTACATGTATATAAATATATTTTCCTTTTTCTAGTCACATAATATACATTTTTATTATAAAATATATGAAAAATACATTTCTAAGCGATTTTGTTAATTTTATTTACTCCAGAAGCCGCTTGAGAATTGTTTCAAGATCTTTACAAAACTTGCTACTGCGCCGCCTTATACGTCATTTTATTACGAGTTAACACTATATAAATAGTGCCTCCCAAACAGGCACTATTTATTTTATTATACTAAATGTCTTAATTTTAGAGAAAATTTTACTGCGTTTATGTAGAAATAACGTGAATTTTCGGCGAACCGTACGCGCATAATTTACGCGCATGTAATAATTCGTTTTATCGGCCCGTTGCCAAGCGTGTTGCTAACGCTGAGGAAAATTAAGAGAACGGATTGTCAACTGCGTCTAAACCAATCAGATTTCAGTATTTAACATGAAAGTATAACAATACAACATGTCAGAAAACGCGCTATAAAATCTTTAAAAGTTTTGTTATAGTCAAATCATTATCTTGGTAAATAATAGAATTATTAACAAATTTTAAAATGTATTTTTAGTTAATTTTTTTTTTCATTCAAAAAGTACTTTTCCTCTTAATTTTCATTTCATCATGTTGATATCAACTTTTCGTTTTAGGCATTAATTGCGCCGCTTGTCGAATTTATGGTTTAGCATGCCTTAATTTTACTTATTTAATCTCAAACAATATTTGATTTCAAAACATAATTTTAATGCAAATTACTTGAACCCTTTGTGGCACAAGTTTCATCTTCCTGTGTCTTTGATTAACTGAATAACCCATATGCCTACGCTAATTTGGGACAACCCTCGTATATACAATGTACGTGTATATTCTTATCGTATGTTCTTTCTTATTTTTTTCATTCCCACCTTTTCAAACGATCATGTTTCAAAAACCCACGGCTGTTGAAATGGTATACATTGTTTATTCTAGAGTGAAAATAACGAAACTTATTCGGCTTCGCACAAAACAAGATTACTCATCACGAAATTGAGTCGATGACCTCACGTGCAACTCCTGACGACAAGCGTGCTTTAATTACTAGTACTTCGCAGTGGTTGTCTATGAATGGGGATGGCGGTCACCCGCTTAAACATACGGGTTTCTCCTGACACTCTAGCCTCCCCAAACGTCAATAAGCCCAGACCCTTCGCACTAACATCCGTTAGATATGTGTAACTTGTAACTCTTGTTTGTCAACCATAGTTCTGTTCAGTTCAGTATTTCACAGGTTGTAGCCAGGATAAAAACCAACAATCCCCATGTTTCCTATCGTTGTCGACGTCGACAAAACCAAGCACTATTTATCTATGTTCATGTTCATGTCGTTCCGTCATGCATCACATTGTTCTCACAGCAGCACAAGCTGTTGGTGTAATAGCTTAATTTACGTTTGTTCGTGCGTTTTTTTATATTTGTGTAAGGCAAAAAAACCCAAACACCAACATTTACTAACTAGTTCCTTTTCTTGATTCTTAACAGAACAAATCAGATTTGACATTTACTATGCCTGGAATAAACAATATAGATGAGCGTTCCATCTTTCTATTTCATTAGTTATCCTTTAATGTTTTGAGATGTGCATATACCACATACCAGAAAAAAGATATATTATCTTTTACTTACGATATCATTACTTTTCAGCCAATCGTAAACAAATCAATAAAAGAATTTAATAAGATGTTCTCTGGGGATTTGACAAGTGTCGATTTTTTTTATTTTACTTCAAAACAAGTCGTACTCAAATAATCCCTTGTAGAGAATCGAAATACAGCAGAGATGGAATTCAAAGTGTTGTATAGTTAACAATGTTCTCCTCACTGTTTTAAAAGATAACTACATCATAGACATGTTTTCTGTCTCTTAAAGTTGATCAATGGTCATTCGTGTTTATTTGAACTTGTAGATGATAGTAAAACTGATGATCGATCTGATTACTGCAATTGATTTCTGATAATTTTTCATCAGGGGGTTTTCATAGTAAACATTGTGTACTCATAGTGGTATACTTCCACTTAATAAAACAAATAGGTCATTGTCGAAAGTTGTTTTCATTTCACATGTATATGTTCATATTTATGTATAAATGTATCTTTGAAAATTTAAATCTCAACAGATAAATTGAGTATTTGCGCTCAAAAGTTTCAGATATTTTTCCATGTTTAATTATCGTAAACATCGTTTTTAAGTAACTACAAGTAGCCTAGAGCATTTCTAATAGGTGATACATGTACATTTTGAACATCGGCTGTCGGCTAACAATCGAGATACAGCGCTCACAATTCTGAGTTGTTCAAACTTAAGTTTCTGAATTGAGAGTATATCTTATTCAGGAATGAATTTAAAAGCTTCCAATTTATACGAGTTTAGATTGGGTAGGGTGTTTCATGCGTTAGAGAAGTTATAAATTGCTTTAAGAGCTTACAACCACCTTTGTTTTCATTGCATCACACGGCGATATCTGTCAGGTGAGATATTTACCTTTCAAAAATAAATTCCTACAGGAAAATAATTTTTCCCATTGAAATTTCCTATCGGATTACAAAAACTTCCTATAGGAATTTCAATTCCGATAGGATTTCATAAAATCCAATAGAAAATCTTAATTTCCTAAACGAAAACAACCTGTCTGAATTCCTACAGGAAATATCATTCTCCTATAGGATTTTTAGAAAATCACGAGAATTACATTTTCTTACGTGATATTAATTTTTAAAGGCAAATATCTCACATGTCAGGTAAAACACAATAAAATCAAAAGTGGTTATATACTCTAGACAATGGTTTATCATTTGGTATCTATGGATTTTTCCGAAACTGCATCTTAAGCGGGTGCAAAAAATGCCACCTTGGCACAGACATAATTATTCTATATTAACTGATTTAATTGATTATAGGTTTTGAAGTTATTGCATCAATTTCTTAGAAATTTATTTTCTGCTATTCAATGTATAAAGTCAATTTAGTTTCGAGAAGGCATTAAACTTGGCACAATTTAAATGTAACGTAAACTGGATTGATACGTAATTTACTTCTTTTTTTTAATAGAACCAGTTTAACAAGAGCTTGGATTTTGAGTAGTTGTGTCTAACAGCAATGTGACGTATGCCTGTCTATTTCATTGCTGGCCACTCAGCCATGGCTCTTTGAAATCAACAAGATTTGTCTGGCTTTTGAGCTAAGACAAACGCAATCGGTGTATATTTCGCTTAAAACCGCGTCATTTCAAACTTGTTTTGACGCAAGGAATAGATAGATATACGCCCTACTGTGTTTAAATGGTTCTAAACTTGACGAAAGTAACACCCTTTAAATATGACATGTACTTTCTCAGCCAATAAAAGATTGCATGCAACGACCATATTATGTTATTTAGTTTGCAAATGAATTCCGTGCTCAATTAAACAATTTCTTGTGTTTTAACGTTCTTTTTTTAGGTATGTTATGTAATAGTTATATCATATTAAGTAAAATTTACGCGATTAAGAAGGGGGCGGAAGGAGCGAAGCGACCGAGCCTCTTCTTAATCGCGTAAATTTTACTTAATATGATCTAACTTACTTAGAACATAACACACTTTTTCATTGGCTGATCAAAAGTTAGAACCATTTTAACAAGGCCTTGGACTTTCAGTAGGACGTGACTATCTATTTATTGCGTCAAAACAAGTTAAAATGACGCTGGTTTCAAGTGAAATATACACCGATTGCGTAGTCTTTACTTAAAAGCCAGACAAATCTTGTTGATTTCAATGAGCAATGGCCGAGTGGCCTACTATGAAATAGACAGGATTACGTCACAATTCTGTTTGACACCAACTACCCAAAGTTCAAGCTCTTGTTAAAATGGTTCTATGTGCCAATAAAATATCATCTCTATTTTGTTTTCGGCTCTCTAAGCTGTCAATCGAAATGTGACGTCGCTGTGAACTTAGAAAAATTCTTAATGATTAAAAACATCACTTAATAGAATATATATATTTAGCGACTGCTGATGGATGATAAAGTGTGTAATGTTCTAATTTCTATTCAGCATCATATATGTATAAACAAAAACATGACACAATCTTTCCTGACATATACAAAACAAGGCTAGGTTCTGCATCTCGCTTAAATCTTGACAACTGTCTTTTTAAATTTTGAACAATTGTTTTGTCCCAGATATACCTTTGTTAGGCATTTTTACTACTAAAATATGGGGAATAAATTGAACACTTAGAGACAATTGTAACCATGCTCTTAAATCAATTATTTAAGGGCTGAGAATGGGGTTGGAAAACAAACCACCGTGCATTAGTTGTAGAGGTATGAAGAGATGCTGGTTCAAGTTGTCTGAATTTCTTGTCTTTACTGAATATATTCAGGTCAACCAAATGCACTGATTTTCACCGCTATCGACCTCTGAGACATGATATAACAGCAGATCATCTATTTGTAGTTATACTGGGTTAAGATAAAGAATTGATTATTAAGTAGAAAGCAGCTTAATCAAACATCTGTGCAAGACACATCGATATTATAAGAGATGAAGAAGTTAAAAGACATATGTTTGTGACAAAAGAAAGATCTATGAAAAGAAAATTATTCGCCGGTCTTTGGCTAGTGTAAATGTCTCTAGTTTTATCCTGTTCCTTTGCAATGAATTCTTGTGTATACGATTATTAAACGTCTTCAATTCGCATTCATGCATTACATGTCCTTGGTTTTGACTGTATTGACTTGGTTTTGAATGTCTCAAAATGAAATAATTCTAATGGAGATCAGTTGTAGAAGGAATGTCTTTGTCAAATTAGGTGTGTGACATAGAAACCAAGAACAACCGGAAGTCAGTTGAAAACAACAAATCTTTGACTAGGGGCTTTGCTTTGAATATTTTAACCTGCAATGTAACAACCAGAAAGTGGGATAAATTGAACGAAAATGACGAAAAGAAAAAAATACTGTAGACCTGTATGTTCCAGACATGGATAATTCAAAACAAGTGGAATCTCTGTTTGGAATCAGTTGGTTTAATTTAGAGAAATATAAAACGTTTAGAGTCTTTAAAACTAGATAAATATGGAAGGGTCAATTATTATCGAGTGTTAAAAGCTTATATGGATGCATTTAGATGCATCATTGCTAAATGATAGCAGTTAAGGAAATTCTAGTGAACGGTATCAAAGTAAAACAAACTAAAGCACAGAAACGTGTCAAGAATCCGTCCTCTGTCAGCTAATAGTAGATAGATACGGTATAGCAATTTCATTCCATTAGTGAGATTCTTCATCCCTCCGCCAATGGCTTCATCAGTTCACTAGAGCCTTTGATATCATAGTGTTATATATCTACAGTAATAGGTCACTGTAAATAATGTTATAGTGTAAAATTCTTCAGAAATATGATAATTTATTTTTTTTTCGCAAATGTGTCAGATTAACACATGTCGCAAATGTCATATATAATGTTATCATATTATATGTTTTTTTTCGGGGAGCAACAATTGTAGCGCGCACACTGCCGCCTGGCGTCATAACGCAGCATTAAATTCATGCAACTTGTATTCGTCTTTATTGAAAGTGCTTTATGGTTTGCGTGTTTGAATTCACGTTTGTAACAGAGATAGAAGAAAGAATTTACACGAATAAGAAGAGAATGTTGCAACATAGAATTAAGCAAACAATGAAGGATCAAAGAGAATCAAAGTGAAATTGGATAAGCATGAATATGAAAACAATAAAGTGACATGAAAGTGTAAATGTAATGAAGAATAAAGAAGTAAGCATAATAAGAATAAAAGCAAGATACATAGAATTTTGGCGGTAATTCCCTTCCATAATTTTCCTGAGTTTCGTTGCATTCAAAAAGGTTACTTTTTGACTTCGAGCTTACCTGTAAAACATCCAAAGAATGAATCCATTTGCCGTTATAGAAATAAGTCCCACTATAATTACAAATACTCCTAAAATCAAATGTAATACATGGGACAGACCCGAGTATTTTATCCAATGGCGAGATATTAGTTTGTGCAATTCGTAAGACGTGAAATTCCCACCTAAACGAGGGATATTTTCCATCATCTACAATATTTCATTTAATAAATTGTTCACCTTTGGCTCTTGATAACCGAACACATGGTTTCGAGTGAGCTTTGATAGTGGCGTTCGAAATGAACTGAGAACAAAACTTAAGGATCGATACTGAAGGGTGAGAAATCAATACACGAAATAGCGTTGGTCCAGCTAATGTCAAGTACAGTACAAACTCAATGGACTATTTGGAGTAACCCACGACCAATAATTTGTAATTGAAACTAGTATGCTAATGAACAATTATATAGACATTGTTCGAAAAGGAACCCATTGCAACTTCCGTTACGAAATAGAATAAAGTATACGTTGTATAAAGCATGAAGGGTATATTGAGCGTCGATTAGTTGTTCCGTAACTGTATATATATTTAATATAAGGAAAATGATACACTCTTTGAACATAAGTATACCTTTTACACATGTTAAATCAAAGATTGTAAAAGAACCTGCATTGCTGTGATCTACATGTATATAAATATATTTTCCTTTTTCTAGTCATATAATATACATTTTTATTATAAAATATATGAAAAATACATTTCTAAGCGATTTTGTTAATTTTATTTACTCCATGAGCCGCTTGAGAATTGTTTCAAGATCTTCACAAAACTTGCTACTGCGCCGCCTTATACGTCATTTTATTACGAGTTAACACTATATAAATAGTGCCTCCCAAACAGGCACTATTTATTTTATTATACTAAATGTCTTAATTTTAGAGAAAATTTTACTGCGTTTATGTAGAAATAACGTGAATTTTCGGCGAACCGTACGCGCATAATTTACGCGCATGTAATAATTCGTTTAATCGGCCCGTTGCCAAGCGTGTTGCTAACGCTGAGGAAAATTAAGAGAACGGATTGTCAACTGCGTCTAAACCAATCAGATTTCAGTATTTAACATGAAAGTATAACAATACAACATGTCAGAAAACGCGCTATAAAATCTTTAAAAGTTTTGTTATAGTCAAATCATTATCTTGGTAAATAATAGAATTATTAACAAATTTTAAAATGTATTTTTAGTTAATTTTTTTTTTCATTCAAAAAGTACTTTTCCTCTTAATTTTCATTTCATCATGTTGATATCAACTTTTCGTTTTAGGCATTAATTGCGCCGCTTGTCGAATTTATGGTTTAGCATGCCTTAATTTTACTTATTTAATCTCAAACAATATTTGATTTCAAAACATAATTTTAATGCAAATTACTTGAACCCTTTGTGGCACAAGTTTCATCTTCCTGTGTCTTTGATTAACTGAATAACCCATATGCCTACGCTAATTTGGGACAACCCTCGTATATACAATGTACGTGTATATTCTTATCGTATGTTCTTTCTTATTTTTTTCATTCCCACCTTTTCAAACGATCATGTTTCAAAAACCCACGGCTGTTGAAATGGTATACATTGTTTATTCTAGAGTGAAAATAACGAAACTTATTCGGCTTCGCACAAAACAAGATTACTCATCACGAAATTGAGTCGATGACCTCACGTGCAACTCCTGACGACAAGCGTGCTTTAATTACTAGTACTTCGCAGTGGTTGTCTATGAATGGGGATGGCGGTCACCCGCTTAAACATACGGGTTTCTCCGGACACTCTAGCCTCCCCAAACGTCAATGACCCCAGACCCTTCGCACTAACATCCGTTAGATATGTGTAACTTGTAACTCTTGTTTGTCAACCATAGTTCTGTTCAGTTCAGTATTTCACAGGTTGTAGCCAGGATAAAAACCACACAATCCCCATGTTTCCTATCTGTTGTCGACGTCGACAAAACCAAGCACTATCTCTCTATGTTCATGGCGTTCCGTCATGCATCGCATTGTTCTCACAGCAGCACAAGCTGTTGGTGTAATAGCTTAATTTACGTTTGTTCGTGCGTTTGTTATATTTGTGTAAGGCAAAAAAAAAAAAAACAAACAAACACCAACATTTACTTACTAGTTCTTTTTCTTGATTGTTAACAGAACAAATCAGATTTGACAATATTTACTATGCCTGGAATAAACAATATAGATGAGCGTTCCATCTTTATATTTCATTTGTTATCCTTTAATATTTTGAGATGTGCACATACCACATACCTCTATTCATAAACGAGAAAAAAGATACATGTATATTATCTTTTATTTACGATTATTTTTCAGCCAATCGTAACAAGTCGTAACAAATCAAAACAAGTCGTAAACGAATAATCCCTTGTAGAGAATCGAAATACAGCAGAGATGGAATTCAAAGTGTTGTATAGTTAACAATGTTCTCCTCGCTATTTTAAAAGATAACTACATCATAGACATGTTTTCTGTCTCTTGCAGTTGATCAATGGTCATTCATGTTTATTTGAACTTGCAGATGATAGTAAAACTGATGATCAATCTGATTATTGCAATTGATTTCTGATAATTTTTCATCAGGGGGTTTTCATAGTACACATAGTGTACTCATAGTGGTATACTTCCACTTAATGAAACAAATAGTTCATTGTCGAAAGTTGTTTTCATTTCACATGTATATGTTCATATTTATGTATAAATGTATCATTGATAATTTAAATCTCAACAGATAAATTTAGTATTTGCGCTTAAAAGTTTCAGATATTTTTCCATGTTTAATGATCGTAAACATCGTTTTTAAGTAGCTACAAGTAGCCTAGAGCATTTCTAATGGGCGATACATGTACATTTTGAACATCGGCTGTCGGCTAACAATCGAGATACAGCGCTCACAATTCTGAGTTGTTCAAACTTAAAGGTATATGTGGCGTAGTTGGAGTAAAATTTTTGACATGAGTTTGAGTAAAAATATACATCATACTTCTTAAAATTAGACGTTTCACAAACTCTAGGCCCATAAAACATGTTCTGTCTTTAGTTATTTGTCTTTAAACTTTGCTACACGTCTGATGAATATTAATGTTATTCGCCATTTATAACGCCACTGCGCATAAGTGCGGGAAAACCTAGTATTGAAAACACGATGGAAGAAGAGTTTGTTTACAAATTAGAATTACGTTTTTCATGTCTTAAATTAAATAATTTTTATATCAGATAATACTCGAAGCATTATTATTCCGATATTCATTAATGTAGAACGATATAAATTGTTTATTAAGTGTAATAAAGACGAAGCACGATTTTAGCATCATCGACACGGTAAACGGAGTAAATATCCCTCTCCCTGAGGGATGCATGTACTGAGAGTGTTTATTTATTCTTTATTCAAAATTCCTCTAAACGAAAATCCACTTGTGGTTTAAAACTTATAAAATAAATACACGGGACAAATGGAGCACGAACCTGACTAGCAAAACCCCTACAACTTCATCATGGAAACTTAAGTTTAATTCGGCTTTAATTCCTGTTCTATCAATCTACATGGTCTCCGATGACAATCTTCCCTTTGTTCCTATCCTTGTCAGTCTGTCTCTTTTTTCTTTCATTGCTAAATCTGTCAAACTTAACGGTATACCTATCATTCTCGTCGTCGCCATTCTTGTTGATAGACCAAGATGGATGTCACGTGACCCATTTAAGGCGGGGTTATTTAAATCTTTTGTATTTTTTACCGTGCCGGTAAAAAATAAAAAATATTTTTTTGATTTCTTGTATCTTTGTTATGCGATTGAATTATAAAGCGTAATTTGTGTTAAAGTCCTATCTTTAAGTAAAGAAATGAAGCAAATAATCAGATCTTATTATTGTAATTCACTAAAAATACGCCACATATACCTTTAAGTTTCTGAATTGAGAGTATATCTTATTAAGGAATGAATTTAAAAGCTTCCAATTTATACGAGTTTAGATTGGGTAGGGTGTTTCATGCGTTATAGAAGTTATAAATTGCTTTAAGAGCTTACAACCACCTTTGTTATCATTGTATCCCACGGCGATATCTGTCAGGTGAGATATTTACCTTTTAAAAAATAAATTCCTACAGGAAAATAATTTCCTATCGGATTACAAAAACTTCCAATAGGAATTTCAATTCCGATAGGATTTCATAAAATCTAATAGGAAATCTTAATTTCCTAAACGAAAACATATATATATATTAAGCACAAACATTGCAATAAATCTCAAATTGTCATATGTCTGTCCATAGTGAAGGATATAGATATATTAAATAAAGCACAGGTAAACTACTAGTAATTTGCCGAGTGGTTAGAGGGTGGCCACTCACTGCATCAATCTTTTTATTTAAGAGTTGATACTTTCTGGCTCAAGGAATGGATATTTGCCATTTACCTACTGTGAAGATAATGTGACTCCTGACTTAGTATTTAAGTTTAGACAAGCGATTTTTAAAGCAGTAATTCTAAATCAAATTAATTCCTCTAAATTTCAACAAAGACATAAATGTCAATAATGCATCTTCTTCTTCGATAATTTTTTTTGTGTATAAAGAATTTTTTGAAAAACAAATAGCCTTCGCTCATATTCCATATCATAGATCCATATTTCAAAATCCCTGTCTACGCGATTCTTAGGACGAGTTCATATTTTTCTTTTCTAATTGAAGGGCTATTTCAACAGAAGTAGCCGTCAAATTACTTAGTGTTAAATATTAAATTATATGTTTTTAATTGGCTGAAATGTATATTCAGTATAAAGAATGTTAAAATAGGATTTCAAAAATGAATAAATCCTTTTAATTATCCATTTTATAATTTTGTTTTCATAATTTGATGCTAAAAGATCTTCTTTACTCCACATAAGAACTGAATTTTAAATAACGACTGAATTAAATTTAAAAGCTAGCGACATTGTACTTACACATCATAAACTGGTTTAGAACAACGTTTTTAACGTTTATTAATCCATTCTTAGTTTGTTTAAAAAATGAATTTAAAATTCATTGTTTATACTTTTATGTGGTGTTAAATTGATTTGAACAATCATTGCTTTATAACCCGCGAAGTTGGAAAGGGGAAGAAATATGAAATTTATATGTGCCCTATTGAATCTCTTTGTTTTTCTTTTCAATGGCCGCGGCAGGTGCAATAATCCCCTTCAAAGAATTGTTCCATAAATCTATACATTTGTATCTGATCTCTAATAAATTGGCAAACACAATTCATCAGGCCTCTGGGAGGAAATGAATCCTCCCAGTATGGATCAGCGCATGAGAAACGCCCTTTTTAATGCCATCTGACGTTATTATCTCCCTTGCTGAAAGAATGGATCGCCGTATCGGTTCATCGAAAACGAAATACCAATTAATATTTCATATATAAACTCAACTATACATCTAAATGTTTAAAAAAGAATTAAGAATATTTTTTTTCAAAGTGCGTCAAGTGTCATGATGTAAAAAAAATGTTGGTCTACACTTATAACGCACTTTGAAAAAATATTTCAAAGTGCGTTGATCTGGACCAAAATTTAACGCACTTTGAAAAAAATTTTCAAAGTGAGTTAATTTTGTCCAAAATTTAACGCACTTTGAAATTTTTTTTCAAAGTGCGTAATTTTGCAAAGTGCGTTGCCACAGCGGGTGCAAAAATGCCACCTTGGCACAGACATAATTATCCGGCACAGTGTTCTGTATTAACTGATTTAATTGATTATAGGTTTTGAAGTTATTGCATCAATTTCTTAGAAATTTATTTTCTGCTATTCAATGTATGAAGTCAATTTAGTTTCGAGAAGGCATTAAGCTTTACACAATTTAAATGTAACGTAAACTGGATTGATACGTAATTTACTTTTTTTTTTTAATAGAACCAGTTTAACAAAAGCTTGGAATTTGAGTAGTTGTGTCTAACAGTAATGTGACGCAGGCCTGTCTATATCATTGCTGGCCACTCAGCCATGGCTCTTTGAAATCAACACGATGATTTGTCTGGCTTTTTGAGCTAAGACAAACGCAATCGGTGTATATTTCGCTTAAAACCGTGTCATTTCAAACTTGTATTGACGCAAGGAATAGATAGCTACGCCCTACTGAAAGTCCAAGGTCTTGTTTAAATGGTTCTAAACGTGACGAAAGTAACACCCTTTAAATATGACATATACTTTCTCAGCCAATAAAAGATTGCTACGACCATATTATGTTATTTAGTTTGCAAATGAATTACGTGCTCAATTAAATGATTGCTAGTGTTTTAACGTTCCTTTTTTAGGTATGTTATTTTCTATTCAGCATCATAATTATGTATAAACAAAAACATGACACAAGCTTTCCTGACATATACAAAACAAGACTAGGTTCTGCATCTCACTCAAATCTTGACAACTGTCTTTTCAAATTTTGAACAATTTTTTGTTGTCCCAGATATACCTTTGTTAGGCATTTTTACTGGAATAAATTGAACACTTAGAGAAAATTGTAACCATGCTCTTAAATCAATTATTTAAGGGCTTAGAATGGGTTTGGCAAACAAACCACCGTGCATTAGTTGTAGAGGTATGAAGAGATGCTGGTTCAAGTTGTCTGAATTTCTTGTCTTTACTGAATATATCCAGGTCAACCAAATGCACTGATTTTCACCGCTATCGACCTCTGAGACATGATATAACAGCAGATCATCTATTTGTAGTTACACTGGGTTAAGATATAAAGAATTGATTATTAAGTAGAAAGCAGCTTAATCAAACATCTGTGCAAGACACATCGATATTATAAGAGATGAAGAAGTTAAAAGACATCTGTTTGTGACAAAAGAAAGATCTATGAAAAGAAAATTATTCGCCGGTCTTTGGCTAGTGTAAATGTCTCTAGTTTATTCCTGTTCCTTTGCAATGAAGTCTTGTGTATACGATACACGTCTTCAATTCGCATTCATGCATTACATGTCCTTGGTTTTGACTGTTTTGACTTGGTTTTGAATGTCTCAAAATGAAATAATTCTAATGGAGATCAGTTGTAGAAGGAATGTCTTTGTCAAATTAGGTGTGTGACATAGAAACCAAGAACAACCGGAAGTCAGTTGAAAACAACAAATCTTTGACTAGGGGCTTTGCTTTGAATATTTTAACCTGCAATGTAACAACCAGAAAGTGGGATAAATTGAACGAAAATGACGAAAAGAAAAAAGACTGTAGACCTGTATGTTTCTGACATGGATAATTCAAAACAAGTGGAATCTCTGTTTGGAATCAGTTGGTTTAATTTAGAGAAATATAAAACGTTTAGAGTCTTTAAAACTAGATAAATATGGAAGGGTCAATTATTATCGAGTGTTAAAAGCTTATATGGATGCATTTAGATGCATCATTGCTAAATGATAGCAGTTAAGGAAATTCTAGTGAACGGTATCAAAGTAAAACAAACTAAAGCACAGAAACGTGTCAAGAATCCGTCCTCTGTCAGCTAATAGTAGATAGATACGGTATAGCAATTTCATTCCATTAGTGAGATTCTTCATCCCTCCGCCAATGGCTTCATCAGTTCACTAGAGCCTTTGATATCATAGTGTTATATATCTACAGTAATAGGTCACTGTTAATAATGTTATAGTGTAAAATTCTTCAGAAATATGATAATTTATTTTTTTTTCGCAAATGTGTCAGAGAGTTATAGTAAGATATCAAGTTGTATATGTTGGCCATTTGGGTATGAAACCTCATCTTTATAGTTTTTCATCATAAAAAAAAGAATATGTCATGAACAAGAGTCTGTGAATTTAGATTCAATAACGAAAAAACCCATTTCATTAGTAGAATATCAGTTCTTACATTCAGTACAATATATATGATCATTGCTTATACCTTTGGATGCTACATGTTTCTGTCCTTGGGTGCTACATGGTCGTGCCTTAATATGCAACATGAACATGTCTTTTGATACGACATATTCATGCCTTTGGATTCTACATGCTCATGTTTTTAGATGCTACATGTTCATGCCTTTGGATGCTACATGTTCATGCCTTTGGATGCTACATGTTCATGCCTTTGATTGCTACATGCTCATGCCTTTGGATGCTACATGTTCATGCCTTTGGATGCTACATGTCCATGCCTTTGATTGCTACATGCTCATGCCTTTGGATGCTACATGTTCATGCTTTTGGATGCTACATGTCCATGTCTTTGAATGCTACATGTTCATGCCTTTGATTGCTACATGCTCATGACTTTGGATGCTACATGTTCATGACTTTGGATGCTACATGCTCATGCCTTTGATTGCTACATGCTCATGTCGTTGGATGCTACATGTTCATGCCTTTGGATGCTACATGTTCATGCCTTTGGATGCTACATGTTCATGCCTTTGATTGCTACATGCTCATGCCTTTGGATGCTACATGTTCATGCCTTTGGATGCTACATGTCCATGCCTTTGATTGCTACATGCTCATGCCTTTGGATGCTACATGTTCATGCTTTTGGATGCTACATGTCCATGTCTTTGAATGCTACATGTTCATGCCTTTGATTGCTACATGCTCATGACTTTGGATGCTACATGTTCATGACTTTGGATGCTACATGCTCATGCCTTTGATTGCTACATGCTCATGTCGTTGGATGCTACATGTTCATGCCTTTGGATGCTACATGTTCATGCCTTTGGATGCTACATGTCCATGCCTTTGATTGCTACATGCTCATGCCTTTGGATGCTACATGTTCATGCTTTTGGATGCTACATGTCCATGTCTTTGAATGCTACATGTTCATGCCTTTGAATGCTACATGCTCATGCCTTTGGATGCTACATATTAGTTTAAAGGTTTTTGTGTTTTGTTTTAGTTGGGTTTTTTTGTGTTGCTTTTTAATGCTGGAATTATATTAAGAGTTATCATTAAAAGGAATGTTCGGGGTGGGGGGGGGGGGGTAGAGATGTACACTTATATTTTTAAATTAACTTGCTTAAGGTTGTAAATGTATAGGGTTAGGGATGAAATATAATTACAGTTATTAACCAACAAAGGGTTGTTGTTTACACACTTGTTTTTTTTATATAAGTGGGCATCAGTCTTCCTTGATTATGTAATATCATATTTATAGTTTCGGTGATACGTGATTTGTACACACTAGCTTTATTAACTAGATCGTATACCACATATCTCAAGACTTTGTCGATGAACATTTAATTTCCGTGGAGCGACGGAGCAATAAAAGATTGATGTTCAACAAATAAGCGTTCTCAGATATCAAAATCACACAACTTTCTTTATTTTGAATGATATGGTGTACATTGTAATAATATACTATGTTATATTGCTTAGAAGAAAAAAATCTGGGATATTATTTAAGAAATAAACAACGTTATTTAGTGAACATGGCGTTATGAATAGCAATTGCTCTGCTGGCATATTCCATGATGCGCGTTAGCGCATCATGGAAAATATGCCAGCAGAGCAGTTGCTATTCATAACTCCATGTTCACTAAATAAACGTTGTTTATTACTTATATTTGCATTTTACCACTTGCAAATACCCTGTATTAGCCTAGACCTTGACATTTAGCTATTGCATCAAAAATAAACGTTCAAACTGTAATGTATTTCTTTAACTCACATAGATTTGTTAACAGAATAAATAATATGTTATAACAGTAATTCCTTTAAAATGTTCAAATATAAGACATGTTTTAAATACACCAATTTTAGGGAGTTGGAGAAAAACACATGATGTATCGTATAGTGTTTATAACGTCATGGAAAAGTATATGACGTTACACCTTTATGGCGTCATAGTACGCCAACAGTAAGGTACATAAATCATGGTATAGTTAGGAAGAGTTATATTTCCTTGTACATTGAATTTTGTACATGTAAATATTAAAATCAAACACTTTCGTTTTATTTAGGTACATTTTTATTATACAATAATAAAAAACATTTGTAATTGATTAAAATTAAATATGAATAGAACTAAAATTCCTTGTATTTTATTTTAAACTTTAAATAATTTATATTAAACACCACATATTTTTGTTATTAGAAATATTCACTATATATACGAGTAAAAATCATAAATTAATTGTTGAGAAATCGCTATCTGAGAGTTTGAGGGGGAATTGCGCATACAGTCAAAGCAATTGCGATTATAGAAAAATAATTGCAGCTCCTCCTAATGGGCTTATAGTGGGAAATAACAATGGATATGCAAATATATATATATATATATAATCATATATATAATCTGCGTTTCGACTATTTAATGGTGACTGAGGTAAGTCTAGTACTTACCAAGTATCTAAGATTCACATCAATGTAATGAATGAACGAATCATGTTACACATGTGTTTAAATCATATTTGTTGAACACATTTTCAAAACATGTTAAATGTATGTTATGTGTACTCAACAAACGTTTTTAAATGTATTTTTAATATGTGTTTACAATATTACACTCCAAATATATGTTTAAAATACTTTTCAGTTTCCAGTTTTTATGTTCACTATATGTCAAAGTACATGTGTTCAGCATACATGAATATTGAAAAAACGCCGAACGTACGTTGCAGTTTCCAACTATTAAAGTTTATGCAATCAAAACAGTATTTTAGAAAATACCGATATAAATTAAGTGTAAGAGTCGTTTTCAAAAACAACAAATAATGGGTTGGGTTGTTTAAATCACCTTGGCATTTACAGTAGATGGCGTTAATGAGGTTCTTGCTTGTTTTCACAAGATACCAACGACGTCAAAGATTTGGATTGTTGTATATTAGTGTGCATTTTTGTTTTTCCATTTGCCAGTTATAATAAAAGCGAGAACATTTGATAAACAAGTTTCTTGACTCAATTTTAATGAACAACAACTACGCTTCGGCAGCTGGGGGATATAAAGTAATCATACATTTCGTCACTTGATCGCAGTCTAAAAGGTTTTGAAACGGTTCAGTGCGTGAGCGGGTGCATTTTACAGGAAATATTAATTGTCCATTGGATGTCCTTTCATACCAACTCGACACGAAATAATTACAGTTGCTGTACTTTCCTGCTACGTATATATTTTCATATTAATAATGAATTATTAATAATGAAAATTATTTAGGGTTACTCAAAACTGACAACATTGTATTACAGACACAGTTTCACATCCTAAATTGTTTATTCAAATTGCAAGTAAGATACTGTTATCAAACATTCATTATTTTAGAATGAACTTTGTTTATTTTCTAGAAGAATATGCAATGAACAATGATAAATAAAATTTGCATTCCTTGGCTCTCCATTCTGTTCACGTAGTGCAATGTAACAATAGAACCAAAGAGAAATTATCGAGAAAAAATGACTACAGTACTTCCTCAAGTCTTTGGGAGACGTTTACATGAAACTTTTATTGATTCTACCTGAAAATGGTTGCTGAAATACAGGTACAGCTAAAGTGTTTAATCTAAAAGAATATTTGAGTTTGGTTTTTTTTACAACACAATTTTTGATCTCATAATGTTAAATTGCAAGTAAATGACAATATTCCCTCAACAGTGCAACTAATATTAAACGAACCCGTGGTTTGATACATGTATATGTAACTTTTATGAGAGTAAATACTAAAATTTTGCGGCGTGACCTTCGAAAGCTTCGTTATTATGTGTTTTATATAACACATTTCTATAAAATAAGAAACGTTTCAAAAATTCATTACTAAAGATGTTTTCTCAAAGTCGAAGATCTTCCGGCACTTTTCAACAAAGATAAACAGGTGAGCAGAATACTTTGAGGATGTATTAGAGGATGTAAGGGGACTTTCATGTGTTTGTGTAGTTAAATTAGCGACGTCTAATCAAGCTGGCCTTCAAATGTTGGCCTTGAATATTTGATTTAAAGTATAACTCATGAAAAAGATGGTGAATGTTTTCTGACTTTTAAGTGTGCGTTTGCATCTTTATTTATTCGTAGGGGATGCCATTCTTTTTTATCTTTATTTTTACTTTCTTTTTTTTTGGGGGGGGGGGTGAGAAGGAGAAGCGTTGAGGATGATAGTTGTTTATAATTTGTTGAAGTTAGTTGTTTTTATTTCTAATCTTTTACAGGATTCGTTCCGCCGAGTGGAGAATCGTGCTGATAACTACAAGAAGCTTCATTGAATCTATTCAGATGCTGCAGTCTGACCTTGATTAATGTTTTCTGCTTTATAATTATGGCGTCGATTGAAGCGCCCCTGATAATTTCAGATCTTTTTTTATCAGTATCTTGTTAACATACTCGCTAAAGAGACTGGTTTAAATCTACCTGTCTAAGTGTATTTTTCATTTATTTCATTGGCAATAAAATTCCAATGCAAAATTGACCGACGTTAAAAACAGTCTGTAAACCGTACCGTTTAATTTAATCGGTAGGAAAAGTCGGGTTAAAGTCGCCTTAGTGGAAATCATAAAATGCTTTTCAAAACAAATAAAAGAAACTAATCATTTCACAGACAAATTGTTAGAGTATAGACAGGATTTTGGTTTTTTTTAACCCATACTTTTATACGATTTATATTTGGTTCGTGCATATTTCAGTGTAAATTCACAAGTTCACTGACGTTAAAGTTTTTGCACACAAGCTTGGCAATATTCCATTTCCTACCTATATTCCTTTATCCAAAGAGTCACACAAACGCCAAGAAAGATGGATGAAATTGTCATTTATTAAAAATGACGACAGGAAATTATAAAAAAATAATCAAATCAGTAAAGGGGAGATCACTCTTACACAATGCATTATTATAAATCTATAATACAATGATCTCCCCAAATTTAAATGTTAAGAAGAAAGAAATATTTGTTGTATAAAGAAGATAGGGGATAAGATAGCGCAAATGCCCATTTGGTTTAGTCGTAAAATACTATCTCAATTTCATTTTTTCCATTTAAATTTATTTGAAAATGTTATATTACAAGTTTGCAAAATCGCAATTTCTTACTATATTCAGTTTTGAATATTTCAACAAACGATAAGAAAAAACATACAATGCCTAAGGTGGTATATCGAGACCACAACCAAAAAAGACTAGTGGGTCATCTCTACACGTTTTTGTTGATTAAAATCGGTTTGTTTTCCATAAGACCTTATTTAGACTGAGACAAAAATATAGAGCACAGACCCACTCTAAAAAGAAAAGGCATTGAAGTTCTAAAATGACATTATTAGGAAGTTTTGGTGCGCATACTCCAGTTTAAATCAACATAATCCAAGTATTGAACATATCTAATGGTTAAAAATCGGTTTTATGTTATATATATATATATATATATATATATATATATATATATATATATATATATATATATATATATTAAAACACAATAAAATCCACAGTGGTCGGCGAGTTATAGATAACAATTAAAAAAAGAAAACACGAAAAACGTTCAATATAGCTTAAGCGCTTTCATTTTAAAATCTTCAGAAGCTATATAATGGTAACATAGTAACGTGACGTCAAAAAACTTGAACGTTGAACGGCAATGGCTATTATGACGTCATAGCTAGATTTAGCGGAAAAAAAATAATATGCAACATAGTAGATAATATACAATTCGATACATGATTATTACAGACAGTTCAATTTGGGTTTAAAAATACGTATGAAATGTTTTTCTTTTTCTCTTCTTTGAACATTACTGTCACTCAACAGTTTGTAAAACGGAAATATTTTAAACTGTTTATTGCCGCAAATATCCAAATGCTCACTTAACGGTATCTGTCGATATCCCGGGGTGTTTATATGTTGTTTATGCACCCGCACACGGGTCCGAAGTGGATTGCTCGTTTCGCCAATATAGTACTCGTTGCAGCCTGGACATGTTATTACATATAAAACATTCTTAGTGTCACATGACATGTCCGTCTTTACGATGAATTCTTTTCCGTTGAAGTCGTACTTAGATCCCTCTGTAATATGGTGACAGGTCCCGCATCGTGGGTTTCTACACTTAGTAACTGTGTGTTTGTTATCAAAATGGGAAGTGCACAATATTCGTTTTAGATTTTTAGGCTGACGTCTGCTGTTAATGAAGTTCACATCTTTGTAAACTTCTTTCGTGGATTGGTCGTTGATGAGGATATTATTAAACTGATGAATTATTGGCGTAATGTTCTGATTTCTTGGATTAAAGGTATGTACAAATGGAATAATATCAATGGTTTTTTGCGGATGTTTACTGGCTAATAATTCCGATCTATCATATTTCCTGGCATTACGAATTCCGTCGTCAATGAGACCTTCGGGATAACCTTGGTTAGTGAGGTAATGTTTGAGTTCCCTGAGGCGTATGTCTTGAGTGTTTTCATCGCTCACAATGGTACAAATACGTCGAGCTAAATTATATGGAATAGCGGTTTTAGTATGATGAGGGTGACACGAATTAAAATGAAGATATTGATGTGTGTCAGTTGTTTTGTAGTATATATCAGTAAAAAGTTTTGAATTCTTCTTTATAACTAGAACGTCCAAAAATGGTAATTTGGTGTCACTACTTTCTAAAGTAAATTTGATATTGGGATCAAGGTTGTTCACAAGTTGATGAAATATCTCTAAATTTTCGTCACTATTATTCCATAAAATAAAGCAATCGTCTAAAAATCGTTTCCAACTAGATTTAATAGATCTGGCTTCTTCTTCTCCCCAGAGTGAAAGTATTTGTTCGTGTAGCTTTTCTTCAAGGTATCCAAGAGTTAGAGTGGCGTATGTTGGTGCCACCTTTGTCCCCATTGCTGTACCTTTCACTTGTAAATAATGATTTTTTCCGAACGCAAAGGTGTTGTTTTGAAGTATTATACGTAATCCTTCGAGTATAAACTCTTTTCTAAAGCGATCTTGTAGAATTTCAGGATGCTTGTTGATCCAATAGCTCACTGCTTTTATTCCAAGCTCTGTTGGTATATTAGAATATAAACTGACCACGTCAAATGACACAAGTTTTGCGGTATGTTGAACACTTTCTGGTAATTGGTTTATAAAATTCACATCATCCTTAATAAAACTGGGAACTTTTTCACAGTAGGGTTTTAGTAATATATCGATCAAATGACTTAATCTTTGGGTTGATGAATTAGGTCCTCCTACAATAGGTCTAAAAGAGAGGTCTTCTGGATTTAGGCAGCAAATGTATTCTCCAGTCTGGGTTTCTACAGCATTTTTTATTTGTAATGATTTATGTACTTTTGGTAATCCGTAGAATTGACTTTCGCGGGCATCAAAATTAATAAGATAGTCTCTTTCCTTGGTAGTGATACTTGATAAATTTTCATTCACAAAATGCTTTATTTTTGACAGAGTTTTTTTCTCCCGGTTTGCGTCAACATGTTTATAATATTCTGGGTCATTTAGCATATCTAATATTTTACCTTCATAATATGCTTTATTCATTACAACAACTCCGCCTCCTTTGTCGGCCTCTTTGATAACAATGCTGTCATCATCACATAAATCTTTTAACGCTTGTTCTTCTTTTTTCGATAGATTTGACTTTGTTTGTCTTGGAATGTTAGAAAGTTGGAAATTATCAAGAGTATTACACACTGTATCTAACGTTTGATTTCTACCCCGTTTTGGATTAAAATCTGACTTGTTTCTGACGAGATCCTGTTTTTGTTCCTCATTTAGATATTGTGTAGAATCGTCATCATCCTCGTAAAAATATTCCTTTAGTCGAAGTTTTCTTGTATATTCCTTAATATCCGTTTTAAGTTGTTCGTTATTCATACGGGGAGTTGGTGTATATTTCAAACCTTTTGATAATAATTTTATTTCAGTTTCATTCAATATTCTGTTCGAGAGGTTGAACACTTTAGGATTATGTTGCATTGGTTCCTGTGTATTATTAGCTTCACGAGCATCTAATACATCTGTGTCCGTTGTTGACGATTCCTCGGTATGTATCTTTGCCCTCGATTGGGCTTGCCTCCTCCTAAAAAATGATGTTGTACTCCACGTCCAATAAAGGTTGTTTTCCCATCTCTGTAGATGTTTGATGGTCTGTGCCGTTTAGGTCTTTGGCCATAATGGTTTTGATTGATTCTCCTACGGTAACCCGTTTGTTGATTTATTGGTTTATCGTAGTCAACTCTCTGTTCTCTGTATAGCGTCTGTCTGGCGTATTGTTGTTCTCGTCCTTGTCTATTGGATGTTGAGGAATTTCCATGTTTCCTAATATTGTTGGTTACAGGAGAAGTGGTTTCCGTTTGTTCAGCATTCTCAGAATCTATGCCCACTACAGAGGCATAGCTTGCATTTATGTTTTGCTTTGTTGTTTGTTTATGCGAGCTTGAAGTCGGTTTTGGTTTCTTAGAAGTCGGCTGTATATGTGGTTGTTTAACATTACCTTTGCCGTAATTTTTCGCATAATCAAGTAACCAGGCTTCGGTGTATCGCCATCTGTTGAACGATCGGTCCTCTTCCTTCTGACAGTCAGATTTCCACATTTTCTGCAATTTTTCTAGGATAAATCCACTGGCATTTTGACGTAACATTTGATCAATTTCTTCATCTATCTTTAAAACCTTCAATTGATTGTTTTCTGCTCTCATTCGCAGCAATGATATCTCTCCGGTTACCCGGTTTATAGCCATTTCTAACCGAATTTCAGTTTGGTTTTTCGGTTCTCCACGAATTTCTTTGATTCTGAATTTTCGAGGGATGATGGGATTGCCCTGACTTATCCATTTTTCAAAGTAATTTGCATGATTAGCATTGTTAATTTGCTTGTAGTATGTTTGTTTTCTGTAGTTAAGAAGTCTACTCCATTCGGCTTTAATTCTTTGTTTAATCCGATATGCTTCTTTTTGTAACATAAGCTCATTTGTTTCTCTTTGAATCATTAATGTTGGTGATTGGTATGAGCTTACCTCCATATCGGTTGTTTTCAGGTACGTCTCCTCCGTATCTTCTGTATCGTCTATATTGTTGATGATAATATTGTTGGAAGATTTTCCAACACTATTTGACTGCTTTACTGCATCAATCAGTTCTCTAAAATGAAAGCGCTTAAGCTATATTGAACGTTTTTCGTGTTTTCTTTTTTTAATTGTTATCTATAACTCGCCGACCACTGTGGATTTTATTGTGTTTTAATGTGTTACTACCAGTGATCGAGATGGAGACACGGAGAACAGCGAATAAAGAGAAAGAAATGGAGAAAGATATCATAGCGGAACTTTTGATGAAAACGGACATAACGAACGAACTTTTAAGAGAACTGATTGATGCAGTAAAGCAGTCAAATAGTGTTGGAAAATCTTCCAACAATATTATCATCAACAATATAGACGATACAGAAGATACGGAGGAGACGTACCTGAAAACAACCGATATGGAGGTAAGCTCATACCAATCACCAACATTAATGATTCAAAGAGAAACAAATGAGCTTATGTTACAAAAAGAAGCATATCGGATTAAACAAAGAATTAAAGCCGAATGGAGTAGACTTCTTAACTACAGAAAACAAACATACTACAAGCAAATTAACAATGCTAATCATGCAAATTACTTTGAAAAATGGATAAGTCAGGGCAATCCCATCATCCCTCGAAAATTCAGAATCAAAGAAATTCGTGGAGAACCGAAAAACCAAACTGAAATTCGGTTAGAAATGGCTATAAACCGGGTAACCGGAGAGATATCATTGCTGCGAATGAGAGCAGAAAACAATCAATTGAAGGTTTTAAAGATAGATGAAGAAATTGATCAAATGTTACGTCAAAATGCCAGTGGATTTATCCTAGAAAAATTGCAGAAAATGTGGAAATCTGACTGTCAGAAGGAAGAGGACCGATCGTTCAACAGATGGCGATACACCGAAGCCTGGTTACTTGATTATGCGAAAAATTACGGCAAAGGTAATGTTAAACAACCACATATACAGCCGACTTCTAAGAAACCAAAACCGACTTCAAGCTCGCATAAACAAACAACAAAGCAAAACATAAATGCAAGCTATGCCTCTGTAGTGGGCATAGATTCTGAGAATGCTGAACAAACGGAAACCACTTCTCCTGTAACCAACAATATTAGGAAACATGGAAATTCCTCAACATCCAATAGACAAGGACGAGAACAACAATACGCCAGACAGACGCTATACAGAGAACAGAGAGTTGACTACGATAAACCAATAAATCAACAAACGGGTTACCGTAGGAGAATCAATCAAAACCATTATGGCCAAAGACCTAAACGGCACAGACCATCAAACATCTACAGAGATGGGAAAACAACCTTTATTGGACGTGGAGTACAACATCATTTTTTAGGAGGAGGCAAGCCCAATCGAGGGCAAAGATACATACCGAGGAATCGTCAACAACGGACACAGATGTATTAGATGCTCGTGAAGCTAATAATACACAGGAACCAATGCAACATAATCCTAAAGTGTTCAACCTCTCGAACAGAATATTGAATGAAACTGAAATAAAATTATTATCAAAAGGTTTGAAATATACACCAACTCCCCGTATGAATAACGAACAACTTAAAACGGATATTAAGGAATATACAAGAAAACTTCGACTAAAGGAATATTTTTACGAGGATGATGACGATTCTACACAATATCTAAATGAGGAACAAAAACAGGATCTCGTCAGAAACAAGTCAGATTTTAATCCAAAACGGGGTAGAAATCAAACGTTAGATACAGTGTGTAATACTCTTGATAATTTCCAACTTTCTAACATTCCAAGACAAACAAAGTCAAATCTATCGAAAAAAGAAGAACAAGCGTTAAAAGATTTATGTGATGATGACAGCATTGTTATCAAAGAGGCCGACAAAGGAGGCGGAGTTGTTGTAATGAATAAAGCATATTATGAAGGTAAAATATTAGATATGCTAAATGACCCAGAATATTATAAACATGTTGACGCAAACCGGGAGAAAAAAACTCTGTCAAAAATAAAGCATTTTGTGAATGAAAATTTATCAAGTATCACTACCAAGGAAAGAGACTATCTTATTAATTTTGATGCCCGCGAAAGTCAATTCTACGGATTACCAAAAGTACATAAATCATTACAAATAAAAAATGCTGTAGAAACCCAGACTGGAGAATACATTTGCTGCCTAAATCCAGAAGACCTCTCTTTTAGACCTATTGTAGGAGGACCTAATTCATCAACCCAAAGATTAAGTCATTTGATCGATATATTACTAAAACCCTACTGTGAAAAAGTTCCCAGTTTTATTAAGGATGATGTGAATTTTATAAACCAATTACCAGAAAGTGTTCAACATACCGCAAAACTTGTGTCATTTGACGTGGTCAGTTTATATTCTAATATACCAACAGAGCTTGGAATAAAAGCAGTGAGCTATTGGATCAACAAGCATCCTGAAATTCTACAAGATCGCTTTAGAAAAGAGTTTATACTCGAAGGATTACGTATAATACTTCAAAACAACACCTTTGCGTTCGGAAAAAATCATTATTTACAAGTGAAAGGTACAGCAATGGGGACAAAGGTGGCACCAACATACGCCACTCTAACTCTTGGATACCTTGAAGAAAAGCTACACGAACAAATACTTTCACTCTGGGGAGAAGAAGAAGCCAGATCTATTAAATCTAGTTGGAAACGATTTTTAGACGATTGCTTTATTTTATGGAATAATAGTGACGAAAATTTAGAGATATTTCATCAACTTGTGAACAACCTTGATCCCAATATCAAATTTACTTTAGAAAGTAGTGACACCAAATTACCATTTTTGGACGTTCTAGTTATAAAGAAGAATTCAAAACTTTTTACTGATATATACTACAAAACAACTGACACACATCAATATCTTCATTTTAATTCGTGTCACCCTCATCATACTAAAACCGCTATTCCATATAATTTAGCTCGACGTATTTGTACCATTGTGAGCGATGAAAACACTCAAGACATACGCCTCAGGGAACTCAAACATTACCTCACTAACCAAGGTTATCCCGAAGGTCTCATTGACGACGGAATTCGTAATGCCAGGAAATATGATAGATCGGAATTATTAGCCAGTAAACATCCGCAAAAAACCATTGATATTATTCCATTTGTACATACCTTTAATCCAAGAAATCAGAACATTACGCCAATAATTCATCAGTTTAATAATATCCTCATCAACGACCAATCCACGAAAGAAGTTTACAAAGATGTGAACTTCATTAACAGCAGACGTCAGCCTAAAAATCTAAAACGAATATTGTGCACTTCCCATTTTGATAACAAACACACAGTTACTAAGTGTAGAAACCCACGATGCGGGACCTGTCACCATATTACAGAGGGATCTAAGTACGACTTCAACGGAAAAGAATTCATCGTAAAGACGGACATGTCATGTGACACTAAGAATGTTTTATATGTAATAACATGTCCAGGCTGCAACGAGTACTATATTGGCGAAACGAGCAATCCACTTCGGACCCGTGTGCGGGTGCATAAACAACATATAAACACCCCGGGATATCGACAGATACCGTTAAGTGAGCATTTGGATATTTGCGGCAATAAACAGTTTAAAATATTTCCGTTTTACAAACTGTTGAGTGACAGTAATGTTCAAAGAAGAGAAAAAGAAAAACATTTCATACGTATTTTTAAACCCAAATTGAACTGTCTGTAATAATCATGTATCGAATTGTATATTATCTACTATGTTGCATATTATTTTTTTTCCGCTAAATCTAGCTATGACGTCATAATAGCCATTGCCGTTCAACGTTCAAGTTTTTTGACGTCACGTTACTATGTTACCATTATATAGCTTCTGAAGATTTTAAAATGAAAGCGCTTAAGCTATATTGAACGTTTTTCGTGTTTTCTTTTTTTAATTGTTATCTATAACTCGCCGACCACTGTGGATTTTATTGTGTTTTAATGTGTTACTACCAGTGATCGAGATGGAGACACGGAGAACAGCGAATAAAGAGAAAGAAATGGAGAAAGATATCATAGCGGAACTTTTGATGAAAACGGACATAACGAACGAACTTTTAAGAGAACTGATTGATGCAGTAAAGCAGTCAAATAGTGTTGGAAAATCTTCCAACAATATTATCATCAACAATATAGACGATACAGAAGATACGGAGGAGACGTACCTGAAAACAACCGATATGGAGGTAAGCTCATACCAATCACCAACATTAATGATTCAAAGAGAAACAAATGAGCTTATGTTACAAAAAGAAGCATATCGGATTAAACAAAGAATTAAAGCCGAATGGAGTAGACTTCTTAACTACAGAAAACAAACATACTACAAGCAAATTAACAATGCTAATCATGCAAATTACTTTGAAAAATGGATAAGTCAGGGCAA
The DNA here is from genome assembly GCA_020458035.1 of Magallana ariakensis. NCBI lineage: Eukaryota > Metazoa > Mollusca > Bivalvia > Ostreida > Ostreidae > Magallana > Magallana ariakensis. The sequence goes on along the minus strand of CM035817.1, from coordinate 7,474,414 downwards.
TCCCATCATCCCTCGAAAATTCAGAATCAAAGAAATTCGTGGAGAACCGAAAAACCAAACTGAAATTCGGTTAGAAATGGCTATAAACCGGGTAACCGGAGAGATATCATTGCTGCGAATGAGAGCAGAAAACAATCAATTGAAGGTTTTAAAGATAGATGAAGAAATTGATCAAATGTTACGTCAAAATGCCAGTGGATTTATCCTAGAAAAATTGCAGAAAATGTGGAAATCTGACTGTCAGAAGGAAGAGGACCGATCGTTCAACAGATGGCGATACACCGAAGCCTGGTTACTTGATTATGCGAAAAATTACGGCAAAGGTAATGTTAAACAACCACATATACAGCCGACTTCTAAGAAACCAAAACCGACTTCAAGCTCGCATAAACAAACAACAAAGCAAAACATAAATGCAAGCTATGCCTCTGTAGTGGGCATAGATTCTGAGAATGCTGAACAAACGGAAACCACTTCTCCTGTAACCAACAATATTAGGAAACATGGAAATTCCTCAACATCCAATAGACAAGGACGAGAACAACAATACGCCAGACAGACGCTATACAGAGAACAGAGAGTTGACTACGATAAACCAATAAATCAACAAACGGGTTACCGTAGGAGAATCAATCAAAACCATTATGGCCAAAGACCTAAACGGCACAGACCATCAAACATCTACAGAGATGGGAAAACAACCTTTATTGGACGTGGAGTACAACATCATTTTTTAGGAGGAGGCAAGCCCAATCGAGGGCAAAGATACATACCGAGGAATCGTCAACAACGGACACAGATGTATTAGATGCTCGTGAAGCTAATAATACACAGGAACCAATGCAACATAATCCTAAAGTGTTCAACCTCTCGAACAGAATATTGAATGAAACTGAAATAAAATTATTATCAAAAGGTTTGAAATATACACCAACTCCCCGTATGAATAACGAACAACTTAAAACGGATATTAAGGAATATACAAGAAAACTTCGACTAAAGGAATATTTTTACGAGGATGATGACGATTCTACACAATATCTAAATGAGGAACAAAAACAGGATCTCGTCAGAAACAAGTCAGATTTTAATCCAAAACGGGGTAGAAATCAAACGTTAGATACAGTGTGTAATACTCTTGATAATTTCCAACTTTCTAACATTCCAAGACAAACAAAGTCAAATCTATCGAAAAAAGAAGAACAAGCGTTAAAAGATTTATGTGATGATGACAGCATTGTTATCAAAGAGGCCGACAAAGGAGGCGGAGTTGTTGTAATGAATAAAGCATATTATGAAGGTAAAATATTAGATATGCTAAATGACCCAGAATATTATAAACATGTTGACGCAAACCGGGAGAAAAAAACTCTGTCAAAAATAAAGCATTTTGTGAATGAAAATTTATCAAGTATCACTACCAAGGAAAGAGACTATCTTATTAATTTTGATGCCCGCGAAAGTCAATTCTACGGATTACCAAAAGTACATAAATCATTACAAATAAAAAATGCTGTAGAAACCCAGACTGGAGAATACATTTGCTGCCTAAATCCAGAAGACCTCTCTTTTAGACCTATTGTAGGAGGACCTAATTCATCAACCCAAAGATTAAGTCATTTGATCGATATATTACTAAAACCCTACTGTGAAAAAGTTCCCAGTTTTATTAAGGATGATGTGAATTTTATAAACCAATTACCAGAAAGTGTTCAACATACCGCAAAACTTGTGTCATTTGACGTGGTCAGTTTATATTCTAATATACCAACAGAGCTTGGAATAAAAGCAGTGAGCTATTGGATCAACAAGCATCCTGAAATTCTACAAGATCGCTTTAGAAAAGAGTTTATACTCGAAGGATTACGTATAATACTTCAAAACAACACCTTTGCGTTCGGAAAAAATCATTATTTACAAGTGAAAGGTACAGCAATGGGGACAAAGGTGGCACCAACATACGCCACTCTAACTCTTGGATACCTTGAAGAAAAGCTACACGAACAAATACTTTCACTCTGGGGAGAAGAAGAAGCCAGATCTATTAAATCTAGTTGGAAACGATTTTTAGACGATTGCTTTATTTTATGGAATAATAGTGACGAAAATTTAGAGATATTTCATCAACTTGTGAACAACCTTGATCCCAATATCAAATTTACTTTAGAAAGTAGTGACACCAAATTACCATTTTTGGACGTTCTAGTTATAAAGAAGAATTCAAAACTTTTTACTGATATATACTACAAAACAACTGACACACATCAATATCTTCATTTTAATTCGTGTCACCCTCATCATACTAAAACCGCTATTCCATATAATTTAGCTCGACGTATTTGTACCATTGTGAGCGATGAAAACACTCAAGACATACGCCTCAGGGAACTCAAACATTACCTCTCTAACCAAGGTTATCCCGAAGGTCTCATTGACGACGGAATTCGTAATGCCAGGAAATATGATAGATCGGAATTATTAGCCAGTAAACATCCGCAAAAAACCATTGATATTATTCCATTTGTACATACCTTTAATCCAAGAAATCAGAACATTACGCCAATAATTCATCAGTTTAATAATATCCTCATCAACGACCAATCCACGAAAGAAGTTTACAAAGATGTGAACTTCATTAACAGCAGACGTCAGCCTAAAAATCTAAAACGAATATTGTGCACTTCCCATTTTGATAACAAACACACAGTTACTAAGTGTAGAAACCCACGATGCGGGACCTGTCACCATATTACAGAGGGATCTAAGTACGACTTCAACGGAAAAGAATTCATCGTAAAGACGGACATGTCATGTGACACTAAGAATGTTTTATATGTAATAACATGTCCAGGCTGCAACGAGTACTATATTGGCGAAACGAGCAATCCACTTCGGACCCGTGTGCGGGTGCATAAACAACATATAAACACCCCGGGATATCGACAGATACCGTTAAGTGAGCATTTGGATATTTGCGGCAATAAACAGTTTAAAATATTTCCGTTTTACAAACTGTTGAGTGACAGTAATGTTCAAAGAAGAGAAAAAGAAAAACATTTCATACGTATTTTTAAACCCAAATTGAACTGTCTGTAATAATCATGTATCGAATTGTATATTATCTACTATGTTGCATATTATTTTTTTTCCGCTAAATCTAGCTATGACGTCATAATAGCCATTGCCGTTCAACGTTCAAGTTTTTTGACGTCACGTTACTATGTTACCATTATATAGCTTCTGAAGATTTTAAAATGAAAGCGCTTAAGCTATATTGAACGTTTTTCGTGTTTTCTTTTTTTAATTGTTATCTATATATATATATATATATATTGTTTTGAATAATTTTTAAAAAGATTAATCAGATTTGTTGATATTTTAATTTTTCAGCATCTTATCCGTCCTTATATAAATGTATAGGCATTTCACGCGCCTTATCCACCAATCTTCTTTACAAATTTACAAAGTTGTGTGTATTTTTACTCGATGGTTTTGAAAATGTTTTCTATTGTGGGAGAATTAAAAAAAATTAAACTATAAAAAAGGTCTTTGTCAAATGAGTTGGAAGGTGGCACCATGCCCTCCACCCGTTTCTCTTGTACTAATGTTGCTATCTTAGATACGTGCGTGAAGTAGGCGATCGACAAACGATTTATCATGGACAGTTTCATGTCAAGTCATTTCAGAATAATTAAGAAGAACTGCAGTAAATGGACAGAGTGTGATGCCCGGTCAATCGTGGTACTAATACAGGGAATGTACTACTCGGGAAATACCTTGTCATCAATGGGGATTAAACTCTAATTAAGTTTTTTACGACATCTAGTATTAGTAAGGATTACATTGAACAGATTGCTGAATCATGTACATGTGTTATTAATGCGTAAACTTGTTTATTTTGCGGGAAAAAACATAACTTGCATACCCAATATGCAAACTTTCCAACATCTGAACTCTTCCGGTTAAAACTTCTCGAAATTATCATACAGTTAAGCCATAAAATTAAAGTTAATAATTAATGCACACAATATATTCTTGAAGATACAACATACACGTAGATACACTACAATACTTATATTCTGTGCAGAATACGATCAACGAGTTTTGATTTCATTCGATCAACTACATCACATTAATTTTTCCGATGATTTGAAATCTGTCTCCAGATGTTGTCTAATTCAACAGGTGTAAATGCGATCTTTGAATCTAGCTTGACTTCTATCGGGTTTTTTAAAAATAAGATTACACACAAATCCACTGAAAAGATTGATTATGAAATAATTATAAAATGAAATAAATCTAACATCTAATGTTGTTATCCTGTGTAACGATACTGATTTTGATAATTAAGTTCATATTTTTAAAACTAAACACAGTCGGTGATCATGATAGAGTGACAAAATAGGTTATTATAGTACAGCGAAATATCGTGGTAAAAATGTTTGATTTTTGTCCTGTAATGTCTCTTTAATAATTTAACGTATTTGTTCAAGAACGTTTAGTGTTTAATTGCGAAGATGTAGGTAAAGTAACCATAATAATTTATTATATTGGTCATTCAGTCATATAATATACAATTATAGCCTTTTGATGAGGTCAATACATGGTTTTAAAGACCTGATGAGAGTATATCGACCGAGGACGAAGAATACGATTATTATAATAATAATATTTATTATAATATCGTATTTTTCCCAAACACATGATTGGTCGATTGCTGTCACGTGACCGTGATATAAATTCTGTTATAGACCTTACTATACTAAAAAAAGAAAATTTATTGACCTCACTATACTAAAAATAGATTTTCATGACAAAATACTGGTTTTGGCACGTGCGACATTGTGACGTCATAATAGCGAAATCAACACCTATACATTATGAACAAAATATTTTAATATTATACGCTTGAAGAGAATGAAGAGAATTGGTTTTTGATTTATTATAATAAAACAGTTATAGCCTTTCGATATCGGTCAATACATGGTTTTATAGACCTGATGAGAGTATATCAACCTCGGACTTCGTCCTCGGTCGATATACTCTCATCAGGTCTATAAAACCATGTATTGACCTCATCAAAAGGCTATAATTGTATAAAATATAAATGAGTGGCTTCACAAACTTATTTATTTCATATTGTTTTGTTTTACTCTAATATACCATAGTTGGGTTGATTTATAACAGGAATAAATTCAAATATCTTAGAGGTTAGTGGCAACATATTAAGATGGAGATTTATTTTGGGCCGTTTTAACAAGACATTGGACTTTTGGTATAATGCAACTATATACTTCATGCATCAAAACAATCGAAAATGTCGCAGGTCTCCAGCGAAATATGCTCTGAGGACGTAGACACACCACTAGAGTCAGTGTAATTTTGTTAAGGTCAATAAGCCCGGACTGAGTGATCGATAATAAAATTGAAAAGCCTGCGTCACATTGCCGTTTGACACAACTACCCAAAGTCCAAGGCTCTTAAATCAGTATGTATGACCCTAATGAGCTGGGGTTAGGAATGGGGGGTTATATTCACGCTGACATTATAATTACTTTGTTGATATGCATGAAATTGTAAAAATTTGAAAATTTGTCAACTTATAATAGTGCTGCAGTTGTGGGTTTTAATACTGGTGGTTGGAGGTGTTCATCCATTTAGTTCGTCCTTACAGGACAGAGAAAAAGTATTACAACTTATGAATGACGACAGAAGAAAACAAAAAATTGACCAAGAATACGCCAGAGGAACAGAATAATGACAAAAGAGAATTAGAGCAATTTGTTACTTGTAGATCTATTGATCCCGTGCTTCAAAATGTTATAAAGATGCATAGAATGGCTAATCTTAAGAGCACATCCCATTTTCACAGTGTTTAGATGGAAATCCTAGTCTAGCAAGGCAAAGGGTCACTTCGAGGCAGCTAACATTCGATCAATGTTTCCTCTAATAAAATTGGCTATTAATTTTCTGTGCGATACACCACAAGATGTTGTGCAAATTGGTCGGACGACTTGGGCATATCCATCCATAAACACTTTCCTCACGATGTCAATTTGAACTCTAAATAACCTCTCGCGAAAGACGAGATAAAAACGAAAGCACGAGAAAATCCCGTCTATGATGTTTTGTAAGCACAAAATTATCAATACATGTAGATGTGAATGATCAGAGTGGGGATATTCTTCAAATCTTTATAAAAGATAATCAAAATTGAAAGTGTACTTATATTTCAATGCAGTTTTTAAAAAGTTAGAGAACAATAACGAGAATTTTTCATAATCAAAGTTTTCAAAATACATGACTTAATTTTCTTCTTTCCTGCAAATTGCACATTTGAAGTCAATATTGTGTTGCAACAATATTGTGTTGAATCATTTTTTTGTCTCAGAAAAATTTGAATGAATACACCTAATTCTGGTCATGTAATTTAATGTTGTTCAATTATTATTAAACATTGAGATGACATATTGAGAATCAGATAACGTACCGAGACGACCTACCGATAAAAACGTTCATACGAATGTGAATAACGTATACCTATACACGTGTGTGTGTTAGCTGTTCATTCCTCCGCTCATGCCAGTAGTGTTTAAAATATCCGGTATCGTTCAAAACAACGATTAATATAGGTTTATTATACCTCTGTTAAAATAATTCCTAGCTTAACTAGCTTTTTCATAGCTAAAGCTTGCTCACGAAACTATACCCCAGTAAAAAATGTGCTATCCACTCCTCGGAATGCTAGCTACATATATCACTCAAATTTTGACGCCAATCAATTTTTGTGTCTCGTAATTGAATTGGTTGACTTTCTCTCAAACTGAAGAGTTCCACAACAATGAGGTAAGCGAAGGAGAGCAGTCGGTACGAGCACTATACAATTAATTACAAAGCTGATAAATTAAAATTTTATATTTAAAATGTTCATTTTTTCCCCCTTGTTAATTACAACTCAGCAGAAAATATTGACAGTAACAAGCCCTCGGGTAATAGTTCCTGTCTCGGGTTTGATAGAGGAACTATCCTTCTCACAGCCATTGGTTAAGTGTATAATATTACAAGTTTAGCTCTTTGAAAAAGCTTACCGTCTTTAGAGCAAACTCTAAACAGCAAAAATTTATCAAAGAAAATTTAATTCTATTTTTAATATTTGTAATTTCATATGTGATGCATTTAACATACGAAAATATATGTAGTAATTATATTTGTATACTGCATGTATAACTTGTGCCACATGTGGTTTTTGTCAATAAATTGAATGAATTGGATTGAAAAATGCTTACCACTCCCTTGTTAATTGAGATCGACTATAGTAGGGAAAAAGAGATCGTAAGAAGGGTCGAATTATTTCAATAAAATCAAAGTTATACTCTGTCCCGAGTTCTTGCTTCCACCACTTTTTGCTTGATATTTCGATAATCATAAATACCTTTGTGCTCAAACTATGTTCACCCACTAATATGAAAAATGTCCAGATTATCTGTTTTGAAACGCCCCCTCTACCGCTTCAGGTTTCAATACACATCCCAAAATAGAAAGTCTACGGGAATTTTGCATTGCATCAGCCATTATTAAGCCCGGATGATAACGTTGAAAAATTGTGCGAGGTTTCCCGAGAACTTCCGAATGGAGAAAAGATGTAAACATTTCCCATTATAAATCTCCGTAAGAAATTTGTTTTCGTTCCTGTGAACTTTTATGAGTAAAAAAAGATAATTTGTCAATGAAGATATCTTGGATATTTTCCCTTTTATCGATTTCAACAGCATTTCTTTCACAGGTATGTGTATTTTTATTAAAAATCATCAAAAAGTGGTGGAAGCAATAACTTGGGACAGACTATAATACCACAGCATTCAGCATCTCCTTTTACTGATATTAGTTTTACCGTATCTAACAAATTATCACATTTTTATATATGCATAAACAAAACAAAAAGAAAAGAACAAAAAAATCAATAGATAAAATAGAATATTGCTTTCAACTCGTTGTACTGTAAAGCCTCAATGTCATTCGTACCAATTTTTATTGTTTTTGCGTTTTCTCACTCGCATATCGCATGTTTTTTTTTTTCAATTTTTCGGAATTTTTTAAATAAAATCATTCTATACTCATTAAAAATGAAGTTTATCTCATCTTTAAATCATCTTTTAAACAAGGTAATACGGCTAATTCATTAGTCTGAAAGCAATGAAATTCAAATGTCGCGATATGCATATTTTCTCTCTCTCGATATACCCGCCATTATGTGTTACGTCATATGCGACGTCTTTGTAATTAGATGAGATTTAAACGACAATTAAACTAATTATCACCTATCAAATTGCCGATAAAGGGTCAGGATGGTGTTTTATATCTCCTATGGGTATTATAGCCGTCATAAAAGGGAGATTTTGACTGTTGTTATTTTTAGTTGTCCATACGAAAGTGTGCGTTAATCTTGGGTCAAATATCTCGACGAGACAATCTGATTAAAATCAGATCCTCGATGCTCCCGTTGTAAACGGGAGCATCGAGGATCTCGACATATCATTAAACGAGAGCATCGAGGATCTGATTTTAATCAGATTGCTCGACGAGAGGATGTGTAAATAAACTATCAATACATATATTATCAAATATATGGTATGTTTTGTAATTTTAGTTTTATAACAACTCGTTTTTTTTTTCAAAGAGATAAATAGAAGTCCTGTGTACAAAAAGCAAGTTCATCGGAGGAAAATAACAAGATAGAGAGGACGCCATTTTGGATACCACCTCGCTTCTTTAGATGTTTTCTCATTGATATTGTTAAACTATATACATAAATTAATGTATGCGTCGATTTTGTATAAGTCATTTATTCATCCAAAGCTCACCTCTGCAGAAAACATTAGTACGGTATGTGAGATTTCTTTAAGTTTTATTGTTGTGGGAGAAGTCAAGGAGTTGTCGATATTGAATGTTTACGCGAGAAATAGACAAAGTTTGTTGATATTCATGTATACGTAAACAGATTAAAACCGGAGATGGAATGTTACAGAAGAAACAATAACTAAGGAAAATGGTTTTTTCTTCCTATCATTAACAAGTCCCTGCTATATATATATTTATACAGTGTAATATGAAATAAAAAATCGTAGAAAGTTGTGATCAGTTACAGCCGAACAAACAAACTTCTTGTGCAACACAGCTTCACAACAATGAACATCCTGAGTCCTGAAGAACACCAAAACAATATTATTGTAGATTTTAATAGAATAAATGCCTGTAATACTGATTTTTTAAAAGCTATAATCCTTACCAAGTTGTTTTTTTCATTGTGTACACGTCGATCAATTTGATCGTTATTGCCGACTTCATCGTCACTTCTTCGGCTATAAGATAGTTTTTTATCCGTACTGGTGGCTTAAACATGTACATGTACAACTGAATAATAAGATTCTTCTTATTTAGTCAACATCGGAAAAAACTTCGTACATGGTGCATAAATGTCAAAGATTTAAAGAAGATAATGCTAATCCTACATTTGTGTACAATCCGCCGCATGTGACGTCACCGTACCACGTGACACGCTATCTAATTAACGAGTTTTTATACCAGTGGGGCTATGAATCAAATTGATATTATGGCTTATTACTGCTTTTTTACAGCAAACAAACTGTTAGAAGTAATTAATATATATACATGGAAGGCAAACAATGTAAAATGTCCCATACTTTAGAAACATGCGTTATGTCCTTCAAGATTTGAAATCTACGATAATTGTTAAGTCGTACGTGAAAAAGATCATCAGAATATTATCTCCTTTGCGCCAAACAGTTTTTCAACCAATAAAATAAATGTAAATTTTCACATCATGTATTTTCTACCAATCACAAAGGAGAGGAAGTGCACAACCCGAAGACTTTAAATTATTTCAACTCTTTATACCGTCTTCCAAGGAAGACGGTAACAATGACAGTTATCGGATTTACCAGTGAATTATAAGATAAGATTTAGAACCTTCTGATACTGAAATTATTTGGATAGAAATACCACAAGTGAAAGGGATCCTTCTAGTATGCTGTATTTATCGTCCACCACACTCTAGTAGTGCTTTTTGGCAAAAATTGTCTTGGTCTTTTGAAAAGGCTACTGATATCTCTAATAATATTGTAATACTTGGTGATCTAAATATTGATTTTTTAAAGGTAAATAACTCACATGAGATACATACAATAATGAACAACTATAGACTGACAAATATTATACATGAACCCACAAGAAGTACACACAACACAAATACCCTCATAGATCCCATTATAATTAGTGAAAATATATGTGTACATGATTCTGGTACTTTAAATGTATGTAATGTTCTTAGTGATCATCGGGCAACTTATATCTATATTCACCAGAAAACAAATACAAACATTGCATATAAACGCAAAATTTGGGATTACAAGCATGCAGATATGGAACTTTTAAACAAACTCATACTTGAATGTGATTGGTGTAAAATCATTGATGACACAGATAACATAGATAAGGCCACAACAAATTTTACTAACAAACTCCTTTCTTTTATTCATCAATGCATACCTGAAAAAACTGTAACTATAAGGCCGAATGATAAACCATGGATGGATTCTCTTCTTAGAAAAACCCTGCGAGTTCGTAATAGGTTAAGAAAAAAGGCACAAAAAACAAGAAGAGAATCTGATTGGGTTATTTTTCGGAGAATAAGGAACAAGGTTAATAACATGAAGAAACATGCAATTGCAAACTACTATGACAATATAGACTCTCATCTTAAGGATGCTAGCTTAAACAATCAAAAATTATACTGGAAATTATTGAAAGATTGTTTCCACACTAAACTAACACACGACATCCCACCTATAAGGTATACCATGGACAATGGTAAGGAGGGTTATGCATTTTCAGACACTGATAAGATTGAATTACTTAACAATTACTTTACATCTATTACTTTCTTAGATGACAGCAACCATGACCTTCCAACTATAGGGGGGTGTAGGTTTAATAACTCTTTTTCAGAAATAAGAATACAAGAGCATGAGATTACAGATATCATATCTATCATTCCAGTTAATAAGGCAGTTGGTCCTGATTGCATCAGTCACAAAATGTTAAAATCATGTAGAGATACCATCTCAAAACCACTTTGCATATTATTTAACAAATCATTATCACTCAAAATTTTTCCAGAATGTTGGAAATTAGCACATGTTCTTCCATTATTCAAGAAGGATGACCCTTCTATCACTTCAAACTACAGGCCAGTTTCTCTTTTGTCTTGTATAAGCAAAATTTTTGAAAGAATTATTTTTAAACATGTATACAATCATTTACATTCGCAGAATCTCTTTTACAAATATCAAGCAGGTTTTTTACCAGGCCATTCTACAATGTATCAACTATTAGAAATATACCACTCGATTGTTAAAAGTATTGATGAAGGCAAATTTTGTTGTATGGTTATTTGCGATCTTTCAAAAGCGTTTGATCGAGTATGGCACAAAGGTCTTATTTACAAATTAAACATGTATGGAATTAGAGGAAACATGCTGGATTGGTTTGAGAGTTATTTAAGCAACAGAACACAAAAAGTTATGTATAGAAATATTTTTTCTTCTGTAGGCCATGTTAAAGCTGGTGTTCCTCAGGGCTCAGTACTTGGGCCATTATTATTTTTATTGTATGTAAATGATGTAGCTGAAAATATGATATCTGTATGTAGATTATACGCTGATGACAACTCTTTACAACAATGTTCAGATAATATTAATCTTATTGAACAAAATCTTAATCATGACCTCAGAATATTAGATGAATGGTCAAAAAAATGGTTGTTGAAATTCAATCCACAGAAAACCAAAGCTGTATTTTTCCATTTGAAAAATGTACATCATTTTCCTAATTTATTTTTTGAAAATTATCATTTGGAATATGTTACTGAACACAAACATCTTGGTATACAATTATCTTCAAACTTAAGTTGGTCAGAACATATTGATAACATTGTTAAAAAAGCTTACAAAAAACTGGGGTTACTTAAAAAGCTAAAATTTTCTGTTTCAAGGGATATTCTATCACAAATGTATGTATCTTTTATTAGACCACAATTGGAATATGCTGCCGAAGTATGGGCTGGTTGCACACAGATGGACATAGAAAAATTGGAAAAGGTTCAATTAAATGCCGCAAGAATAGTAACTGGGCTCACAAGTTTTGCTTCAAGAAACTCAATTTATTTTGAAACAGGTTGGGAACCTTTGGAACACAGAAGAAATAGAGCAAAATTAATAACTATGTACAAAATGCACAATAACTTAGTACCTACTTACATACAAAACATTGTACCATATACAAGAGGCAGTGTTTCAAGGTACACAACTAGAAACTCTCTTGATTATTCTGTTCCAAAATTTAGATTAGAACTATTTAATAAATCATTTATTCCTGATACTGTCAGAAGATGGAACGCCCTAAGTCTTAATACAAGGGAGGCAACCTCTATTAAAATATTCAAAAAATGTTTATACAATGATAAGGTAAAGCCTCAGAAACATCTTTCATTTGGAAAAAGATTTTTAAACATAACACATACACGTTTGAGACACAACTGTATTTTAAATTCTGACTTATTCCGCTGTAACTTAATAGCCAGTCCAAACTGTTCGTGTGGCTTACCAGAAGATGCATACCATTTGTTTTTTGTCTGTAAAAAGTATACAAGAGCTCGGAATTCTCTAATGAATAAGCTACTGACATTATGTTATGTACACATTATAGATGCACATTTACTGTTATGGGGGGATGATTCTTTGACAAATACACAAAACACTGAAATTTTCAAGACGGTACAAATTTTTTTGAGTGAATGTGGTCGTTTTTCAAAAAATGTCTGAATTTATAAGGTGATATTATATATGTAGTAGATTGTTTATTCATGTATATTTATGTGTATTCATATCTAACGTTATTACTGGCAATATTTATAAAATTTCATTACTAGGAGAAGACTATCTAAGTTTTAGAACTTGTGTCTTATCCTTTTGATTTATTCAATAAAATATGTTCAATTCAATTCAATACCAGTGAATAGTTTAATTTTGTTATAGATAACACTAATCTGCTTTTAAAAAATACATGTTATAGCCAAGGTACATAACATTTCATGTATACCTTCAAATATGTTTATCTGAGTCATAATTTAAGAAATTTAATGCGATAGTTTATCTTCCTATAACCTCTTTAGATTTGTAGTGAACAGCTATAATTGATAAATCGCAAATAGTATCATTCAAGCCGTCCCAATGCATTACTTCAGATGATTGTATATATTCTGTCTCGACCCCCACCCCACCCCCAACCCCCGGTTTCGATAATATTTCACGCAGGGACTTCAGAAATGAGACAATACGACGCAAGTTGTTATTATATACTAGCGGAAAAAAGAAACTGTGCATTATAAAATTTAGTATAATTTTTCTATATCTATTATTTGTATTTATAAAATTTAAACAATCGATAATGGTATTGTTTTTGACAATATCGGATGGTAACCGTCCGGGTGCACGGACTTTTTCAATGTTAGTGAGCACCTGTTGTTTATTGAAGAATTTGTACGCACGAGTGGTACTGGCCAATACTGTTTGGAATAAGAACTGTAAAGTAAGGAAATCACTTTAGTTTCAACAAAATTTACCCCTATTTCATGCCACGACTCAACGAAAACCAACGTAATCGTGCTGTTGGGATGCTGCAAGCTGGAATGGCACAAAATACTGTAGCAAGACACTTTGGAGTTCATCGGAACACCATCCAGTCATTATGGAGACGTTTTCAACAATCTGGCAACACCCAGGATCGACCGCGCTCTGGGCGACCACGTGTGACGTCACGTCAACAGGACAACCACATTAGACTTGTGCATCTGAGAAATCGTTTCCAGACAGCAAGTTTGACTGCCCGTAGCATTCAAGGTTTCGACCAATTAGTCCAAGAACTGTGCGTAATCGTCTGCGCGAGCAAAACATCAGACCAAGACGTCCAGCGGTGCGCCCAGTACTGCTTCAACGTCATCGTATCGCCAGACTAGCGTGGTGCACACGACATCTGCGATTCAGAACTGGGCCAATATTCTGTTCACTGATGAATCCAGATTTCATTTGGATAGCAGTGACGGCCGTTGTAGGGTGTATCGTCGCGTTGGGGAGCGTTACCAGGACGCTTGTGTTGTGCAACGTCGACAATTTGGTGGAGGTAGCGTTATGGTGTGGGGTGGAATATCAGCACGTGGAAGGACCCCTCTACAAATTGTCAATGGAAATCTCACCAGCGTACGCTATCGAGATGAAATTATTCAGCGTCATGTGATACCCTTCATACAGAGACATCAAAATCACATCACTCTGCAGAAAGACAACGCAAGGCCACACGTTGCACGTGTAGTCAGGGACTTGTTTGATCAACAGAATGTCGATGTATTGCATTGGCCATCTGTTTCCCCCGATTTGTCGCCGATCGAGCACGTCTGGGATGAAATGGAAAGACGTTTACGCCGTTTACCAAATCAGCCAGTGACATTGGCTGATTTAGGCCAGGCTTTAACAAACATCTGGAACAACATCCCTCAAGCATTTCTGAACACTTTAGTGGCATCAATGAGGCGTCGCTGTCAAGCATGCGTGAACGCAAATGGTGGTCACACGCGTTATTAATTTTGTTCATTCAATTTCAAATAACAGTGACTTTCGAGTGTGCTGAAATTGACGTTATTCGACGTTGACATTATGTGTTATGAGATGTTGTTACGAATACATGTGTTAACAGTATTACAAAAAATAAAATTTGTTCATTGTAATTTTTAAATGTTTTTTCATATATTAAATAATGCACATTTTCTTTTTTCCGCTAGTATACATAAAAAATAGGACTGTTTTAAACTTACGTCTTTGCACTATTTTGTCTTGTCGTACAAAACATCTTTGGACAATTTTAGTCATTTGACGTCCTTCAAAGTGAAGACACATTGTAATTCCTTTAATGGCCATTGGCATTTTATTGGTCATTTGCTTTGACTGCCCTTGATCATGACATACAGTATTTACAATAGACGACAATCTGTATTTCATTGAAGCACTCAAACGATTTTCTTTTTTTTCAATATATGGTAATTAAAATTCAACCGAAATAATTTAAAATGCACTGATTCGCCTCGCCTTGCCTTAAGGTTCTAGTGTTTATAGTTTCCGTCATGGCGATGGAATAACAGGAAGACATGGCTCTCAAGCCTTGTCAACGATCAATGATATGGTAGCTAATTACGTTCATTATATCAGCTCTCAAACTGAGAAAAAAAATGTAGAATTGTCAAAGATTGCAAAAACAACCTTAGATGGACTCCATAAAGAAAGATGTCTTCTAATAAGGAAATACATTTTCCGTACAACCTGCAGTCCTCCGGGTGTTTGGTCTGCTTTATTAATTCAGCGACTGCGGAAGCCAGTAGCTCATGAATGGAAAACGATAACCTCAGTGCAAGCTGTTTCACGGATAGCCGGATTAACACTAGTTACGGATTCATTTTGATATCATTGAAGGCTTGTTGGAGGTCTCTACTATCATAACTCACGAAATCGATCAAAGCTTGATTACATTCCGACATAATTTGTCGGATCTTATTTATTTTGCCCCAAGTCAGATTGATAATGTTGCCTTCAAGACTGTAAATTTATCAAAGGTTGCAAAGAAGCAAATAAGGCCATGTGTTCAAGTGTGCTTAAGTAGACAGTGGTTAACTTAGGATCAACACACATGGTGATAAGATTTGCCATGCAAACAGCTTGTTGCTTGTCGTTCTCGACTCTGCTACAAGATCCTCTCAGTCTATATGTTCTTTACGACGAAGCATTGCATTCAATAAACTAATGAGGATTAATAACGAATAGGGGGGTCAACGTGACTTTGTTTGATTGAGAGTTGTTGACAATTTTCTTAAAAAAACAATATACACTGTATTGTATCTCATTATGTCTCCACATTATATAAATAGTGCCTGTTTGGGAGGGTACCAGTTGAAATTGACACCCCGAGAAACCATTGTCAACCGACTCGAAGTAGTAAAAATGCTTACCTTGTCATTGGAAATCTAAAAAACTATTTTGTTAAAAACCATTCTGATTGCCCACACAAGTACTCTGAAGTTGACATTAAAAAGATGCTTGAATTTCTGATAGACAACATCTATGTAGTTTTTGGAAATCAAGTCTTCCAACAATCTGTTGGAATTCCCATGGGTACCAATTGTGCCCCATTGTTAGCAGACCTATTTTTGTATTCTTATGAAGCAGAATTTATTCAAAAACTTGTACGTGAAAAAAATAAATCACTCGCTGTGGCCTTCAACTCAACATTTAGGTATATCGACGACGTATTAACAATTGTTATTTCCATACTTACGTCGACTCGATATATCCCAGTGAACTTGAAATAAAAGATACCACAGAGTCAGCGTCATCTGTTTCATATTTGGATATTTTAATGGAAATGGACATTGATGGTAACCTAACGACAAAACTTTATGATAAACGCGATGACTTTAATTTTTCTATAGTCAACTTTCCCTACTTATGTAGCAATATACCTTCATCACCTGCATATGGTGTTTTTGTCTCTCAGTTAATTCGATACGGTAAGGCATGCTCTTCGTATGAACAGTTTCTAAGACGAGGCAAGCTACTGACAAACAAGTTGATAAAACAGGACTATCAACAGTCTCGTTTAAAGTCATCTTTTCGTAAGTTCTATGGTCGATACGACGACCTTGTCAGCAAATACAATCTTCCACTGAGTCGCATGCTGACTGACGTTTTTCATACTAATTGTTAGACCATAATTAATTACCTAATTGTCTACGGACTTTTGCGGTTTTTATCCCCTCGCGCAACTTGTTGCGAAGGGGATATAGCATCGCTACTGTGCGTGTGTGTGTTCGTATGTGTGTATGTATGTATGTATGTATGTATGTATGTGTGTGTGTGTGTGTGTGTGTGTGTGTACTCCATTTCAAGTTTCTAAATTCCAAGAAAACCCTCTCATGAATATCCATCAAACTTTGTACACTTCTTTGGCATGGTAAAAGGACAAACCCTGTTGATTTCAAAATCAATTGATTAAGTATTTTTTTTAAATTATCGTAAAAAATGAAGTTAAAAACATGAATTTTATGTACGACTTGACAATCGACATTTCCGGTAATTTTATGTACGACTTGAAGTTAATCGCTACCGTATACAGTTCAAATCAACAACTTGACATTTTTTGGGATTTAAATCTAGTAAAGGTAAAAAAAAAAAACGTTTTGTAGCATTTGAGTGTTAGACTAGTGCCCATAGTTAAAAGTTGAAGCGGGCAAGAGATTTAAGTCTGCCGATTTACATCGAAACAAGCAGTCGACTTTCGGACAAATTTTCCCGTATTACTTACAATAGAACTAGTCCAAAATTCAGTAGAGACTTTGACAGATATTGCACATTTATCACGCAAAAATTGTTTTATATTAATAATAACTGCATATATATCTACTATACTATGGGTTAATTTTAATACGACAACTAGCAACTAGAATTTCCATCAGAGCAGACTCCAGAGCGCTTGATTTTCAGAGACGTTTCATAATGTATACGGATCGTTTATGTATGCTTATATAAAAATGAATGTCACTAAATGAATCTAAATTATTAAACTTTAAAGTATATGTGTTGAGTTTCTGCTAGGAATAGGAAAACTGTTATGTAAACCCCCTCCCCCAATTTATACACCACAAAGCTTGGGGATTGGGATTAAATAGATATTACATGTATGTATTCAAAGTGGTTTAAAGAAATACTTTATTTATTTTGATCTGATAAATTTACATGTATTTTCCTAAATAACGTATTCCCCCGTACAATAAGTCATGTCGCGAGGGGATGCTCCGCTTAGCGGTGCCCTTGTTATTTTCCCGATTACGACAAAGAGCACACGGCGGGTGTGACCGGTCAGCAGAGGATGCTCACTCCTCCATGGCACCTGATCCTACCTCTATCTTGGAGATCCGTGTTGCTCTGCTTTGAATTTTTATTTCGTTTTATGGATTTTTGAGATGGTTGACGGTTTGTTATTGTCATTTTTTCATTGACACCCCGAGAAACCATTGTCAACCGACGCGAAGCGGAGGTTGACAATGGTTTTCGAGGGGTGTCAATTTCAACTGGTACCCTCCCAAACAGGCACTATTTATTTTATTATACTGAATGTCTTAATTTTATAGCAAATTTTACTGCTTTTATATAGAAAATACGTGAGTTCTATGACGAACCGTACGCGCATAATTTACGCGCATGTAACAATTCGTTCAATCGGCCCGTTGCCAAGTGTGTTGCTAACGCTGAGGGTACAAAAACGGATTGTCAACTGCGTCTAAATCAGATTTCAGTATTTAACATGAAAGTATAATAACAAAGCTTGGCAACAAATATATAGAACAAGAATAGGTAGATTTAAATTTCAGTTCTGTAAAGGCAAAGCCATAGTAAAAGTGCTTAAATGTCAACCTCAGACCTAGCTGCAGGTCTGTAGCTCCCGGTCTGAAAAAATTCGGATGGACGACCTGGGAGCTACAGTGCCTCCCATAGTAAAAAAAAATGCAATTTATGGCGCACAAAAAATTGCGCTGGATTTGGACTAATTAACCCTATTTCCAAACACATTCTGTGGAAAAAATAAGTACCATTAAATTCTTCATTCAATTTACTGCTGATATCGGTACTTTACTTGCCTCAAACTTTCATCGTAAACACACTGCCGATCTCGAAAATTGAAGTATGTTAAATTCACGTCGAGCTCGAGAGTCGCCATTTTTAAATGTAAACAAACTGCTCCACTTCACTTTACGAGACTGGTGATGGTGTTTAAAAACATATTAGATGCAAATAAAGTGATGATGTCTGTAGTAAAATGTCCGAGGAAGTTTTTGGAATCAAATATTTGTATAGAATGTGTTTGGAAATAGGGTTAATCAGTCCAAAACTAGCGCAATTTTTTGTGCGCCGTAAATTGCAGATTTTTAGTATGGGAGGCACTGTAGCTCCCAGGTCGTCCATCCGAATTTTTTCAGACCGGGAGCTACAGACCTGCAGCTACCTCAGACCAAAGTTTCAGTTCTGTAAGGGCAAAGTGATACCTAGAGGGCGTGCTTTACACGTTCATGAACAACAATCCTTACCACAGATACAGTAGTCCGGTTTCCATAAAGGATATTAAATACATATCATGTTCTGTAAAGCAGAGATTCAACAATTTCATGCTTGCGTCTTCATAGCTCATGCACAATAACCAAATTAATGTGTTTGCTATGAATGGCACTACAACGAGTTCGCAATTAACCATTACCACAATTGAGTAGGCTACGATTGGTAATGGAAAGCATTTGTAGCACATATTTTTCCTCGATTTATTATTACATGCAGATTAAATAGCTAACAGGTTAGAGCTTTCTTTACATTTCGCCTCATAAACCATACCGTCAAAACATTACATTGTACAGATTCACGCACTCAAAGAGGAATTAACGTCTCCGCTCCAATCGGACAATCCGCATAGTAAAATAGTTCCTTGACGATGGTAATTAGCCGATGCTCCGTGATGATCAATCAATAGCAGTAAAACTTGAATATAAGTTTCTATTTCTAGCCATATTATATTATTATCATACATTCCAGAATTAGTTAATTTCACTAAATCAACAAACTTTAGTAACCCCGACTGCACAGTATGCACGTCTGATGTACAATCTTACATAAATCAACTTCTTTTTTAAGAATTACTATTTTGATCCTACAGTCTGTTCCACGAGGTTTCTTCTGATAATGAGGAAAATATATCCTCTCCGTCAGACAAGAAAATTACATCACAATATTTATAATCTAATTTACAAATTAATATTTTCGTGTATAGGAAACCTAACTGTCTGCAGCTAGGATATACAGCTAGGATATACAGTTCATGGAACAGAATACATTAAGCAAATAAAATGGCGTTCCGATAAGTGTGGAGTATTCCACAAGGTGCAGATACAACGTTTTGTTCATCCCGGTTGTTTATTTATATTATTATCTAGTTAAGTAAGTATTTGAACACACCCAGCTGAGATCGATCCCACAACAAAGTTTACATGTTGATCCCCAAAGACAATTGTCACCGTGTGAGCACTATGAATTATAACACCATCAGAAGCGAGTGCGCAGACACTTTAAAAAAGTGCATTCATCCTCAGCTCAGTGAAACCCCAAACGCATAGCTCTTGCTTAAACAAGACATTGTCTTATCAGTTGATAGATTGGAGATGTTTTGATAGGTAACTTTGAAAATAAAAAAAAAACAAATTTACATAAGGTACGGTATCTTTTTCGGGGGGGGGGGGGTACTTTTGTCAACTTTTATGTCGTTGGCTGTTTAATGTTGACTACTCTTTCCAGCAACGTATTATTATGGAATGCAACTAATAAAACCATGTATTAGTAATTAAAACATTTTAGAACCATTTTAACAAGGCCTTGGACTTTCGGTAGGGCGTAGCTATCTATTTCTTGCGTCAAAACATGTTAAAAATGACGCTGGGTTCAACTGAAATATACACCGATTGCGTAGTCTTAGCTCAAAAGCCAGACAAATCATGTTGATTTCAATGAGTTATCGCTGAGTGGCCAGCAATGAAATAGACAGGCCTACGTCACATTGCTGTTTGACACGACTACCCAAAGTCCAAGCTCTTGTTAAAATGGTTCTAACAATTGAAGAATTACGTAACAAGATGGGCCGGTCACAATAAGGAAGGCCGTTGTTACAAGAAAAACAGACATTTGCAAGATGCACATATTAAAAAACGTTACGTCTGGCAAATTAGTTAAAATGCCTTAAACATCAGTGTCATTTTAAAATCTGCAAGAAAAAGTGGTATATCACTTAAGGTTAAGATTTGAACGCTTTGGCACTTCTACGTTAACGACGAATAGCTGGAAAACAAAGGTAACTTCATTCAACGAGATTTTGATTGGACACAGATAGATGTGGATGATCTGGGCTTTCATCGGAAGGGTCTGAATATTTACAGCCACAATGTGAGTGAAGGGAAACACAATTCACTTTGCCAAATCATTTCTTAAATTGTAGCTGGGGGTAATGTTGTAGACTCGAATTTTATATTCTGATTAAGATACATAATATTATCAGCTTTTAGCGAGATAGATATCAAAATCATTTCTTCGTTGTTACTTCCTTGATGATATTTGAACAAGCAAAAAATATCGACAATGCTACAGCTGTGCAAAATGTAATGTTTATAATGAACTGATGCTCAAGTTTTTTTCCGGTTGTCATAAAACTTACGTACATCACAATTAATGTAGAACTTACTTTCGATGGCATTCAATATTTCACCTCAGATATTAACATTCGCATAATTATATGAATGGCATCATTATTCCTAGTTTTTACATTCAAAGGGCTGCATCCCACCCCCAACACAATTTCAGTGCACCACTGTGCCCTCCTATTGATAATTATTCGATTTAGAAAATTAAACCAATGGTTTAGAAATCTATTTTGTGTTTTATGATGGCTATAGCTCTAGCTCACCTATCTTTTTAAAAGATAAACTTGTAATTATATACACTGGTTCAAACACCCAAATTATCGGTATAAGATAGAGGGTATTTGGTTTCTTTTTTCATTTATCATTTTTTAGCAGTTATATATAAACAATGAATGTTTATTTATATTTTTTTTCTATTTACTGGGTGTTCGCAATCGGTCATTGCCAAAGTTAACCGGAAATGCTTATTCTTCTAGGAATATGACTAAAATGGCGCTTAGAAGTAATAAGGCGCTAAAATGATGCAACAGTTGACGTAATCAACACTGTCCTCCCAATTAACGGCTAGAAGACAAGAATATCGTTGATTGGTCAATTTCTCTCTCACAAAATCTAGTGATGTGATTATGGTATTTCTCAGTAGCAAAGTGCGAGAGCAACAGTCACAAGTTGATGTGTTTCAGGTACTGCTTTAAAATTGAGAACCTTTTTAATATTATATTTTTTCGATTACCGCTTGCATGCACTCGATTGTAAATCTAATAAATCTAATAGAGTGCAAAAAAATTTAAGATCCAAAGGCAATACATAAAAATTAAAACGCAATAAGCACGGCGTTACATGTATAGATCTAAGACTTCGTATGGAGTGAAGTGCTTCTTTGGCATATTCCACGGTGTGCATATATTCATAATGGTAAATATGCCTGTTGAGTTATTGCTGTTGTTATGTCATGATCAATGGAAAGTGTTATTTATGACTTCTGTTTACATCTTTTTAGTTTTAAACAAATTGCTTTCTTAGAATCGGGTGTTTGCATGCTATTGATACAGAGAGATGTTACATGTACAATAGATGTAACATCGTTTATTAATGGGGACCTACCTGTCTCTCAAGTTTGACTCGTGGACATACAGTAATAAGAACTTTTTTATAAGGTCGTGAACTTTGGGTACTTTGTGTCGAGCAGCAACTCGTATTTCATTCTTGGCCAATTAGTTGGCTTATACAAACTAGTAGGCTATGGCTACGTAATTAATGCATGTTTCACATGAAGGCAGCGCCAATACCAACTTGCTTTGGTGCTTGAACCAGTATGATCCGCATGTATATACCAGTAGGATCCGCATGTATATATACCAATAGGATGTGTGTTTTATATTGAATCGTACCATAGTCTTTGTCCCATTACTATGTCTTTTACCAATTTACAATTTTCAATGTTTAATGAGTACATAACTATTAACTAATCATTTTTTATTTTTAAAATATCTAAATTATTTGCAAAAGAATTTTCGATTTTAAAAGAATAAAATACATATTAATAAGTCACGTTTTCAATCAATCAGTAGATTTGACCAAACGCAAATAAAAATACTTCATTTTTTTTTAATCGTCATTCACAAAAGAAAAACCAATAGTCACAAAAAACCCAAATGAAAGAGTTAATCGTCATTTCCTGATACTTTTATTAAAACTTTATTTCTTACCCTTTGATGTGCAGTGTTAAAATTAATTAACTACTATTCACTATTTCGGGGCTACACATTTGCGATATATTCTAAAGTTTATTTTAAAATGAAGACTCCTAGTTACAGTAAACATAAAGTTGTGAACATTTGTTTTGATTTGAAAATCAAACGCTAGAGTTGTATTAAATACTCAATTAATGTAAAGTAAAAAAACACGTACCGATTTAATTTTTACTCGATCTGGATTTTCGTATTCTTATATGGACAGTTACATTGTGGTTTCTATAAATTTTGTAACAAACGAACGATTGAATTATTCTTCAAAGAAACCAGGTAATGTTTTTTTAGACGTATCATCAATTAAGAAGGCAGATAAAGAGAGCTTTTTTCAATCCACTAAGTCTGCAGGGCAATGGGTGAACAACCATTTCTAACCGTTTTCGCATCTGTGTTTATGATATTTCGAAGTAAAACGTTCATACATCCAATCTTAGCTAGATTAACCGTCTTGTAAATGATGCTGCCTTGGCTAGATAAACAAACAGTTTATTTATCAAAGACCTCTTGAAAATATTTTTTTACTGTATGCAAAGACCTTTCGTGTAATACACGAACACGTTTAAGTTGATGCAAGCCTTAATTAACTCAATTACACAACTTGATTGTTAGTTTCTAATTATAATTTTACACTGACGAAACTGATAATGTTTCACATTTAAATATTTCATATCTGCACTATATGTTATTTCTTCGTAACATAAATTGTACTTGTATTTTACTACCCCTTTCTATCTTGATTGTACGTAAACAGTATATTTAGAACAATATCAAATTCTAAACTTTAGGAAAAAACAATTAATAATCGTTTAGGTATGAAACAAAACACTTTGATATATCGCCATTAAAATGAACTTTAAAAAGGGTACTCACCTAATGAAACACACTATAACCCAAATATTAGCCATGCCAGCGAACAGAGCTATCAGGGACACCATGGATCCCATTAACAGGTGCGCGGCGTGAGGGAGGGGTGTGTAATTCCTCCAGTGGGGATGAATGATGACACTCATTAAGCCTTGGAGGAATATTGCAGTCGAAAAGTTGGCCGTATCTAGTTCCGTAATGTTACTGGCCATTTTTCCCTGTTTGATGTTCTATCGGCCTGACGAATAACCGTATTATATTTCTGTTTCTTGGAACTTCATCAACCTTCGGTGGACTGGCTCCTCCTCCAAATCAAGGGACCTCGCTAAATGATATAAACACTTCTCTGTATGATCACTAATTTTATTGATTTTTTTTGTAGTATGCCTTGTGTGGATAAACTTGATATAACAAGTTTTGCAGTATAATATAGACCATTATCATATCATCACTATACACAGATTAATGTCATATGCTGTAGAAGATTTCCCTTCAGAGTTATATAAGGTGCAGTTGGATTGAAATTACAATTGCTAATAAAATAATACTGAAAGAAATATTATCTGAATGTTTTTCTTGTTTTGTTTTTTAAAGATTGTGTTACTCACGCCATAAACATAAACATCTGCTTTTATTTCTTATTCAATTTAAGATAAATAAATGATAAAACCTGTAGGGAA
This sequence comes from Magallana ariakensis, assembly GCA_020458035.1. Classification (NCBI taxonomy): domain Eukaryota; kingdom Metazoa; phylum Mollusca; class Bivalvia; order Ostreida; family Ostreidae; genus Magallana; species Magallana ariakensis. The sequence continues at coordinate 7,449,710 of CM035817.1, read as the reverse complement.
TTCCCACAAAACAAATAAAAATAACAAATTTCAAAAATTACAGTTAATACATTATCAACAATTTTTTAAAAATTTTATTAAGATCGGTCAAGCGTATAAAACCCAGATTCTGAAACGTATTACGTAAAATTAAACGTTCTTCTTAACAATAATTTTTCCCATATGAAAACAGTATTCCTATAGAAAATTAGAAATTTCCTATCGGAATACGAGAAATTCCTAAAGGAATTTCGATTCCGATATAATTTGATAAAATCCGATAGGAAATTTTAATTTCCTATAGGAAAACTACTTGTCTGTGTCAAACTCCTACAGAACATAGCTTTCTCCTATAGGAAATATAATTCTTATGGGATTTTTAGAAAATCCTACAGGATTGACAATATTTCTTGTAGGAGAATCGTTTCTCATATGGATTTTTTTTTCATTTTCTTATGGGATATTAATTTTTAAAGGTAAATATCTCACCTGTCAGATGAAACACACTAAAAACAAAAGTGTGTAAACAGATAGCCATGCTATGACCTTGAATTGTTAGTATTACAAGTTGGTCACTATGATATGTATACCTAGATACTGTGCAATGAATTGTGCTAATGATAACTAATAGAATGAACTCTGTGACTCTTGTAGCACTGCGTAGTATTCCTAAATGATGTTATGAAACCAGGTGCATTATACGGGCATAATAATATCCAAATTGAGAGTTTATAAATAAGTGTCATATTTGGTGATTCTGCGTCTGCATCGATAGCTCTGGTATTCTATACTGAGTCATGTATTGTATATTCTATATAACCTTTGCTACCTTTTAAACCATGAACTCATGTATACTTTTATGTATGACACTCTAATATTGCACGCAAGTGATGCGTCATACTAAGGCGGGACACTCAAAGTCTGCAACCAAATACACTTAGTCCTAAATGAGGCTAATTAATTCTGGCACAGGAAAAATCCAAACTGAAAATATATAAACAAGTTATCAACAAATTGTCATATTTGGCATCCTGTGTCCGCAATGAAGGCCCTGATATTGCAAGTTAGTCCTGTAATGCTATTTAACCTTTGTAACCTTTAAGCCATGTATGAATGAATGTATTATGCGTAAGCGATGCATCACACCCAGGTGGGGGACTCAAAGACTCGGACTCTGAGACTCAAAACCTTGCATCGCAATATTCTTCCTGACAGTTTTGTTGCTTTATTTAGAAATAAAATATAACTCTGGAATTTGAACACTAATTGTTCACTCATGATCATCGTAGATGGGCCGAACTAGTCGGAACTGTCCATCATAAGTAGAATGTTATATATACCCATGTAAAATGATATTAAGCAGATTTTAAATTTTTGGCTTTATCATTTTGATTTTTGAGAGATCTTTCATTTTTGGCCTTATAATTTTGATTTTTGAGTTTAGAGAGATCTTATATTTTTTGGACTTAAAATTTTATTTGGATTTGAAATTAGAGTTTTTGATTTAGATTTTAAATTTGAGATCATTGATTTGGGCTGCTTTTAATATTGATGTAATTTTGACTATACGATCACGCTTGTTAATAAACTGCTGGTAAAAGAAGTACTGGACTTCGTGGTTATTGAGCTTGAGTCGCATCCCCAGGAGATAACCAAGGTGGAAGGCTTACAAGTGGTTATATACGAGGGTTGTCCAAAAAGTTCGTGGACAATCGCGTTTTTGTCGTTTTTTAAAATGGGTTTATATATACATATTGTATATCTAAATCTTTGTTAAAAATTTTCAAGTCAAACTAAAGTGGTTTTGAATGTTTTCCATAGAAAAAAAAACTAAAATTTTAATATATCAAAAGGTACACACGGCCCAGCGTAAAAATTGTCCAAACTCTGTCATTGAGTATTTAGATATGAATATTTACACTTTTTATAGAACATTTCAAAACTTCATTATCTTCTATAATGATGTAGTCTGTATGGTATACGTCATTTTCATATGTTGTTTGAAGCTATTTTCATACTAGCAGAGAACTTTTAAAAGATATTACGGCAAGAACGCCTGAAAAAGCGACGTCAGCTGACCGCACGGAGAAGCACGCCATCAT